>VZRS01008709.1:359559-411317 GCA_013398055.1 Ifrita kowaldi | reverse complement strand
CCCGGCCCCGGCCCCGGTCCCGCCCGGCGACTCCCGGCCCGGGAGGTGGGAGCGGGACGTGCCCCTACCAGCAGCGTGCGGCTCCCCGGGGCGGCGGGGCACGTCACTCACCCCCAATGAACCCCAAACCGCAACGCCCCTTACGGGTTCACAGCCTTGGAATACCCGCGTGCGTGGCCGGGGTGTTCATGGAACGGAGAGCACAGCGGGGCCGGCCAGCTGCCGGCGGGGTCAGCCGGGCGTCAGCACCGGTCTGGCGTGAAGGAGTCAGTCTGAGCCGTGACCGGGAGCCCGTGGGGCTAGGCAGGCACAGCTGGCCACGGACCCGGTCGTGTCCTGCTCCCATCCCAGTGGATGGGGCGGCTCTCAGGGCCCGGGTGTGCATGCCAGCCCGGGAGGACGCGCTCTTTCTGGCCGTGTCGCAGGGCTGTGCGAGGCACCGTGGCTGCTCGCCGGTGCAGCTATGCCCCGGGGGCTGCCTGCCTTGTGGCCACGGGCAGCTGGGCCCAGCGTGCTCGGTGCCGGCCCCGGCTGAAAGAGCCGGGGCAGGCCAGCTTTGTGCGGGTAACTTGATGCTGATGACAGTTGGCAGCTGCAGTTCCCCCGGCAGACTGAGGCAAATAAAAGCATTAGGGCTCGTCCCCGAGGAGAGCGACAGGTGTTCGCTCCCGCTCCTTTGTTTCCCTCCTTTTATTCTCCTCGCTAATGCATGTCATATTTTTACCGCCCGAAGAAACGGGAGACGCGTCCCCCTCTTGGATCGGCACTGCCGGAGCGGAGCCGCACGCTCGCCTCCCTGTACGTGTCCGGCATAGTTCCCCTCCTGCCCCGGCTTCCTCGCCATTTGTCTCGCCATGCAAAGCCCTCCGGTTTTGGTGGCGCTGAGGTTTTCCTTGCGGAGAGCTCTGGTGTGAGCTGGAGCGCCCACAGCTGCCCGGAGCCCCGCGACTCCATTAGTTTTTACGGATCCGCACCTGGATCGGTGCCTGGCGAGTCCCGCGTGGCCCAGCGGGTACCGGCACGTGCTCTGGGAGAGGCCGGCGTGGCTCTTACTTTGGCAGTCCCACTGTTGCTTAACACTGCTTTTCATCTTCAAAGTGCCGTATAAACCTCCGTGCCTGCACTGTGCTAATCCGTGTGTGACAGAAAAGCAAGCTGGGATAGAGAAATTCAGCACCGTCTTCCCAAGGCCATCACGGAGTGCATAAGGGATAGAGCTTGTACGTGGGATATCCTGGCTGGAGACCTAAGCTCAGGCCACTCTTCATTTTGTATCCTGCAATGGACAGAAAGTGTTATTTTCAGAAAGGTGTTTCTGGTATGTTTCTTCCTTTTATGTTAAAGCATCAGTGTTTGGGTTTTGTCAGAGAGTCTGTTCACTTGCTGACAAGTTTCCCTGCACCAGGCAGGAGCAGAGTGGGATGTACTGGGGGCTGGATGTCTAAATCTGTCCTTCTACTTTTGATGCACCTCATTCTCTGTGTAACACAGTGTGGAAACTGGCTCATTCTTTTTGATGATATAATTGATGCTGGCTAAGCAGAAATGCTGTTTGGACGAGGCCAGAACATTTTTGTATTTAAGCGAGTAGAGACACCTGTGACCATTCTGTGTCTGGTTGATGCATACTTAGCCTACCTAACTGGCAGGGGAAAACCAGGATAGTATGTGTGCAAACTGCAGCAAAGTAATGGGTGTCACAATTTTGAAGGAACTGTCTTTGTTCTGAACCAAAACTCGGCACATAAGGTCATCAGAGGTGTAAACACACAGGTGCACACGCGTCTGTGAAATGTGCAGTAACATACAATGTATGTAATCGTTGGTAAAATATGAACTCCAAGCATTTGTGAGCTTGTTTTCTCTTCAGAGAAAGCTCAGCTTTTCCTGGAATGGGGGTGGGGGGAGGTGGGTGAGCCTGCTTGCTGGCTGGGGGGAAACCACAACACACATGTATTCAGGTGCTCAAACAGTGGGGTTAATGCTGGTGTAAATCCTGCTGATTTACACAAGAGGCATTGCACTGCCATGGCTGCAGGTGCAGTCCCCAAACTTGTCAGGCCTCTTTACTGCAGGTGTTTGTATCAGCTGTGTTTCAGAGCTAACTTGGGTTAGAGGTGCTGCATTGTTAATGTAGGAAAATGAGAAGTGAAGGAGCTCCCGAATTCACCCCAGTCGAGGTTCAGATGTGTTGGGACTTGGGTGATGAAAGTGGTGGCTGCTGAACAGCAATGATTTCTCACAAGCCTCGATCTGAGTTTTTGAGCAGTGAGGAGCTGCAGGCACAAGGCGAGGACTTCTGGATGCACGAAGAGAATTCAGCAGCAAATCTTGGCTAAGAAAGACCAGAGAGAGTTGGCCGTGGCTATAACATCCGGTTTCTGTTCTGACTGGGCGGGTGCTGATGGCAAGGCATTGTACACTTTGCTAGCTCTTGTTGTGCAGCATGTCTTTTTGTATTTTCTTTGAAAAGCTGCAGGTCAAATGAGTTGACAAATGCTGGAGCTGTTTGTGCTGGGCATTAAAAATGTATGTGCCATAAATATCAGGGCATCACTAGAGCTGCCATTCTGGAGGAGGAAGTCACTGCGGGCTATCTCCTCTAGCCCACAGGGACAATGTGACATTTTTGTGCTACTTTAAACAAGTTCCATCACATCAGGTGAAGCGAATCATGATAACCTCATGCATTTTAATGGAAATGTCAACTGCAATCTAGTAAAAGAAAACATTCCTTAGATACCTTGTCCAATACCTCGGTGCTTGTCCATGCGTGGTGGTTCCTGGAGATTTCACTAAACTCTTCAACTTATCTGTATTTTATCTACGTTAAGCCCATCCTGCTCCCTGCTGATGGGGAGGTGTACGGGCACTGCTTCCTCCTCCTTGAAGGGTGGGAGTTTAACCTTTGCTAGAGCAGGGAGCTCTGTCCTGCCAGAGACAGGCTCCTACACAAGCTATAAATTACAGTTTAGCCAAGGAACAGCATAGTTACGGCAGAGGTAAGGGCTTCTGGGCCTCGCTGCACGTGTTCTCCTGCAAGCCTGTGTGCAGAGCAGTATAACACAGCGTATAATAACAGGCTTTAATTCTTTCTAGGTGATGCATGGTCACTAATGCAGCTGCAGTGACAGCGGCAAAGGCAACTGTGGGTCTGCATCCTGCAGCCTCAGCTCTGTGCCATGTGTTTTGGAGGCCCAGGGAAGTGGCAAATACTAATTTCTGACACGTAATGGCCTCGCACGCTTGTGTTTGAGTCGTCAGGTGCATTTGGAAGGTCTCTGGCTCCCAGAAGAACATTCACAGAGACATAATGAAACTCAAAACATTTTTGAGTACTCTACAGGCAAGTGTGCTGCCATCCATGTTCTTGGACTGGAGTCAGGAGGTGACCCAGCCTCTGCATGGATAATACAATCAGGGCACGGGATAAAGACATGATGAGCATGCACAAGGTTCATTGGAAATGCTTGAGTAGTTTCTTTCATAAATGGTATAACATCTGTTGTCGCTGGAGGCACAAGTTCCTGTCAAAAAGACACGTCATCCTTATAAATATTAATGGTGCATATAAATGGTGGTGGGTGTGAACTGTGGCGGATGTGAGGTTAATGGGTGAGCTGCTCCTTAGGCACCAGCTCGCTGGCATCATACTTATTTCTACACTAACAAATACAAACTGTTTAGGTGGCAGGGGAAGCAAAAAGCTTTTTTCCCCTTCCTTCTCTCCCTGGGGTCCCTTCACAAATGAAATGTGTACTGTAATTAGTCTCTTGCCTTGTCACTGATGAAAATTAGTCCTGCTTGCAGAGCCGAGGAGGAGAGGAGCAAGGCTGGAGCTGGAAGAGCTGAGGCCGTAGGTGATAAATGAAGTGAATGAGGAAGGCAGTTGGGAGAAGTCTGCAGCATTCCCCATCAGCTTGATCCTAGCTGCCTTTAGTGCCATCGATTTCTCTGCTGTTAGTAGCTGATGTTTAAGAGGAAAATAGGGTTGAATATCACCACTGAGCTGCTCTTGGACTCCAGTCTGTTTGTTACTGCAAATTGTGTTTGCTGCCTTGAGCACTGAGTTCCTGCTGCCCTTTTCAAAAACCATAAGGCTTTTCCTATCCTTATTTATTTATCAGCAGACTTGGCAGCAATGCTAGTGTTCATCAGCTGGGGCACAGAAGAACAGTTCATGCCAGCCAAAACACTAATGAGTAGCATTCAAAAGGGTCTTATGTCCATTCACAGAAGAGCCCCAAGACTGCATTTGCTGCCTGTGGAAGCTCGGGGTCCCCTTTGCCTGAGAAGATGGGCCCAGCCTTCTGTCAAAGGTACTTTGACTTTCTGCCGTTTCAGAGGTGGTGATTTTCAAATGCAACAAATGGTGAGGGGCTGTGCTGAGCAAGCAGAGAGGAGAGCAGAGCCTCTCCTCGACAGTGAGTGATGGATGGATGATGTGCACCGGGGGGATTGCCCCAGCAAAACCTTCTGTGTCACGTTTCTTACCTTGTCAGCCTGTTGGGCTCCTACAGAGAGATGCCTAAACTCATAAAGCATTGCAAACTGCTTCAGCTCCTCCCATTTAGCCTGTGGTCTGTCCTCAGTGACTGTGGCAGGATCCTGTGCCTTTGAGGTTAGAGAGACCATCACCTGGGCACATTACATTTGTGGAAGTTATTGCAGGGGGGTGAGAATAACTGTCTGAAGCAAGTACAGAGGGGTTTTTTTTTCAGTTGGATTAAAAAAAACGTAGTCTGCCTGTGGGGCTTCAGGGAGCAGCTTCATCGTGTTTCCAGGGAAGCCTCTTGTATTTGATTTCTCTAATATTTTTGGTAGTTGAAAGTTATCTTTATCATGGGGCTGTCTTCATCATAGGCTTTAGGCTGTGTTTGTAACAGGGATGCATATATCACTAGTGCTCCTCTGCAAGATACCTATATTAGTTCCTAAATGCCTTACAGGCATCCTCATTAAAGTACATTTGCTTCACAGAAGGCGCTGAACCCCTTAAACCCAATCCTGACCAGGGCTGAAAGCTTTTAAAGTGTGTGCCCTTCAGAGAGTATTTCTTCTGACATGCAGTGCGTGCCCAGGGTAACTCCCAGTCTGTACCTCTGGCAATGACACTCCAAGTTTGTTGACAGGACACAGGTTTTATTTTTATCAGATTAACATGTACATAATCAGGCTCTGGACTTCGCTCCTGTGTGTTTTGTGAAATGCTCTGGAAAATGCCCCCTTTCACTGTCCCTCAGAGGTTTGCATTCACATTACAAATTGCATATCTGTAGGTGGGGAACAGTCCTGTTCCCTAGGGGAAGTTTGTGAGATCCTTTTTAGCAATGACAGAATATATTTTACGGTCAATTTTGATAAACACTGGTCTTTTCTAAGTCAAAACGAGAAATATTTTAGAAGCAGAGACCAACTGAGAGTCTTGGCACCCCATTTTGTGTTTTGCACAAATACTGGGTTTGATGCAGCTGCAGGGGATGCCTCAGATTGGACAGATGTGTTTTCTGGAGGTATCCGTGAACAACCTGGGACATGGCCACAGCAACAGATATTTGTGGATCTTGTCCTAACTGTGCCATGCTCCGGCTCTGGGCTGGTATTTCTTCAAGGAGGTGACACTCTGTAGCCCAGTGTCCTTTTAGTGGTATGGAAAAAGGAACCTGAGGGCTTGGTCTGCTGTGTACTATGGAGCAGGGTGTTTTTTTAACCACTCTAAGTTTAGAGTGGATTTTAGCCTTGCTGACCTGCACAGCTCATCTCTTTGGCATAGTGCTCACTTAATTTACGCTCGTGGTTGAGTGCCCTGAGCCTCTGCAAAAGCTCCTTGCATCCATTTTGGTGAGGAGCCATCGTTACAGTGGTGCTGCAGGACATTGATAGGTGGTTGTGTGAAGGAAGCTTAGCAAGCAGATTTGAACGAGCAGGTGAGTGCTGTCATTCCCTCCTCTCCAGATGTATTTGTCCTTTCTGGAGAGGCTTAGCACAGTTTTAAGAGAAGCATAACGTTTTGGAATACTAGGACTAAGAAATTGCTCTGGAACTTGAGCCTAGAGAAACATGAACTCTACAAGGTGCTCCTTCACAGCTTGCTGCCACAGGCAGTGCACGGCTGAACCCTGCCAGCCGCAGAGCAAGGGGCTGCTGCTGCCTGGGAACGCTGCCTCCAGCTCCACTGGGAGACCAGAGTGGAGCTGGCAAGCCAGGCCCAGTAAATGTCACTTGGGCTGCTTGTGGGTGTCAGAAACAAACTCACTCAAAGATCCTGCAAACGATGGGTAGGCATGTTCTGCCTGGATAGGGCCAGTGGATGTTACCTGTCTGGCTTTCTCCTTCCCAAAGCCTCGACGGGTTCCCAAGTCTCGCGGACATGATGCAGGATTACAGCTCGCCGAGGAGAACGTAATTCCTCTGCTTGGAACGTCATTTTTCTTCATGTCTTTCTTTTAGTGGGAGTCAGGTGTTTGCAGAAAAATGCAAAATGTCTTCCTGCTGTTTTCTGTGTGCTGACTTTTGGTCATGTGGGGCTGCTCAGTACTTCCACTCACCTCTCCTCAGCTGTTGTGGGGGGGCAATGGAAGGGACCTGCTGAGGGCTGGTGGGAAGGTGCTGTGCCTCCAAAATCTGTAAGAAAGGACAGCTGCTCCCATGATTCTGCCTGTGTCAGTAGGCACCGGGCTTTGCAGCCAGCTCACCTGACTAGTCACAAATCACAGGGGCAAAAAAGCTCAGGAAAGAACAGTGGAATCATGGGAAGTCAGGAACACTATGTAGGCTCCTATTTATGCTTTGCAGGGTGACTTAAAAGAGAAAAAATGCTAGTTCATATTAAACCACGTTATTTTTTTATAGAGAATTAAAAGTGCTTTATTCTGGTTTGGGGGTTGGTTTGTTTTTTTTAAAGTCTGGCGAAAGGGCAGCACTATCCCTGCAGCACACCTGGTTTAATGGAGCATGTTGGGAAGGGGTTCATTTACTCAATGACTCCAGGATCCAGTTTAACTGGACTCTGAAATGGCTAGTTTTGGGGGTGAAGCCATTTTATTGGCTACTGGGGATTACTCGATGTTCCATAAACTCCAGTAAAAATTTCTTAGCACAGCCATAGCTTTTGAGTCCTTGCAATTAATAGAAAAGCAAACACCAGATTTGCTCACATGCACAAACAGGGGGTTCTGAGCAGAGTGGTAGGACTAGATCCACTAGAGCCTAGTGCACATTGCTGGGTCAAATCAAAATCCCAATGATACATGGCCTAAAACTGTAATTAGAAGGCAGGTCTGAAAAACAACATACAAACTGAAAATGTGGGCAACTCTGCCTGGGCTGCTCTTTGTTTCCTTCCCTCCAGCCCTTCCAGAGGAGTGCTGTGTGGTCTGCCAGGGCTGTGTGAGGGCTGGGGTGGCTTGTCCCCAGAGCTGCTGAGCTGCCTGGATCCCTCAGCAAGCTCATGTGACAGCTGTGCCCTCAGTTGGATATTGGGGAGCAAGAGCTCTGGGGTTGTGACCAGTGGCTTCGTAAGTGTATTTGTGTCACAAGAGGCACGTGCTGGAGAAGGTGCAGAAGGTGGCCCTTGCTCCAGGGGTCTGTAAAATACCCCTGGCTTATAGGGATACGTAGTACAAACTTTGTTAGGAATATTGTTTCAGGCTGTAAAGGGAAATCAGTGAGGCTTGCCCTCAGAGGCACCTCCAGCTCCTGCCCTGCTGGCCATCTACTCTGACACCTCCCTGAGCTTTGCTCTTCAAGGCTTTCTGGACAGAGTTCAGGATCAGAGAAGAAATCAACTTGTTAATCCCACACCTCCATGCTGAGTGCTTGGGATCAAACCATCCCCCTACAAAAAGTAGGCTCAAGCAGTTGGCCAACACCAAACCCAGAGTTGCCTGGTCTTGAGCAGAGCTCACTTCCTGTCTCTAACACCTGTAATTAGAGACAAGCCCAGGAGAAGCAGGACTGATTCCTTGAAGAGCTCATCTGGAGGATCAGGAAGGACAGAGCAGATGGTTTCAAGTACAAGCTCTGAGGTAGGCTTAAGCTGGGTGGAGTCAGCCCTCAGGCTTGACCCTAGACATCAATGTAAACAGATCCTCTGGGCACTCTTATTATGGACAGCAAAGGCAACACTGCAAGTCCCTACCTGCCAGTGCTTGAAATTCAGCCAGCGCAGACTGGGCAGGTAGGGCTGAGCTGCCTCCTGCAGCAGCCTGGGCACAGCCTGGGCCTCGCCTCGCTGACGGTGAAGGACTGGCTTGTCCCTGGGCATGGCAGGGACCTGGGGCATGGGGGCTGCAGGGTGGGACCACTGCAGGGCCAGGGCCCAGCCCCTGTGGGCAGCAGGACACAGCACGGCTGGGCTGGGCCAGGGCAGGGCCCCGTGTGCTTCTGCTGGGAGAGATCAACAGGTCACAGCATCCTCCGGGAGAGAGTCCGCACGGACACTGATGCTGCTCCTCATGGTGCGAGGAGGCAGGACCTTTGGTCCTGGTGGGGCACTCCCCCAGACGAGAGCCCTTCTGTTGGAGTGGGATGTATGCCTGCCCCACTGCCTGCCCTCTGGTCCCTCTGGTGAGGAGCAATCAGCCCAGGAGGGCAGGGGATAGTGGTGGATGACTTCTGAACGTGTTTCTGCCTGGTAGCCTCCTGCAGCACCCTGAACGTCTTTGGGTTCTCACCGTTTTTCCTCCCATCTCTCCCAAACAGCTCCACACCCTCTGGAGCCAGGTCAGACAGATGCACAGAGGTTCTAGTCCCGCTCTTTTGCTGCTTTTCCCCCATTATCTGCCACTCACATATTCCTTAATATTCTCTACACTGCCAAAAGAGTGTGGTGCTTTTTGGGGAAACTCTCTGGTGATAAATGTAGTCCAAAGTGCAGGCAGAAGAAGCTGTCACGAGTTTCTCTTGGCTCTCATGTGGGCTGTGTTTAGCAGGTCCTGCGAGTGCTAGAGCGTGTGGTTTTCTTCAGCATCTCCCCACAGCTATGTTGACACAGTCGTCTCTCCTAGAATCCTTCTTGTTTTCTAGGATTTTCTCTTCTAGCTAAAGTTCCTATATTATGATGACTCTTTTGGTTTTATGTATTCATTTATTTCTTATGGCTTTTTATAGAAGAGAAGTGTTTCAAGGAGAAAGAGTTGAGCTCTGAGAAGGAACCTAAGCATCCACCATCTAACCATAGTGTCTGGGAGTTAAGTCTCTTGAAAGGGAGATCTAGGAAATCCATGTGCTTAGCAAGAAGCCATGTGGAAATTTTCAGGAGACATCGTGTGGGTGTATCTGAAACCCTCCTAACCCCTGGAGCTGATTTAAGGGTTCAAACCGGTGCTCATCCATCCTGGATCTAGACCCGTCTTGTGAGGGTGGGCACGCACAGGGCTCGTGGGCAGCACTGCATCCCCCCTGATAGGGGCTGCCCTTGCTGTTGTAGTCTCTTGGCAAGCCCTGTCTGGCATCGAGTAGGAGACTTGCTTTCAATTTTTCCTTTTAGGCCAAACAAACCCACCTCTTGGGATTGTGAAAGCAAGGAGGGAAGGGCAGTGTGGACCGTGGGTTAGGGGTTAAGAGAGGGGAACTGTGGTTTTGTGTCCTGGCTGCAAGGCTGCTTTTATTCTGTTTGTGTTGGGTCCCAGGAAAAGGCTTTACGATGTTTGTGTTCAGGCCCAAGTGGGGAGGGCAACTGAATGATTTACTCAAGTGCGATCTGCCTCTTTGTTGTGTCAATAATGTTATTTGCACAGAATTCATCTGAAGGAGGAAGTGATCTTGAAAGCTTCTAAATCAGAGTTTCCTGCTCCTTCTCCAGACAGAGGCACTACCTGAGGCCCCCCAAGGCAAGATGGGCCCCATGGTGGTGTGTGGTAGTCCCTGGGGAGGGCAGGACAAACTTCATTCAATATTTGTAGCAGATGGCCATCCCTGTGCAGCAGCCTGAGCAGGGCTGGCACCCTGGACCCACGTGTTTTACACTGAGCAGCTCACAACTGCTCTTTGTTGTGAGTTACTGAAAGGTCTCTTTCCACCCTGGACTGCTCACTAGTTCACTGCAACACCTCTGCCATGGTCCTGCTGGATTGAATTTATCCATGGTAGACTGCCCAGCATCAGGCTGCTTCACAGCTCCAGACATGCTGGGTGCTGGGCTGTGGGCAGGACTGCAGATCTGTGCAATGACAGCTGCAGTAACACCCAGTTCTGGGACCCCAGGGTGGGAAGGGTTGTGAGGGGAGGAGGACGGGGTCCAGTAGGGAACTACCAACATGGTCAGGACCTGGGGAAAGGGGGCTTGTTTAGTCTGGTCAAGAGGAGGCTGAGGGGAATCTAGCAACATCCCACAGCTCCTGGAGTGCAGTTACAGAGTTGGTGGAGTCAGGCGCTTCCTTCCCATCACTGACAACTCACAGACCAAGGGGTCACACAATGCAGCTGGCAAGGTTCAGATCAGATATTGGGAAACCCTTCTCCCACAGGGTTGGTGCAGCACTAGGACAGGTTGCCCAGAGAGGTCAGGGAATCTCTCTCCTGGGTGGCTTTTGAGGCTCAGTTAGATGAAGCTACAGGCACCCTGATCTACTGTTGGCAATGGCCATGCTTCAAGGAGATTTGGACTAGAGACGTTCATTGGTCCCTTCCAAAAAGCTTTTCAGTCACTCTGTTCACTCTGGTAAGACTGCCAGCATGCTGTCAGAGTTTTCAAGAATTTCTGAATCAAAATACCTGGTGATTTTTGTTTGACACAGTAACCCAGATCTAGATGGAGGCTGTCTGCTCCAGTTTCCCAGGGCAATATGATCTCAATATGAAGATTATTGGTCCAGGAAGGGGAATAGATGTGGAAACGCGTCACTTTTGCCCCCTCACCAGGAGGTGGGTGTGAGGGGAGGGAGCTATTAAGGCAGACCAAGGTGGCTGGAATTTTATTTGAACCCACTCAGGATTTTGGAATAGAAGCAAGGCAAGGCTTTCTGGGCAGTGTGTGCAGTGATGAGTGCAGGAGACCCTGGGGCAGTAACAACACCTGTCCTTAGCACTTGTGTGACACAAGTAGCCAGTGAAAGAGAGGAGGGGTGACACAAAACTATATTTAATATATTTTGTGAAGCATTGTGAACCTCCAGGAAGAAGTCTCCTCCTGCACTTGCCACCTAGCAAGCTTCTCTGGGAGTGGTGACACTTGATTCCCTGTGGCTTTGTGTTGTCTGGTTGGATCCTCTCTCCTTTGTGCCCACACTTTGTGGCTCTGCATCGCAGCAAAACGAAACCCTCCCCCTGCAGGACCTCTCACTTTGGCCGAGATGCCCATGTTGACAGAATTTACATTAACTTCATTTCCTCATAGTTTCTTTTCTTCCTTGTTCCTTTGTTAAATTTACCTGGAGAAGTTGAACATTACTGGGAGACGATTAACTGAGGCTTGTGGCAGGACTTTTTCCTTTGGGGAGAGGAGGGAGAGTCCAGGGAACCCAGCAGTTTATCCATGTCCTGTTATCTGCAGGTCTTGAATTTAATCATCACAAATATGTCATCATTGCTGAAGTCATAATTAAGTTCAGCATTTTACTGTCAGCATAATTGTATGAACCATCTTCCTGTCTTGCTATGTCTTGAAATACAGTCTCTTTTATAGGCTCTCTGCCAAGTTATTTAATTTTAATGCTGTTGGAATCAGGTTTTTAAAATGCACCTCAAACACAGTAAATACACTGCATTCCCAGGCCTGCCTTGTTTCTGTTCATGAATGAGATCAGCTGAACAAGCCAAGCATGAAGATGTTGTGCAGCTGAGCCCTTGTGCAGGGCTGCACTCGGTGGCACTGAGCCACCTCGGTGTCCCCTGGCTCTGCTGCAAACAGCTCATGACACTTCAACTTTTCCAGGAAGACCTGTAAAATTTCCACATTTCTTTCTTAAAATCCAGGTTGCCACAAGAGGTTTGTCCTCCAGTGAACTGCATTTCTGCAGCCTAAGTGTTTTCACAGCACGGCCTTGTCTTAGGGGAGTGAAGAAGAAAGGGCACCTGGCCCTGCAGGGTGCTGCGGAGGGTGTCCTGGGGGGCAGCAAGAGGGGCACCCCCGGGAGAGCCCTCCTGGTCCTCTGCCGCTCGGGAGCTGCTGAGGGATGTGATTTGTCTGGACAGACTGACGGCTCCCCTTGCCAGGAGAAGCTGTAGCTCAGCAGGGGGCTCTTCTGGCAAATGCTGTACAGTGCTAATTAGCCCTTGGTTGGCCTCCAGCCCTTGCTTGTTTGTTTGCTTGTTTGTTTTTCTTGCACTGACTCATCTTACTCCTAAGACACAGCAAACATGTAATGAGCTGCCTGTTTCAGGCACTATCCATGTTGTTGCGGCTATAACCATCTCATAAAGAAAAGAGATATAATTCTGACCTTCCCCATTAATGCTTGTCCCCTTTCCAAATCCTTCAGGAACTGGGTTTGTAGTACAGCTCCCTGTGTTTCCCCCTTTACCTCAGACAGCCACACTGGTGTGTGAAGCATGCAGAGGAGCTGGGGTGCAAAGAGAAAATCCACTGGTCTGTGTTCCTTCCCTGTGAACAGCAGGGATGTACTGACTGCTCTTCTGTCTGCTGGACCTCAGACACCCGAGGAATGGTGGTGGGCAGAGTGCTGAGCGACGCAGGGGTGTCTGGGAGGGAGTCACACACGCTGCCCAGTCCTTGGGGTGAGGACAAGGCCTCTTCTATATTCCATCCTCAGGGCTCCATGTGTGGTGTTTCCTAAGGGAGCGATGGTCCAAACCTGTGCTGGCAGCAGCGTGCAGGGAGGTGAGGCTCAGATGAGTGGGCAGTGCCAGCCTGCTGCTGGCTGGTCCTGTGTGCCCTCGTTGCTGTGGCACTGCAGCACGATGGCCTCTTTTGTGTGACAGGCCCAGGAGGAGCTGCACTGTCTGCCCACAAGCTCTCAGAAATGGCATCTGTTGTTGCAGGAGATGACGAGAGGAAAAGAAAAGCAGAGGTAACCTGTGCCTTCCAGAGAGAGGCAGCAGATGGTGAGATCGGACAACACCCCTGGATTTTGAACTACTCATGAGCCAGGTGCTTGTGTTGGCCATGTCCTGCACCTCGTGGGAACTCTCTGGAGATCACACCAAGTAAGTGAACTTTTAGAAATGTGTTGTGAATCCATTGCTACCCTTATCATCTGAGTGAGTGGCCTTCTGCTTGCAAGTGTACCAATGATACTTGTGAAACCATTTCCTCTGCCAGGGCTTCTGTACTGCTGGATTGCTTTGTTAGAGCACTGAAATGGGACGGCCCATCTTGTGTCTCACAGCAGCCATCTCTTTTGTTGGGTGACTTGTCAGCTACTGTCTGATGTCCGTCCTGTCATTCCCCCCTTCTGGAGAGCCATTGCATTGTAGTGGCAGTCACACCTCTGCATATATGATGCCACTGATAAATTCCAGTCTGGCTCAAGCAGGAGGCATGGTCCTTAGACAGCCCTTTTGAAGGTCTTCCGTGATCTCTCCCTGCCAGCTGGCTCAGGGATATGTTCTGTATTAACGCTCCTTGATCTGTCTGCTGGTTCTGACACCGTCGACCACGATGTCCTTGTGGAATGCTCTGACCAGATGGTGCATCTGGCTGGGGCTGCTTCAGGTTGATTCAGATCATATCTTGGGGAAAGCTGCTCACTTGCACATTCCATTCCCTTCAGCAGCTTTCTGTTTACTGTGGCTCTCCATGGGGACCCTCCTGTTTTAGTGCCTATTGATCTGTTTTGGCTGAGCTGCTTGAGCTCATCCAAACACTCACTCCTGGCTGCCTTTGGCACCCCCTGCTCCTTTACCCAGCCTTCACTCCAGCAAAGCAGGGACATATTTGCAGCTCTTTTGAGGGTATGTCAGTGCTGGTAGTGTTGGTCTTGGTGGATCAGTGCCCTAGGAGATCCAGGCCATGCACAGCATGTCTTAGGAAGGGCAGGGTCTGAGTGTCTTCCGTGTGTTCATTGCTCCAGATGTGTGCACCTGCCTAATGGTATCTCACTGCCACCTTCACCACAGTGCCAAATCTGAGCTGGTGACTGATTTCTTGTGCCAGGGCCTGCCTCTGCTGTTGAAAAACCTTCAGAGATGCCTGCCCCTAAGGTCACTCTCTCATAGAGACATACTAGCAGACCCAGATCATATAGCCGGGCTGCATGGTTGCTCACTGATCACCTGCTTGTTGGTGTAGTGTGGGGGAGTTTTGGGTTCTCAGTTGTATTTGGATGCTGTTCTCCACTCCACTGTACACTTCAGTGGTGTAGCATTACAAGGACTGACAGACCAGTGTACACCTTTGGGCTTTACCTGTGCGTAAAAGCTGCGGCCAAAGAAAACAGTGTGTTTTCTGAATACACACAAGTTACTTGGGCTTGAGTAGGCCTGTTATGTATAGGACTTTTGTTCTTCAGTTTGCAAATACTGTCATCTAAATACTTGTGCAGACTGGAAGAGTGAGGTGCAGAAATGACACGGCTTCCCCTAAAGTCACACGGCAGACAGCTGGCAGATGTAGTAACGACCCAGCCCTTCTGGTGCCCTACCCACCAAAGTACACTGCTCCTGCACTTTTCCTTCCGTGATATTCCTTTGTGTACATCCCCTTCCCTTGTTCTTATTTCCTTCCAGCCTTGGGGCGAGGTGGGGAGGGGATGGGTATGCAGAAACTGGGTTGCTGAGTTCCATCTGGAAGACGAAGCTGCACAACTCACCCTGCTTGAAACCAACACCCCATTCAAGGATTTCAACAGCCAAGCCAGCTGCTAACAGGAATCAACATGGCTGGTATATTTTTACCATCTCCAGATCTGGGCTAAAAATCCATTTTCTTCCCAAAGGTGACAAACACTGCCAGTCGTCCCACCTTGTGTCTGCACACACAAACCCTCGTTCCTCAGGGTGGAACTCCACAGGCTTCTTCGTTATGGGCTACACATTGCACCTGAACTTTACCATGAGCGAGGCACTCCTGGCCTGGCTGCTGTAACATTCCCCACCTGGAATTCACCACACAAGTAACAGCAGCACAATAAAAGCCAACAGATGAGCTGGTTTCTTAGCTTGGCTTTGAAGTGGGAGCATTTGATGCTTTGCTGTGCTCAGGTCAGGGCTCTACTACCAACATCGGGGTTCCAACAGCAGGGAACCCCATGCCATCATGGTGCAGGACATGGATACCTGATGGTTTCACCCTTCATGGAACACCTTTGTGGAGTTTTTTTCTTGCAGTTCATCCCAGTTTTTCTTGGTGAAATACATCTCCTGAAACTGCACTGAAGGTACACACTGACATCAACAGATCTTGGTATCTTTGTGCATGAGTTCTGGCTTTAAATTAGCTGTTGTCCCATGGAGATCTGGGCAGTGTCTGTCACGCCTCCCAGGGGGATGTATTTTGGTGGTTTTACTTGGCTTTTCACTCAGTCTAGTTCACTAAATTTAGCAGGGCTTTGTGTGGATTAAGTGCTGTGTGCTGTAACTTGGCAGAATCCATCTTCTTAGAGCAAACCTGGGCCATTTCTCTCTATTGCTCATTTTCTTTAAATATAACTGTGCAGCTGGTCCCTTGACCATCTGAAACCAGGAAAGGGTCTGGTGCTTGGTACGATTGCCTCTCACACCTGATGCAGGGTGCAAAGGAGGATGGAGGAGAAACTGATTGTCAAAACAGCGATTAAAAACACTCAGGTGAAAGTTTGTGAGCTTTTTTTTGGGATTGTGTGAGATAACCTCTCATACTTTTGAGGAGAGCAAAGTCTTCCCTGCCTAACACGCTGTGGCACAGGAGCAGGGGTGAGGGGCAGTGCTGGGGAGGGGGCTGTGGGTGCAGGAGATGAGCAAAGGGAAGCAGCACTGCAGAGAAAGCCAGCACAGAGCTGAGGGCAGGGCCCAGCTCTCCTGCATGGCGGTGTGGGACTGTGTGGTCTCCCTTAGGACACCAAAGGGTTGCTCTGTTCTTGAATTACTGTGTGTCTTGTTTCTCCAGATCATACACTGGAATAACATCTGCATGCAACCCTTCCACCAGCCACAGCAGCTCCTGCTCTGTACAGGCACCAGCCAGGGCTGTGTGTGCCCACACTGCCCCAGAGCAGCTCACCTGGGCTGGAACTTGGCATTGCTCAGCTTGTTAGAGGCCTCTGCTGCTCTTGCAATTAGTGTTTGTTTCTAAGTTGTGGCTTTGTTCCCTAGAGTTCATTCAAGTGGGATTTCAGAGCCCCACTAGGCTTTTGCAGTAACACATTCACTTGAAGGAAAGAAGGAAGAGATGCAGCTTTCAGAGAAGAAAATACCTGTGGGCATCAGTGTTTTGGTAGCTCCATCCTAGGGAGCTGGTTTCAAATCCCTGTGCCTGTGCCTGTCCTCTCCAGAGCCCTGCAGTGACATCGAGTGCGTGCCCTAGCTGCCGAGAATTTTGGGCTATCCTATATCAGTATATTTACCTTCCAGGAGGCCTGGGGTGCGGGGGGCACGCAGCAGCTGTTGTATTGTGGTGTTGTACAAACACAGGGCAGGTGTTGGCTGGCATCCTCTCGCTCCTGTGCCGAGTGTAACTGCAGGAGTTGCCCCGTTTCCGCCAGCTGGGAGAGTCCCTGCTGTATTTTGTATTCCTGTGGGTATTGTATTCCCATAAATATAGATTGTCACAGCACCCTGGAATGCTCTCCCCACCAGACTGTTCCCCACCAGTCGTGGCTGCGGGTGAGCCCCTCGCTGCACTCTGATTTCAGACACCAGCAGGGAGGTGTTGCACACCCTGCCCACACTGAGGCTTCCGAGCAGGCCATCCCTGCAGGCATGGGGAACTGGGCTGGAGGGTCTGCAGACTGGTTTACCTCTCCAATCCCAGTTTGGAAAGGGCTGCCTGTGCTCAGAACCTCGGCAGGTTCTAGCTGCACCTGGAATTTCTGATTTCTGGAGTTGGAATGTGGAGTCACTCAGAGCAAGTTGTTCCCAAGTGGAGCACAACCTGTACAGGGATGTCTTTGTTGATGCCTGTTTTTCTCACAGCTGTGATGTACATGTATTACTTTTGGTCCCTCCAAGCAGGCTTGCTGGTCATCCATGCCAAAGTTACATGCGAAATGAGGTATTTCAAAGAGACCAACGTGGAGTTTCTCCTCCCCTGGCCTGTCTGTGCTGCATCTCCTCCACAGACACTTCCCCTCCTCCTTTGTGACTGCCTGTTCCTCTAACACAGGTTTGATACCACCCAGAAAGGTGGGTTTCACCCACAGGTTGTGTTATTGTAGGCAGCTGGGCAATTGTGGCTCTGGTAAAGGGGTTGGTTGTGCAGACTTTGGAACCAGATCAGAATCCAAAATTCCCCTTGACTGGGGAAGGGGTGGGGTGCCAAAACTCACCTCTGAAAACATTTTTTCTCCCTATGGATAGCCACTGCTACTCATGCACTGTGAGCTGAGAAAAGCTGGCAATCCCTGGGCAGAAAAGGTGAGATGTGCTCATGTCTGGGGTCAGGTTTGCAGTGGAGGATAGCATGGTGAGAGCATAAGGTGTGGCGAAATTCCTGGAGAAAATGATCTCCAGTAATCCAAATGGGAGTTCCCGCATGCTGCAGGCATCAAAGCAGCCCCCTTTGTGCAGGTGGGAGCCTGGGCTGGTCCCTGTGCCATGGCCAGACTCCACATGCCTCTGGTTTTGTTACTCATGCCTTAATCTTTTTATTCCCTTGGGGAAACTCATAAAAGTAATTGTAAAATGTTTGGCAAGGTGATGGGAGGAAGGGGAAGCGTGGGGGAGATCTCTGCCCCACCTGCTCCGTTGATGCTGCAGCTGCCCCAGGCTGAGCTCGCGCCTTCCCAGGGGCACCCATGCAGGGACTCGCCCATCTCCTTCCCCTTAGCTGTGTTGGCTGATCAAAAACCAGAGAGAGTGGGACCATGGAAACACAACACCGTCCCTCACTGCCTCCGGTGTCCTCACGTGTGGGCTGCTGAGGTGGAGAGGTACCTCTGGAGAGATGCTGCTGCAGAGACCAGCAAGGGACCCCAGGGACAGGACCTTCTGGAGAGCATCTCCTGCACTGTGAGGCCTCACCATCCCTTGGAAAATGAGATTAGGGCAAATATTTTTTTATATCCCCCAGACAAGAGCAGTGAGCTGCCGGGTATTTGATATGTCGGCGTGATTGGTCTCTGCCTGCTGCAGCAATGGGCAGCTAAGCCAGGGCGCTTAGCATCAGGAAATCCCTCACAGCACAGCAGCCTTTGAAGGCAAATGTGACCCTTTGATTGGCAGCCCTAAATCTGACTGGACTTAAAATAGGAACCTCAACATCAGCTTTCTGAAATTCAGCTCTCCTCAAGCTTCATTTTTTTGGCCCTGCTTAATTCTGATTTCGACATACAGGCATTATAATTAGGCAAGTTGCAAATGGAAGCCACTAAAAAAAATCAAAATAAGGCTGTGCTATGGAGTGACAGCTCTGTGCTTACCCTGTCAACTCTTTCCCTGGGCCATCAGAGATGGGATGCTGTGTTAGGTGGGCTCCTACTCTCATCCAAAGTGATTCTTATGCTCTGGTTTTGTAACAGGTATTTCAAGCAATGGTGCAAACAGGGGAAATTCCTGTCTCTGACCTGGCTGTTAAGACACCAAACACTCCTGCACAGGTGTATCCCACAGCTCGGAGGGTCTGCAGGCCAGAGGCCACTCATCAGTCTCAGAGTAATGGTGGGTGAAGCTTCATGCTAAGACCTCTCTTCTGCTTTTCTGCCTCCATTTCCAGCTGCCAGTATTTTTGATTGCTTACCTCAGCCAAAGAACAGTGAAACCCACATATACTTCACCTCAGAGTTGGGAGTTTTTCACCAGTAATTAAACGGCCCTTTGTGCCTGCTTTGCAGAGGACCTCAAATCAGACACCTCACACTGTCAACAGCTGCACAGCACAGGACATTGATGACAAAGATTTGTTTCTTTGTTTGGTTTTAATCATTCTGCTTCACTGCAAAATCCCTTCCAGTTATACCAGTATAAAAGCACTGGGTAAACAAAGTGATTTTGCTTGTCTGATGTGTTGATTCCACCGGTGGATTTTGCTGTGGTGGGGAGTTTTGCCAGTATAGCTGCACCAGCAAGACTAGTTAAGGGCAGGTGACAGGAGCTGGATGTGTATCAATTGATTGGCAGCCAATACACTGCATCCATCTCCTGGTAGTCACTGCTGGCTCAGGAATACGATGAGTGAGGTGCTCCCTAAGCCAGTATTCAGTGTGTTGTGAGCAAGGCATGGCTGATCCCTGCTCATCCCTAGAAGCAGGAATGTGTGGTGGGCTTCCCATCACTGGGAGCAGAGCGTGTCAGGGAAGTGTATGCATGTGTTTGTGGGCCCGTGCCCACATTCCCATACCCCAGCACACCTTGAGGCTGGGGGTTTTTCTCCAGAGCACCCCAAAGTCAGATATTTCGGCACTCAAAGCCTGAACTCTCTGCAAAACCCAGATCCCCAAGCAGGCAGGGAGCCCTCAGACGGGGCTGTGCCCCAGAGATCTGAATGGGCTGGCTGCAGGGAAGCTTTTTGGCTGATCATTTCTGCCACCTTGACTTGCATTCAAACACTTCAAACCGGGGAGCTGCCAGTCGCACACTGCTGCTCTTTGGGTCTGGGTCATGCACAGACACGCAGGGGAAAGAATTCCTCCCCTCACCTCGTTATCTCCCCAGGAGGAATGCAGCATTGCCTTCATGCAGTGTACACACACCGTGCTGTATCTAGGAATAACCTTTTGAAATTACCTTTTTGGAGCTGGGGAGAGGGGGATGCTAAAGAGGAGCTGATGGTTTTGAGGGTGCTGGAGAAAGAGGGGAGCATGGAAATAATTAGCATTTCTATCCTTGTTTTTCCCGAAAATGGTGGTTTTCTTGCTCTCACACCTCTGAAATGTTCCTTCAAAAAAAGGAGGCCCCTTCTCCACAGCAAACAAGCTGTATGATCTTGGAAACCATTTTGTCCTGCCTGTGAGTGCAGTAACTCTTTGGAAGCCCAAGAGGGATTTTCCCTGTCTCCCACCCGTGCCAGGCTCCCTGTCTCTGCACTGTGTCTGAAGGGCACACCAGGAGCTGGAGCTCTGATTCCTGCACAATACCTGGGAGTCAGAACTCACAAAAATGCCACAGTAGGACTCTGATGGCAGTGTGTACAAGCCAGTTTGCTGCTTGCCTTTTGCATTTCACTTCCCTGTCTGTGGTTGTTTGTCTCTGCTCCACTGTTGCGGGTTTCACTGCTGCTTTGAGCTGGTTCTTCTGCCCTGACTTTATTGTGGAAAAATGTAGGGAGGCTCTCAGAGAAGCAATTATTTTATGTACTGGCTTTAGGCTCCTCATGTTTTGCTGCCTCCTTATCTTTCTGTTTCCCAAGAAGTCTTACAGATATTTCTTTATGTGTATGTTTATATGCACGCACACCCATATATATATATATATATATATGTATAGACACATGCACACATATGGATATATATAGTGGGCCAAAGAAACCGCTGTTGAGTTACTGCAGTGTCCCTGAAGATGAGTGTGTATTCCCTTCACATATTTATTGAGAGGGGTTTTCACATATATTTGAAGGAATTTTAACAGGTGGCAGCAGCGTAGCAGTGGTGAGCACAGAGTCACCAGGTCAGCCCAGCACCACGCAGCACTGCAGGTGTCTGCAACTCAGTTCAGCCACGGATATTTCATGGCTCTGAGGCAGCCAGACTCCTCCTCAGCCTTTTATCTCCTTGAGAAGAGGTGACAAGGTTGAAGAGAGTATTGTTGAAGCTATGAAAGACCTCTGGGACAAGGACATCTTGCCTTTGAGGAGGTGGTTGTTGTCCGCCTTGCTGTGGTTCCTGTCCCAGCTGTGGAAGGGCCTTTGGTTGGGAATGGCAGAGACACACTGGTGCTGGAGTGAGCCTGCTCTTGTTCTAAAACACACAGCCTGTGTACCTGCTGTCCTGGTTGTTCATTTTACTCACAGTATTTCCTCTTTGACTGATGAAAGCCACTAAAACCAGCATTTCCCATGTAAATGGAGAATTTTGTCCTCTCAAGCTGGCAGCAGTCGGTCTGTCCGATGGGAAGCCCCTGGCCCATGTTGGCTCCTCTGCCATGGGAGTTTTCCTGATGGCTGCCTCAAGCTGCCTGTGCTCTCTCGGGACACACCCTGGCCACGCGAGCGGCTGTGGAGGTGTGCGGTGTGGAGCAGAAGCCCCGGTGGCCATGGGACCCGGCCAGCTGATGGCAGGTGGGCACTACCCAAAACCATCTCAAGACGGTTTTCCCAGTGGCCCTTCATGTGGAGGGGTGTGGCCCGGGCAGGCAGATCCCTTCCTGCTCAGACTTGCCTCCCCATCCCAGGAATACTGCGGGCTGGCTCTCCGCACGCGGCTGGAGCGGTGCCCGCCGCGGGTTCAGGGAAGGAGAGCTGTCTGCACGCTGGGCGAGGTCCCTCTGATGTGCATGCCAGGAGCTGGATACAGACACAGACAGCTGGATGAAAGGTGAAAGGTGTGTAAAATCCCCCCCGAGGGGCTAGGATTGAAGCTGTGAAACCAAAAGCTTATGGAAACACTTAAGGCTCCATCTGGGGTAGCCATATTTCCCTCCAAAACCAGTGAGAGCTGAAAGATCATAGGCTCTAACCCTGCTGGTGTTTCATTTTGGAGCGGTCATGTGGTTTTGAAGCAAATTTCCTAATTGTCCTCACTCTCTGCGCACTCTATGGGTTGGCAGTGCAGTTTTTTGCATACAAACTGGGTTCATTTTGGTGGAAACCAGATCAGAAGTTCTCCCTGAGCTTGCACCAGATGTTCTCCAGCTGTGGAGGAGGATGTGGTGGATGAAAGCAGCAGCTGGTCCTCTGGGCAGCTGGGAATGGCATGCATGTCTAGGGGCTTGGTCCAGGAGATTAAGCCTAGCTGGAAGTAACATCCTCGAGCAGCATGAGTGGTAGGTGTAGGAGCCTCAAAACCAACTGCTTCAGCCAGCTGATCTCCTGTATCACACACAATTACTTGCTCACGTAGGCACTGCCCTTGAGCTTATGTGACCTTGAGCCCTTGGTGAGTAGTGGCCTCAAGTGGGTGTTGAAGTTTACCTCTCCAGGGACCACGGGTCATCTCATTTGTGTCCCACACCTACAGCTGCAGTGTGGCCTGTGCTGAAGTGTTTGCAGGCTTTGCTCTGCCAGGGTGAGGGTCAAGTGTCCCTCCTCTGTGGCAGGGTCAGCGTGGGCCATTAGGAGAACATTGGCTGCTGTTTTACACAGTGGTGTTTGAGACAATAGCCAGAATGGTTTTCTTCCTCCATTTCTTGCTGAGACCTCTATCAGAGCAGATGCTGGGTATTCCCTGGGGTCCCTGTGATCTGGAGAGTAATTGCAGCCATCCTGGGACACCTTGGGAAGGCCCCTGCTGCCTTCTGCAGCTGTAAAAGCACCTCTTCTGGAGAAGATTGGGGTGTGGGAGGCAATGGGCTGGTAGTTGGAGGTGTTTTGCTGGGAGGTGCAGAGCTGCAGCCACCTCGCTGCCAGCAGTACCGCTGGCTGCCGTGCCCTGGCTGTGCTGCAGCTGAGCTGAGCAGCCTGACCAGGAGCTGCACTGGGCCAGGGAAATACCCCCAGGAGCACCTCCAAGCTCACCACCTTCAGGCTCTGTCCTTCAGCTACCACTGACCTGGGTACAGCAGCAGAAGCACCCGGTGAGTGCTCAGAGCAGTGCCAGTTTCCCCGCAGCTGTGAGAGGAACAGCTGGAACAGAGAGCGGCTCTTTTCAGGCTCAGTGCCAAAGTTTCCCGCTCCTTCTTGTCAAGCTGGGGTATCACCTCAACCCACACGCTTCCTGCATGAATCACTGGTGCCTGGAGTGGCCAGGCACCACCTCCAGCAGGAAGGGGCAGAGCCTGCTGCTCTGATAGGGACATCACCTCCCAGCCGGTTGATAAGGGGCCAGGATGGGAGAAAACTTCCCATGAAAGCAACAGAGGGTCACTCCTCAAAACCAAGGCCTCTCCCAGCCACAAACTAATCTTCCCAAGCACAGCTTTGTGCTTTCATGTTACCTTTGTGTTCACTGTTGGAGGATAAGCAATGCCTGATCTGTGGGGCACATGCCCCTCATCGGTGGGGCGAGTTCAGAAAGGGCTGGTGCTGTGCACTGAGCGAGCTGGGCAGTTTGGGTCAGGTGGGAAGAGTTGGGTTCACAGTACCATTGCCAACACAACGGCAGAATGGTAGGAGAGCAGTTGGGTGTCCCATGGCTGGTGGGGAATGTGACTTGGAGAAGGCTGAGAGCAGTGGGGAGGCTGGGCCAGGCACTGCCTGCCCTGGGGGAAAGGCTGCAGTGGTAGCAAGGGTATGTTTGCATGGAGGGACATGGCAGAGGCAAGTGCTGGACTTGGGAAGACAGTGGCACAGTGATTAATGTGACAGTTGGTTGGAGAGGTGCGTTTCAAGTCCTGCCTCGTCTCATTAATCTGTGTAATCCCTGGCATCTTGCTAGTGCTTTTCATCTAGAGATCTCCGAGATGAATACAGTCATCCCCCCGAAGCAGGAGACTGGAAAAATTCAGGTGCAGAGCAGGTGGAGGTGAGAGCTGGGACTAAAACAAGAGCAGCTGTCCCGTGGGGTCATGCTTAGCAGCTGCCCCACTCTGTGCTGCTGTAACTGCGTCTGCTCTGGAGAACCACAGGGCTACTGACACCAGCTCCAAGGCTGTGGCTGAGGTCAGCTGTGCTGGTAAGCTCAGGGCTTTCCTCTGGTGCCTTGGCTCTGTGGTGGAAAGTGCTCTCTGCTCATGGATTCTTATGGTCGAGGCAGGACAAAGCCCTGGACTCCTGCAGAAGTTTTCTCATAGGTGTGTTCATGAGGGCAGTGCCAAACCATGGGAAATGCCAGGAGCCATTGGTCTCCTTTTGCCCAGAGTGTTTTGACAGCAATGTGTCTGGTTTGGAGAACCCGTCTGTCCAGGTATTGCTTTCCTTGTGTTCAGTGACCAGACTGTTCTTCTCTCACACCTATCTATCAAAATAATATCTCAGCACTTCTGAGGAGTACATGAGGTGATGTGATTGCTATCCCGTGTGCATTGCTTGTTCTCACAGCCTCTCCAGTGGGAAGGGTACATATTTTAAAGTGCTTTGCTTTGTACTTTAATACCCACATAGGCTAACGAGGGTAGGGCAGGGGAAGGGCAGGGGACAGAGAGGTTTGAGGTTATGTGGTTGCTCCTGAGTGGTTTCTTCCCACAGTCCCAGAGAGACCCAGGAAAGTCCCAGCTCCTACACGGGGACACTCTGCCCTTGTTTTTGGAGCTACTCTGTCCCAAGGAGCTCAGCCATGGCTCCCCTGCCTCACTTCACCATCCTGCCTAACATTTGCTCTTCTCAACTGTGTGGAAGAGAAACAGCTTGAGCAGTGGGAGATGGTGCAAACATGGGAAGATGCTTCTGGGGCTGCCAATTAGCCACTTTCAGGTTATGCCAATTTGAGTGAGTTATCCTACAGCAGACTCCTTCTGCTGTGAAGGAGGAGGAGGCTGGGCAGGGGCAGAGGCAGAGAGGAGGGGGTTTGGAAGAACTCCTAGTAAAGGAAGGGCCAACTTGGCAGTGGTTTCTCCATCCTTCCTCTTACCCCAGCAAGTCATTCCCTGTGGAGCAGCTTCCAATAGCCGCTGAGCTTCTGTGCTGCCATTGCCTCATGCCTCCTTGGGAAGGGGCCCTGGAGAGGAGGCATCATTCCTCTTACTCCTCAATGACATTTTGCAGAGCAGAATGGACAGTCCTTCAGCCCTGAAGAAGAGCCCTTTGAGCTGTTTCTAGAGGACCCAATCTCTTTGTGGCAGCAGGTGTGGGATTGATTGAAGAAGTCCATTTGCTTGGTGGTGATAGTCATGGAAAACTTGATGGAAATGTTCTAATAAGCTTTTTAATTCCAAATATGTGATAGGATTTATGCGATTTATGCTACCTAATGCAGGAGCCACAGGAGAGGCTTGGAGCAAAGCATTCCCAGGCTCTGGTAGGTCCAAAGTGATGCCTCAAGCCACATTCTCACCAGGACTTTGACTTATAGATGAAATATCTCAGCAGTCCAGAAGAGATCCAGGGCTGGCTTCAGCTTCTGCTGCATTATTCATGAGTATGTGAAAGCTCTGAAGAATATGACAGACTTTGGGTTAGGTCCTCAACACAGCTTTTCTTCTCATGAGATGAAATGTGAGCGTGTCCCTCCTAAGACAGGAATGCATACGCTGGAAGCTGTGGGATAATGGCATATATAAAGGGAAACTGAAGTCTTTGGTGTTCTGCTGATGGTGGGTTTGTTTTCACTTTCCTCCCAAGAGGATCACTTCTGCCAGTGATCTGCAAGCACTCACAGCCATGGCAGTGTGGCTCGAATCAGTTTGAAAACAATTGAATTGTTTTTGCATGGGGTTTTGCAAGGCCGCTTGCTTGGGAGTGCAGAGGATCAGGAGCCCCTCCAGGCCCTCTGGAGAGGTCACCCTGGCAACACAGAGTCTCCTTTTGGCCAAAGTGAGCACTCAACAAAGAGGTCAGCTGAAGATATTATAGCTCATGTTCCCTTTTTATGTGCTGTGCTCAGCCCTCTCAAGTAGTCATGTGCAGGGCTCAGCACCACTCCTAAATCCCTAAAGCATTTTGGCCTTGTTACTGAGAGTGGCTGTGGGATCCTCAGAGTGGGAGGAGGAGTAAGGGAAAAGGCAGGGATGCTCAGAGGCCCCAAGGGTTGTGCATGTCTGGGAGAAGACAGCATGGCAGGGCCCCAGTTTCTCTTACATACGGATGAAGCTCTGTACTTTCCTAGTGGGAAAGGATTTTGTCCTGTTTTCTGAGAAATAAGTGAGAGTTTTCCTCTTGGTTTCCATGAGAGCAGGTCTGGGAGTGAAGTTTATATAAAGGGAACTGTTGTGCATGTGGGTGTTTCATCCACCTGGGCTTATGTTGCTATAAAAATCAGTGATTGCTTTGTATTGAAGGCATGTGAGAGTCCTGAGCCTTGGGTCCAGCCTTCCTCACATGCCTGTGTACACAGCAATTGACCTCTGCTTTTTAATTCCCCATTCACAAATACACATCTGGAACAGCCCTTTGGCAGGGGACAAATCCCAGATCTGCTGCTGTCCCAGCCCTGCATGTGCTGGGGAGATGTGATGCATCTTGTGACTGCTTCCAGCAAACAGGTCTGTCTGGCCATGCCTGAGCCGAGGAATCTGGTCTGGGTGCTTGTGTTGGCTGTTTTCAGCCTGCACGTGAGGTGCAGCCTCCCTGCTGTCTGTGCCTCCAAAGCCTGTCTGTGCCTTGGGAATGCAGTCCCAGCTGGGAATGGGGGTGCAGCCTGGAAGGTGCTCCTCTGGGTGCTGGGGGATCCATGCCTGGGCTGTGCTGTGGCACCTCTGGCAGTGCAGAGACACAGCCACTGGTGCCTGCTGCAGATGTGAAAGCAGCATCTGTCTGGGCTCTGCTCTGTGTCCAGAGCCTGTGTGAGGGACAGCTTCATTCACCAGGTGACGAGGACTGTGCTCTCCACTCTGCACTGGCCAGCTGGCTGGGGGAGCTGCTCTATTCCTTTTCCTGGGGAGAACATGGTAGCAGCTGGCAATGCGTTTTTGGGTTGTCAGTGGAGAGGTGCTTATATTGAAGAGCAAAGTATTATTGCTCTTGTACAGTCCTGGCTTTGGTAAAACCAGATGGGTTTGAAGTAAATATGGAGTTCCTTTGTCAAACATAATTAGAAGCTGAAATTCATGTGTTTGAAGTACTATGAGTAATCCTCTGCCTTCCTGCAGAAACATTGTTTTTTCTACTGAAAACTAGTGACTCGCAATGGATTCCTGCAGTACTGGTTGGATAAAGGACAAGGAGATCATATAAAAAGTCACCCTTTGTTTAAAATGAAGGCAATGAAAAACGAGTGTCTTGTACTAAAACTGTTACTGGAGATTGTTGGCCAAGTATTGCAGTCTCACTTTCCTATTTTTAAAACTCTCTCACTAGCTGTGATGTGACCTTTCCCTCCACACCCACAACAGAAAAAAAGCCCTTACTGATTAGAAACAGGAAATGATAAAACTCACTAACCACAAAGTATTTTCAAAGACACGAAATAAACAAGCAGAGAGAGTGGGAAATAGATATTTCCTGCTGATCTCTTTTCAGCACAGTAACCATAGCTAATAATTATAGGCACTGGGGATTTACAGCTTTTAGAGGGAATGTATGTTTTTAAGATGATGCTGTCAAACTGTAGTAAAATATTTTCATCACAGTCGCTCCCAGCATAACAGTGAGGTGGCCACGAGTGTCATGAGATGCATCACTGACACCATCTAGAAGCAAAAGAACACTTCAGGCCCGATCTGGGGTAGGGAGCTGCTCTCCTTGCTGGTCACACTGGATGTTCCTCTGATGGGTGCAGCTGTGGGGGCTCATATGGGTTGAGGTTTTCATCTAAACTCAGCAGTGTGTGTGATAGTAAACTGGGAAGATCTTTAACGTCTTTTCTCTCCCTGGATTTTGCAGTTTTCTTTGCCTTATTGGTTTCTCTATCCATGAGTATTCTGTGTGCTTCGCTGCCGTGGTTTGCTTGGGGTGGCCCCACCTCCCATCCTCCTCTGGATCTTTGCAGTGGGATGATGGTGATGATGATGGTGATGATGATGTGTATTTTCCACATCGGTGATCACTCCAGAGGGCCCCATCAGGAAAGCGGGAAGTCTTCATTTTCAAGCAGAGGGTGGGAACTGAGGTTGAGGTAAGATCTGTGCAATTCTGTCTTTTCCTGACACCTGACCGACCCCACGGCTGAAGAAACCTGCCTTGCCTCCTTGCAGCCGTGTGTAGGCCGGTTGTTTCTCCTACCACCCGTATGCCACTGCTCCTAATGGCTATTCGGGAGGGCTGGATAAAAGGGAAAGCTTCACAGAAAAAGATGCTAAACCCGGAGGTGCTGGTTTTCACTCCTTCGGCACCTCATCAAATAGATCTCGCTGCATAATGAGCCCCTCTGAACTGCGGGGCCGTTCATTAGTATGCGCGGTGTTTGTTTAAGAGCTCCCTGCTCTTTTATTTCTGCTGTGAGGAACTTTTAACGGCCTTTGAGATGAAAAACGGGCACCAAATGTTGCCAGCAAGCGAGGAGCAGATTTGTCCCCATCTCCTTGGTTCAATTTGCAGCGAATTTTACCTTCTGCCCTTTAGATGATCTTGGTGATTCAGTTATAAGTAAAAGCTAAAGCGTCGACCCAGGCTGAAAAACCCAACTCCCTGTTTCCTTCGTAACTTTCTTTTAAAGTGTTCCTGTGATCCAGGCAATGCTGTCTGTGTGTGTGGTGCACACTGCTTTCCTACAAAGTGTCAGGGGCAAACCCCAAACCAGCTCTTTCAACTGCGTTGAGGAAAAACTGTTTGTGAAAGAAGAAAACAAAAGCAGATGCTCAAACGCTGTTTATTCAGAGCACATGGGACAAGGCTGGGAGAAATGTCAGTCGTTATCTTCAAAAGGTTTATTTAGAACTTTTAGTTATGAAAACAAAACAAAAAAAATCCCTAAATATAACTAGATGTAACATACACACACACACACACACACACACACACACACATATACTCACAAGTTTAAGAGCAATGTCAGGATGTCTGGGAACAGCACAACCAGAGTGAGCAACCCAGAGAGCATTTCTAAACAGCCTAAAAAGTCCAGACCAAGTCTCTCCCTTTCTCTTTCTCTCTCTTTTTTTTTCTCCTAATCGTTGCAGCATTTTTACAGGACTCAACACAGGAATCTCCTACACTGCACATGGATAATAATAAAAATAAAAAGCAGAAGAGACCAGTTGCTTACCCTTTTATCCAACAAAGGGATCTCAATGGCTTATGTGAGATCTGAAAGGTAAATCTGGTGCCAGAGAGGGTCGTTGCTTGTTGTCTTGTATTTTTATTAATAGAAAGTTAATTATTTTAGAATGTAAGACAAGAAAACTATTTAATTATAATACACTAAAGAGCATGAGAAGATTCTATACAATAATTTAGATGTATTAAATAAATAAAAAATAATAGCAGCCTTCTACAATGCAGGCTACACATAGGTTTACTTCGGCTTGAAGTACCCTGGTCTTTAGTACACCTACAGGAACAGATTTGCTCCACAAGTGTTTTAAAGAAACATATCTATAAGATACATACGTAAGAGTGTCTAAGGTTAGGACAAAAATTGAAAACACACTTTACCACGGTCTCCACATATCTAATGACCCCATTCTAGGGTTGTTATGGGAAAAATTTGGCTGCAGAACCTGTCTGGGAGGTGCAGCATCAGCCTGGTTGAAAACCGACAGCGAGGGCAGCTGGAAGGAATTTTTGGAAGCTTGCTTGTTCTCCGCAGGGTAGAGGCGCTCCTGTGCCGGGTTTGTGCCTCGAGTGCTGCCCTTAGGGCTCAGGGGACTTTTTTGTGTCAAGAGAGGCTGCTGAGCCGGGCTCAAAGACCTCAGTGCTGCTTTGCAGGTGTCTTCACCAGACCTGGGCAAGGATTTCAGCAGGTGGTTTAAGAGGCGCGCCCCGAGGGTCTTGTCCATCCACTCGCAGGTGAGCAGGAGGTTGTGCACCTCGTGCATGCACTGGATGTACCCAGTGCTGTACCTCTGCTGGGCTTCCAGACCCACTTTGGAGTCAGCTGCATGGGAGAGGAGACAAAGGGGAGTTGGTGAGCAGGTGAGAGCTGACCGGGGTGTTCCTGCTGGGGGTCACTGCCGAAGCCACTGGGCTTTACTAGAAGATGCTTCCTTTGCGGGCGGAGGGTGAGCAGGGAGACCCCCTGCCCTACTGCCTGCCGCCAAGGCAAAACTGCACCAAAAAGCAGAAATCGGCTCTGGAAGGAAAAAACACCTTCCGTGGATTAACCAGTGCCCAGCTCCATCTCCCCATCTAGTGGAGAAAGCCAAACCCCAGCAGCAGCCTGGGCCTCGGCCGGTTTGAAAGGTGCTTGTGCCAGGCTGCCAGTGCATCAGACTTGCTGGCACCGGGTAAGGGACTGGGAACAGGGTAAGGGACGGGGCACAGGGTAAGGGAGTGGGCACTCACCCATCATCTTGCTGCTCTGGATGTTCTGGAGGTGCTTCACGGTCATTTCCAGGATGTCTGCTTTTTCCAGTTTAGACTGCTGATAAGGAAAGAGCACAGCAGTTAGAGGCAAAGACAGGTTTGCACTATGCCCAGTTTCTCTAGAGATGAGGCATTTCCCTTTCCCCCGCAAGCCAATTTCCCACCAGCAAAAGTACAAAAAGCAGCATAAAATGAGCACTTACATCCAGGTGAAATGCACCCACAACAGTCTCCTTCAGCTGGTCTAAGCAGTTATTAATCCTTTCCCTTCGCTTCCGCTCAATGAGGGGTTTCCTTAACTGGCAAAGAAAAGGAGCAAGGACAAATTGCAGTTGATGTTTTCATTTCCCTCATTTCCCTGCTGCAGTCCAGCAAGGCCAGAGACCCCCTCCCCTGTGTGAAGCCAGCGCAGGGTGTCACGGTGCTCAGCAGGGACAAGATGTGGTTGGAGTGTGTGCCAGCTCCAGCCACGGCCTGTCCCTGAGGTGGCATCACCTCTCCCTTCTCCCGCTTCCACTCATTTCAAACAGAGTTCACCCAATCAAAACAGAGAGAAGGCATAGTAAGGAAGCAGAAAAACACCTGCATGAGTTAAATTCAGAGAAAGCACCTTTCTAACATGAGAAAAAGCGTTGTCCCCTTTCCGTGTCCTGGAAGCAGTGCCCGGCACCCCTCACTCACATGCCCAGGGCAGGGGACACGTACCTTCCTCTCCTCCTTGGTGCTGGCGACCTTGTGCGTGCCGGCGGTGGCCGCGGCCGTCATCCTGATGCAGGCAGCCGGCCCGGCTCCGGCAGGACGGCTCGGGAAGGCACGGGAAGGGAAGGAGGAGCTCGGGCAGTGGCTCGCTCCCTTTCCAGATGGGCTCCTTGCTGCTCCGCTGCTCCTCGGCTGTATTTATAACCCCGAATTAGCATGTGAAAGGCAACTTTCCTTGGCGGGACTTCTTTTCCCACACGAGGGGTCGAGCCCGGAGGTTTGTGGCCATCAATCAAAGCTGACAGGTCACTGCTTCTTTTCAATGACCACGCCAGCCCCCCCAAACGGCGACAGATGTCCAGCCTCCGACGCTGGGCTTTGGAGGGATCTTTTGTTAGGGAAGAAGGGAAGGAAAATGGGCGCGCTCTGAGCAGCTTGCACGGCTCCTCGTTCAATTTGCACAGATTCCCAGGGAGGGAGACAATGGCCGGGAAGCGGTTGAATTACACCTGGGAAAATGCCTTCTACTCATCTTTTTCTCCTCTATCTCCTTGAAGTGATGCCTATTTTTACCTGCTAACCTGACCCCAGTCATTTCACATCGTTGTAACAGCCTCTTTATTTAATAATAGAGTACTTCAGCAAGGAGTTCCTGCTCCCAGGGATTATTTTACAAGGAAATGATGATCGATTAAAAACTGTTGACAGCAGACACCCGTAGGAAGGTTGTTTCCATCACAGAAATCCTCTAGGGAAAACATGGGAACTTTGTTTACCTCGTGGGAACCTGAATTATCTGTTGCACCTGGGTGAATGTAAGAAATATGTAACTCTTCTAGTTTTTGGCTGCTCTGTAGAATCCAATATTAAATTTACAGGGTATTGAAGATGCAAACAAACCTAGAGGTGAGTTAGTCCTGTGGGAGCTTTACTTCTTTGATTTTATTCCCCCCATGCTGCGAGGCTTGGGTGCCTTTGTGAGGAAGGGGGTTTGTCTGTTTGCTCCTCTGGAATGCTGGTGCAGGAGAAGAGGGGCCTTTTGAGGAGGCTTGGTGTGGGGTGAGAATGCACTTTTATACTTCCTCACTTCTTTCTGGTTTGGGGGAGAGTATGAAGGCGTTTTTCATGACCTTGCATTTGCTTTCTGACAGTTGCTTTGCTAATGAGCAGGATTTGGCAGTGTCCTGTTGAGTCCCACAGGTGAAGCCCTTTGGATTGGTGTCGAATGTGTCACCTTATTGAAGTGGAGAGGAAGCAGCTGCAGCGGTTCAGAAGCACTGCAAGCCCTCCCAATGCACTGGTGGGATTTCCCAGCTCCCGGGGTAGTGCCGTGGCTGCAGAGCCCTCTGCCCCTCCAGCTCTGGGTGGGGACGTACCCTAGCGATAACAGTGAGGACATCACGTTGTCCCTTGCTCAAGCACCATGTGGGTGTGAGTGTGTTTGCTTGTGTGTCAATGCAAACATACCCGAAGCATGTCTGCACGCCCTGCTGCCTGGGCTCATCACGAAAACATGTCCCCAGCCATGGGATCTGGCAGGCAGAGGCTGTTTGTCAGTCACATGCAGAGCTGGGGTGCACTCACTTGGTTTTATAAGTGCCCTACTTGGCAATGGCCTGGGATGAGCCGGTGTGGTTGTGCTGGGAGAGGAGAGTTGGGAGGGGAAGGCTAATAACTTATCCTTTGTGCCAGGTAAAACAGTGGAATTCTTATCTCAGGTGTGCTGTCTTCAGAGACAGCAAAATGAGATCCCACCACCCCATGCAGGAGGCCCTCACATCAGCCAGCCCGGGCTGCTCGCCAGTGAAGACTCCTTTGGTTTTCCAAGATTTTTCCAGTCCACCCAGGAAGTGGATTGTTGCTGGTATTTAGAAAAGGTGTAGCTGAGGCATCTGTATTGCCATGTGATTCCAGCAGCTCGGCCTGGACGAGGCAGTGGCTGGGCTGGGGCAGGGGGCACAGAGCACACCCCTGGCTCTGGGCAGTTTTCTGCCCAGGCTGGAAGTGCCTGCCCATCTCCCCCCACCAGCACCTTGTGCAGAGAGCAGCACCTTCCCAAGGCACTCAGGGCAGCAGGGGAAAGCCTGAGAGCACCTTATCTCCTGGCCCAGCTGAGCATGCCACGGGTGTCAGCACATTCAGAATTACCCAAAAACTCTGAGAAGCATGTCCTGTGCCTGTCGGCACTGCTGCAGGGTGCAGTGTGTGGCCCCCATGTTAGTGGCCCTGGAGGACGGCCAGCCCCCAGTGCCACCAGGAAAGGTCTCTCAGGTGTCTGTGATGGCAGCACCTCCTTCCTCACTCTCTCTCCCTTCCTTGGCCTTCACTCGCGGCTTCTGCCTCGCCCTCCCTCCTGGCTCCTTTGTCCTGCGAGCCGCCACCGAGCTCCGGGGCCATGGGGCTGTTCCACGAGACCGTGGAGCGAGGTGGTGGCGAGGCTGCGGGCCCCGGGGACAGCGGGGTGGGAGGGGAGCCCAAGGGCAGCGCGGTGGCCCCGTGTGCCCGGGCGCAGCCCGTGCCCAGCCCACGCCGGGCATCCGAGCCCCGGCCTCGGCAGGGCGAGCCCTCGGCTTGCCCACGGGCATCTGCTCCGGGTGAGCTCATTTCAAGGTTCATTTGTAAGACAGCACCACAGTGAAAAAGAAGAGCAGCTTTTGCTGTAAACAGTTATTTTACACCTCTCAGTCACGGCAAAAGCCTTTATTTCGGAGGCGGGGAGTGCGGGCGGGAGAGCTGCCCTGGCTTTGGGGAAGGCTGACATCTGTGCCGGGGATTGTAGGGACGCAACAGCCCAATGCAAATGAGCATTACAGGAGCTTTCTGCAAATTCCCGCTTTCCTTTTGCGTTGCCACTGCCAGGTTTCACTGAAAAGGGGATTCTCCTTTGTAAACAAAGCCTCCCTTTTTTCCTGGGCCTTCCAAAAAAAAAAAAAAAAGAAAAAAGGAAAGAGAAAGGGGTGAGCGCTGCTTAGAGTTTTCTTTTTTGCTATTTGTCTACATTTCACACCCCGGAGAAAGAAAACAACTTTTAACATCTGTTCCTGCAGTTTTTAAGAGGGAAAGAAAGGCTCTTGAAAAGGGGGAAAGTGTGGCAGATGTTGGCAGGTTCCCTCCGACGCAGATGTCTTGCTCCGAAGAAAACTTTCTTTGGGGACTGGCGGCCAGGGCTCCTCTTTGACTCGGGACACGCGACTGCCGAGCGAACGGAGGGACGTGGGAAAGCGCCGCCGAACAAAGGGGCTTATTCAAACAAACCTGAGAGCCGTGAACAATCTAATAACCAGCAGAGAAATGGTCAGCAGCCCCCGGCCCCGCCAGGGAGGGCTTCGGGGCAGCCGGTGGCCACGGGACGAGGGAATTTGACCGTGTCCCCAGGGCTGCAAGCGGGAGTGTCCCTTCCTTGCCCCCTACCTGCTCCCTCTGGGGCATCCAACACGGTGCTTTGGCCAGGGACCATCCTTCTTGAGGTGCTGAGTGGTCTTGGCTGCTCTGCAGCCCTGGCTGTCCCACACAGCAGCACAGGAGATGGAGGGCAGGTACCTGCCGGGCAGCTGGGCTGGGCTGCGCTGTCCCACACACCGGTCAAGGCAGCACCAGAGGAGGGACTGTGGGTCAGCAGGGATATCTTTATTTAGGCTTTTAAAAAGGAGCTTCTGCCAAGATAATAATAATAAAAAGCCTCCATTCCTATTGATTACAACCAGTTGAAATAGCCTTGTGAAACTGACTTTAGTAGGAAAAAAAAGTTTATTTAAATGAAAGCAAAAAAAAATTGAGAGAATCTTTCATTCCCCTTCTTTCTGGCTGATAAAATAATTTGAAATAAGATTTTGCCATGAAAGCTGCTAATGTTTCAGCTCAGGCACTTCATAGGAAACAAGTGAGAAGCCCAGAGAAAAAGAAGCAGAGCCAAGAGAATTCACATAAGAAAGTAATTAATTCCAGTTTGATGTTAAAGCTGAGGAGCTCTGTGATTGTTCTTCTAATTCCTGCAATTTTCATCCTCCTTCATCTCTGTCCCAGTGGATTTTCTCTGGGTTCTGGGCAGGGCAGAGCTGCTCCTGGCAGCGAGGCTTCCATGTGCCAGGACATCTCTTCCTCTTCCCTGCTCAGGGCTGGAGGGGAAAACCAGGTGAGTTGAGCTGTGTTGCTTCTTTGGAGGCCAAGCACTGGGGCAAGGAGCCCAAAACCCTGCTGGGGGTGTCACCTGTGTTTCTCCTGACAGCAGAGCCCTTCCTGCATGGCAGTTGGGAAGCAGGAGGCACCTCAGCTGGACTGAGGAGCTCCACACTGCAGGAAGGATGCTGCATGTCACCAGAGACCTGTGCACCTGCCCAGGCCAGTCCCTCCTGCCTCTTGGGGTGATACTGTGGACACCAACTCAGAACCTGACAGGACTAACAAGGAGGCTTGTGCAGTACTGAGGCAACCCCGAGTCCAACCTAGGCCCTGGCTGGTTAATGAATGGCCTCGTTAATGCAGCTCAGCCTTTTTCAGGCATGGATTTGCTGTGGGAGAGTGGGGGGAGAGCTGGGCAGGTGTTCCTGAGCACTGCTCAGTCTGCAGTGTGGGTCACAGAAGGAGTACTTGATCCGCCTTGTTTTCCAGGCTGGGGCTCATCCAGGCTGGATTTGTCCCCAGTTAAGATTCTGCTTCCACCTGGTCTGAGGTGTCTCTGCTGGCTGGACATGGGACTGGGAGTGTCTGGCCCCAGCAGAGCCAGGGAGCGCTGTCAGAGGGAGGGAAAGGGGTCCTGCTCCAGGGGTGCTGCCCATCCAGCACTCTCAGGTGTCTGTGGGTTTGCTGGGGCTGGTTTTGTGACAGCAGCTCTGCTTTTGGCATGTGCAGTGACATGGGCTTTGGGAAGTGAGGAGCAAAGCGTAGGTCTGGCAGTGGGCAGGGTAAGGTGGGGGCAGTGGCTGCTGCCAGCACGGGCAGTGGGTTGGCCCTGATGTGCAGCCATGGGGCACCCTCTGCACCCTGTGCTCCCTCCCTTGGGTCGGGCTCCAGGCCTGCCTTGCCATGAACAAACACTCTCCAAGGAGAGGCTGTTTTACAGGGGCTTTACTCACTCTGAATAAAGAGAGTTTTGTCCGGCTTTTTCAAAAGGTCGGTTCTGGCTCAAGGTTGAGGTTTTAAAATGAGGAGTAAAGCTCTCGTTCAAAACATTTAAATCTGGATGTTTCTCAGCAGCTATAAACCCCAAGCTGCCTGTCCTGAAGCCCTGCTTCACCAGGGCTGTTTTGCTGCTGAAATGTTACAGCAGGGGAGGAATGTGAGGAGCAGCAGGACGTGCCATGGCGGTGACTGGACGCGCCGGGTCCGGAGGGTGCAGGCGGTGCCTGGGCAGGCAGGCTGGCTCCCGGCACACAGGCACCTCAACCACAGTCTCTCGGAGATTACTCACTGCTGGATGGCCCGGGGGGACCAGGGCTACGTCTCCAGACTGGCCTCAGTTCAGGATGTTGTACCTGCCATGTCCCATCTCAGCCCAGTGCAGCAGTGTTTGCAGGAAGAACACGTGTCCTGCGGCCTGTCCAGGACAGGATAGTGCTGGAAATGCGTTGGTCAGAAAAGCAAAGGATGATGTAGCTGTTCTTGGGATGTGGGGAAGAGCATTTGCAGTCATTTGCTGTGTTGAGGAGAATGGGCTGAGAGTACAGCCCCAGTGAGCAGACACCACCCACGATGGGACATGGGCCCAAGAGCACCATCAGAGCTTGCAGTGAGGGAAGCCATGGCTGAGCTGGAGAAGGCTGCTCCAGACACCCTTTGTGTTGGAATCCTTGGGGATGGAGTGACACTGTGTGTACCAGGTCACCGTTTTTGGCAGAGGGCTGGGAGGCGATGGGGTTTGTGGCTGGGTGAGCATTGTGTGGCAAGTGGGGAAGAGGCTCAGGGTATCTGGCAGATGAGTTTGATGTCTGTGGTGAGTGGTGGCCTATCACAGCCTGTGAATTCACCATGATGTGGGCAGGGTAGGAGTGCAGTTGGAAGTTCACCTGCTACAGGTGGAGAGAAAGAGGTCATATATGGCATTGGACAGTAGCACACGAAGTATTTTCATCATAGAGAAAGTCCAGCTCCAAAAGTAGCACTGAACATCTGGAAATTCTGTTGACATCTCTAAATCCATCTCCTTTACCGAGTCTCCAAACCTCTCTGGCCCCAGCTCAGCCTCCTGGGTACCAGCTGGCTCTACCATCTTTGGGAGTGAATTCCTGGGATAGGAAGTAATTACAAGGCTGGTACCAGCTGAGTAATTCTCAGCTTTTCTTTCACACACCCCCATCCAACCTTCGTGTTAAGGATCAGCTGATGCTCTTGCCATTGCTCAAGCTGTCTCCTGCCTGGCAGGTTAGCAGCGCTCCAGGCCCCACAGGAAATCTTATCTGCTGCTTCTCAGCCCGAATGCTTGAAACACAGCTCCTGGGCCAAAAGCGCCTTATAGGAAGAAGAAAATCTGATAAGCTGTGTGGGTGGTGACGGGCTGTCAGGGTTAGCCCCTTGCCTGTGCTGAAGAGGTGGTACAAGGGAGAAGAGCCAAGCTTCATGAGGAGAGAGCATAGGGGACTTTGAGGGACCATTCAAGAAGAATACTTGAACTTTCTTTATGCAGCATGCTTTGAGTTATTTCATTCAGGGGGGCAGTGCTGGGTGTTCTCACACTGTGTGTGTGTGAGATGTTACCAGATGCCACCTGATAACAAGCCTGATCTGTAATGTAGCAAGTGCTTGGTTTATTCAGTAAGCTTCACTTTCACAGCAACGTGGACGCCTGACTCCCTGCACCTTGGAACCCCGGGCTCAGTACCCCGTACCCCTGCCCTGCACATCCCATATCGCAGCCCCTGCACTTCCTACACTCCCTGTTTCTTCTTAGCTCCTTGGTTCTTGAGGCTGCAGAGTGATCTGGGTAAAGATTCATCTTTGTGAGAAAAATATCTCTTCTGTGAGTAAATGTGGCTTTTGTCCCAGCTTGGCCCCACGCCAACGCCTGCTTTTTATAGTGCGTGTGTATACGTGTACTGTCACCACATCCTGACCCCCTGACACAGAGCACCTTGTCAGCATGAATGAGGCAGCCAGGCCAGCCATGGGCCATGCTCTGCAGGAAGAGAGACCCGTGTGTTGTCCTGGGCCCTGGTGGTTGGGCTGCTGTAGGGGCAGCCGGACAGCCCACAGGGGCACTGGCCTTACCAGCAGCATTCCCAACCTGCTGCCCATTTCTGTTGCTGCAGGGCTGGGATTGCAGCACCCGAGGAAGTGGGGAAACACTCACTTGGGTGTTTTGCACTTCATGGTTCTGTCTTGGCACAGCCTGGCTGCTGCTGTGACAGTGGGGAACAGTAGGGTTTAGGAGGGGAAGGCATGAGCTGCAGGGTCTCTGGTCTGTGTGAGCCAAGTCCATCCTGGATTGTATATGAAATCTCACAATGTTCTCTAAGCTTTTCTTTTTAATCTGTATTTTTGTAACTAATTTTCTACCAATTAAAGCAGAAGGGTTTATACTATTTTGTTTATTAATACTATCTGGTTTAAACCAACTCTCCTCTTCAGGTGCATCTAGGAGACTGTCCTTTATTACAGGGATGAGCATTTCTTATTCCTGTGGAGGAACCAAAAGGGGTAGGAAGTCCTGCTAGCTTCTGGGGCACAGTCACTTTGGGGTAGGAAAACCATGGCCCTGACAAGATGAAGAGCAACCAGGAGCTGTGAGAAAGTGGTTGATGCTCCATGGGCTGGTCTGGGAAGAAGAAAAGCAGAGTTTGTGCTTGTTTTGGCTTCTCCATAACAAGGCCATGAAAAATAATAACAATCCCCGCCACTGTCACAACCTTTTTTTTTTCTTGCTTGTTTATTTTAAACATTAGGAGCTGTGCTCTAGGTTTGCTCTGTCAAAAAGCAAAAGAGGCCACAAGACACATGAGTTCCCTGAGGAGTTTTCCAGAAGAGTGCCTGTGATCAGCTGAGGGTCTTGTTGTGTTTCAAAAGTGATGTTTCATTCTGTCTCCCCATTCCAGGTGTGTCTGTACACACATGTGCAGACAGCGATGCACCCTCACACCTGCACACAGACAATTTTCAGAAGACACAATTTTGTAGCCCTTTTCCAAAGCAATGCCTGACTTTGAAGGTTGGGACAGCAGAGCTCCGGAGTCCTCTCCTCATTGGGAGCCAGGGATCTCATCAGGAGAAGGAGGAGAGGTGCACAAAAGCTTTAGGGAGTCTCAGGAAAGGTCCTGTATGTACTTGCTGGTGTTGTCAAGTGATGTGACAAGGGCTCCTGTGCTACCTCAGCCCCCAGCAGCTGAGCCCGAATCCAGCTGAAGAGCGGCACTAAGCCTGTGCCCGTCACAGGTTTCTGCTGTAAAAGCTAATTAATTAGTTTCTGCAAAGCCTTTTGAAGGGGTAAAGGGGTAAGCAAGTGCAGAGCAGCGTTATCCAGAGGCTGTGAGCTTCAGAGTTTAATAGGCACTATTTAAATATGAACTGAGTTAGTAACCTTGTAATTTGTTTAAATGTAAATGAACAGGGAAGCATCTAAAAAAAAATAAATAACCCAACAGTCATTTTCAGCAGTGTTCACGGCCTTGTGTCTTTCTGCTTGATTTGGGGTTCTTAGTGTACTTGCTTCTGGTTCTATTGAATTAATGGATGTATTTGACTTTGTTTTTTTTTTAGCTCAGGAAGTACATTCTATGACAGTGCTCTCTTGTTTTTTTGTTTTTTGACTTCTGTTACTTCCTTTCATGTTTACTGTGCTGATGGAAACCTGGTTTTGGCTTTAGTATCCTCCCTGGAATGGATGCTGTGCTTTACAGATAACTTTCAATTGTTCCACAGTAATAAAAAGTTTATTAAAAAGACTTGCTCTCCAGGAAAAGAATTTGCAACAGCTTTTTTTCGTATGATTCTTCAGGTAATTGTTTTTTCTTTTCTGACAATATTTACATGCTAACCCTTAGTTCTTGTGGTTTGCTGTAATGTTTTTAAAATGTGTTCTCATTCTGAAATGGAACCTTGGATTAAAGATAAATCATGGAATCCCCATAAGGGAAAAAAAACCCCTAACTGATAAGAAGGACAATTACATTTATTTGTGTTTTCTACTGTAAATAGGATTTTGGGGGTGTGAGTCTGCTCATTATGTATTAATTGAATGAACTGAAAGGTAAAAAAATACTCACCCACAGATGTTTCTTTGAGAAAAGCTTCAAGAGTCTGCAGTGAATGTCTCCAGGCAGTAACGGGTGAAATGCAGTTTTGGGAACTGTCACAGGCACTTGTGAAACCTGGTGATTAAATTCAGCCCCTGCAGCTTGGTTCAAAGTCCATGGAAAGACTCAGGATTCTTCTTCTGCCAAACTTTAAACAGAAGAAATTCAGTATTACTGCAGCTGTCCCTACTTCTAATATTTCCGCCCCTTTCTCCTGAAACACCTTGTCAGGAACCAGGAACACAGGCTCTGCTCTGTGAATCACACCAGCCCAGTTAAAACATGAAGAGGGTGTTGGTTCTGTTCTTCCCTCCTTGTGTGTTTGTCCAGACAGCTGGCAAGAAGACCCAGATTATTTCTTGAGGTGATCTGTGTCATACCAATTCATATGGCCACAGAGGTGGCAGAGCCCCTCCATCCCATCACGTGGCAAGGGCTGACACTACCACAGCACGGGAGTTAATTCTGGACTCCCTGCCCTGCTCCTTCCACAGTTTGAGCTCTGTACAGATGGGGCTCCTGGTGGGGAGCTCTCACATGTAACACTGCCAGTAAAACTTCGGGCTGTGGGCAGTGACATCCAAAAGTGCATGGCCACCTGCAAGAGCTGGAGGGACGCTGTGTGGGATGTGATGAGAGGCACTTGGGGCCTGCTGCCACAGTAGGAGACTGGGGGAGAGGAGGAAGCACCCTATGAAGGGCAAAGGCATGTGTGTCCTATGGAAAAGAGAAGATGAAGCACACAAGGAGTTACAGGGCCTTGTGGAGAGCTGAGGGTGGCTGGCCCTGGAGAGTTGCCATGGCGTTCCAGGAGGGAATGGCCGCTCTGCATGGGGTAAGGTCTGAAGGAAGAAAAGAGGGGAGCAAAATGGAGCTGCCTGAAGGAGGATTAATTTTACAGGCTGACATACTGTTTTTCCCCAGTTTTGCTATTTTTCAATGTGGGATGGTGATGAGAGGAGTTAGAGCTGAGCTGTAGGGCTCCCTGGGCCTCCCACCAGCAGCAGAAAGCCCCAGGATCCCATTCAGCGCTGTCCTTCCTAAGCAAAGCACCTGCATGCTTGCCTTTCTAAATACCTTTTTTTCCCCCCCAGTGAAGTAACTTGGATTTTTTTAATGTTTACTTACTTCCTAATTTGCAAGGATTAATTAATTCACAATGGATCTCTCAGTCATGGCTGTGAATTAGCAAATCATTAGTGTGCTAAGAGCTCTCTCACATGCTGTATTTAATCCCTGCTTCTAAGAGCTTAGAAAAATCATGCTCTCTCTGCTCAGGGATTTCTCTGCAGTGTGCAGGGATGGTGATTGCACTGAGCCCATTTCTGGCATGATCTCTTTTCCAATGATCATTTGTAAAGCAGGTAGCGTCTATTCTCCAGGAGCTGGTATTGAATCCCTTTAACAGCGCTTGCTGTTAGCTCCTTCTCCTCTCTTCTCAGTACCCTGATTATTGTGTGGTTAAACTTGAATGTTTTTAGCCTAAGTATGGGTTAACAATTTGAACTCAGACATACACATCCTTTCCATGTTGGCTTTGTAATCAACTATTCCCAGCTCACAAGTGGGATATATGAACTGCCAACATTTTGCTGACTGCACGCCGTGGGTCCAGGTGAGCATCGAGGTCCCGTCACCTCGCACAGGCACTGTGACCCCACCTGCTTCAGGTCCAGTGCTGCTGCATCTCTTACATCTTTCTATAACAGCAAGTATATATTTGAGGGATATTAGCAAGTATATATAAATCTATACTATGCATACACACACACTTGTTTATACCCCCATGTCCTGTCCCATGAGGTGCTGAGCGTGGCAGGGTTGGCTGGGGTACACACCAGCGTGTTGCCAGGCTGGACCTGGAGCCTGTGGTCCATGTCCAGGGAAGTATCCCCATGGAACCAGTGCTGCTGCAGCTGCCCAGTCCCACTGCCCAGTGCCAGCCCCTCTGTGCTCCCATGCTGTGGGATGCAGGGATGGCTGTGAGTGTGGTCAGGTGTGTTTCTCCATGTCTGAGCTGTAGCACACAGCTGATGAAGTAAGCGGGTTCAAGAAGACCCCCAAGAGGTCAAGAGGCAGCTCTGCCCACCGACATGTGAAGCTCACCTGCCAGGGTACTGTGACATGTGGAGCTCAGAGCAGCAACATGCTGCTGCAGGAAAACATTACAGCATCAAGAAGCCCAACCCAAACTGACCCCAGCAACGAGACAAGGAAGTGCAGCAAAGGGATGTGGAGACATGTAATCAAAAAGAAGCTGAAGGTAGAAGGTGTTGGCTCACAAGAAGCTTACAGACATTTTGGGAAGGCAGGTCTTCATGGCTGCATCAGACCTCCTGGGGCAAGGTTTCACCTCGTGGCTTGTAAGAAATTCATGACTTGTTCCATTAAAAATGTATTTTCTGCTTTAAACATATTACACTGCACTAATGGACAATATCAACTTGATCTATGCTGGGAGAGGTGTGGGCTTTTCTCCATCCAGGCTAATTTGCATTTATCATGGTGACAATAATAGATGAGTATTACTTACAGGGACAGAAAACCAGTCTGGAGTCCTTCCATGCCATGATGGAGACTGCAGGAAACCTCCAGACTGTAAATCACCAGCACCTGATGCATCAAGACAATCAGCCCACGTCCAAGGCATGATGCCGAGTTCCAACCCCACACTGAAGCCCTGAGGGCCATGGCATGGAAGTTTTGTGACACTACAAAGGGTGTAAAGGGTCTGCAGGATGGCAGGGCAGAGGGGGGTAAAAATGATGAAAATAATAGTAAGTACAAATAACAAACGAATAAATACCAATAAATAAAATCTAAATAATAATTACAAAGACTGTTAACTACTAATAAAGAATAAAGGAATAGGTTGCGCCTCGAGTTCTGTGTGCAGGTTTGGGCCCCTCACTTAGAAAAGGACACTGAGGTGCTGGAATGTGTCCAGCGAAGGGCAACAAGGCTTGTGAGAGGTTTAGAAAACTTGTCTTATGAGGAGTGGCTGAGGGAACTGGGACTGTTTAGTCTCCAGGAGCTCAGGAGGGACCTCCTTGCTCTGTACAGCTCCCTGGCAGGAGGCNGGCGAGAGACGTGGGCATTGTCCGGCGCGGGGCCGGGCCGTGCCCTGCGGGCCGCGGGTAGCGCGGCCCGGCCGGTGCCCGCCGCGCTCCGGGCCCGTTTCCCCGCTCGCCTGGGGAGGGACCGGCCGAGTCCTGCCGGCCTGGGGCAGAGGGCAGGTCTGGGGATCGCAACCGCTCCTCCGGGGGTGCCGTGTGGCACAGCCGGACAGCCCGAGGGGAAGGGCACGGCCGGGGCTGCGCTTCCCGTGCGGCAGCGCCCCGGTCCCTGAGCTCCTCAAACGTCGAGCCCGGGGAACGATCAACGTCAAGGCGCGCACGGCTGGCCCCGGAGCGAACCGCAGCGTGCGGGCCGCTCCCGAGGAGGGCGGAGGGGCAGCGGCTGTCCCGGCACGGCGGGGCAGGGCCGGGGCCGGGGGCGCTCCCGGCGACCACCGCTCTTTGTTACGGCCTTGGCTGCACGAAGGGGCCGGAGGTGCGGAGCCGGCACTGCCTTACGCGGCCTCTCGGGGTCCGGGTCTGAGGCCTCTTCCTACAATTGTTGTTCCTGTTGGTAGCCCCGATAGGCCTCCGCAGCAGTCGCTGTGCGTGAGGGCTGCTGAGAGCCTATTTTCTTTGCAGACTGCCCCATAGACAGCTAACACAGCGTGATCTCTCTGTTCTGTAGAATAAGAAAAGTTTTGCCATTGTTTTTTTCCCTGCAAATCCGTGGAATGCTACTGGTACTGAAACTAGGATGTATCCGGTTTGGTGTTTTAAAAATTTTTTAAATTTTAATTTTTGGGGAGGGATCATGTAGGTGCCGGGGATTTATTTAAAACCTATATGCTGTCTTGTGGGCATGGTGTGATTTAATTTGCATGATGAGTCAAAGATTAAATTACATGACCTAGGCTCTTCAGTTTCAGTGAGGCAAACAACAATGTGTGGAAGAACAGTTTCAGTGTAGATCAGAAATGAAATTTAATTAACATCAAAATGTTGTAAAGTTTTGCCTGCACGTGGGTTTTTTTAAACTTAGCTGTCAGAAATGCTGAATTCAATACCCTTAGCGGTGTGGTTCATCAGGAAGCGTGTCTTCCTTTTTAACACCTACAGCTCATGTAGTCAGAGGAAATTTCACATCCTGAGTTTGCACCTTGGTATCGAAGTTTTTAAATAATAGATTTTTACTATTTAAAACACTGTGTACCTTTAATTAATAGCTATTACCTAACACCCGTTGATGTGGCACATGCCTTTAACTGCAGAGGAAAAAAAAAGGCCAAGAACTATTTCGTGAAGTAGAATAAGCATGGTAGCTGTTCTGGGCTCAGGAGTAACTTGATTTTTTGTTCTTTTCAGTTGTCCTGTAGAAATTGGCAGCTAATGTGATCTGTAAGTGGCATGATGGTGTCTTGGTAGGCTTCTGTCTGCCATGGACTTGCTGTTGTAAGAATATTGTATTTCACAGTTAGCTTTGTGGTTTTCCTGTAGTGTGGGAAGCTATTGGGTCAGCCAGCTAGGATGCACTTGGCTTAAATTTATTTGTATTTAATGTGGATCTTATTTGTAGTGTAATATACCTGTTGTTGGGGCTTTCCTTGATCAGACAGAAGTACCTTGGGACAGGAGGAGGTGGTGTTGGCACCATGCAGCATAAAGTCTTGGAATGTGAGTTTGTACATATGGACTAGCATGCTGCTGAATTTTTCTGAATGCTGATAGCATTGATTTTTTTTTCTCTTAAGTTTAATTGCATTCTTTTCTTTATGCTGACACAGAGTTCTGAAATTTTGATGTGTTCTGTGTGCGTTGAACGCGTGGTTGTGGGCGGGGAATTACAAAACAGGATTCATATTTTAAAAAATATATGTATTTACAAATAAAGGAGACTAAATAAAAGCAGCAGTTGAGTAATACTTTGTGACAGTATGTCTTTGAGAGATAATTATGCTCTTTGGGTATTATCAAGCCCAGACAAATGTATATTCCCAGTGGGGTGTGATAATATTAAAACTGCACCTCTTGGAATTCCTTGATTGGTTTATTCAGGAGGGAATGGTGTCTATTTTGCATTCTATCGTGGAAGCTAATGTAGCTCTTATTAATTAATGGCTGGTAGTTGAATGAGACTTGACTGTTGCCCTGTACGTGCTGCACTTCCTAAGGTTTTTTATGGCATTTTGCTGAATGTGAGGATTACTGTACAGTGTCTCTCCTTCTGAATAATTTCTTCGTCGAGTTTTCGCAGATTTTTTACGTGACTTGTTTGCACACTAATTTTTTGTGTAAAATATTTCTGAAAGCTGGTAATCTCTGTACATGCTTTAGACACTTGCTAAAAAAATTGATTTTTTTGGTAGAGTTTCAGAAAGGTGCTCTAATAGCTGCTGCTGCTTTGAAGCAGGGGGCTTCTGGCCCTGCTTTTCTGTACTTGTGACACTGTGTAATGTGGTTTAATTACAAGAGCAGCTATTAAAGTATGATTATCTTTGTCTAATTGGAGGCATCTTGCAGTTACCTATCAAAAATAAGATTTGACTCATCTGTTCCTTCAAAATTAATAGTTCCACAACAGCCTGCAGCTATTTATGTAAATAATGTGCGAAGCAAAAATGTGAGTTGAATATTTTTCAAATACTGTAATTTCTGCATTGTACAGTTGAAATTTTGTATGTTTAATTCTCTCTTTGCCCATGTTTTCTCTCAATACCATGCTTCTGGCACCACGAGGTGCAGAGGTGTGAGCCAAAAGGAAGCTGAATGTCTGCAGTGAGAAGGTGAAACTTTATGCTGAGATCCCTCCCCACCCCCCAAGTGCAAACACAAAGGTTAAATTAGAAGATGAGGCTGTCTTGAATTATTTTAAAGGACTTGAGCTGGGCTGTTAAATGCACGATCAGGAGTACCTAAGGCTTACACTGGTGTCATGTGAGTTTGGTCTTTCTTTAGCCTGAGTAGATTTATGTGCTTTCTTTATTGCACCTTGTGATAAAATAACACATTCATTTGCCCCTATTTAAATACTCCTTATAAAGGCTTGAATTGAGGATTGATCCAAACTAGAAGCAGCCAAAATTCTGTGTGTTTACAGGAATAACTGTGGTCATTCCTCAACAGCTTTCATGGCCTCTTTTTTTCAGACAGTGTTAATTTAGGAAGTAAATTGCTTAGGTTTAAATAAACAACTGCAATTTGCTTTCTAACTCCCTTGGTCTGAGTATTCTAGCTATGTTTGATGTAATCAAAAGACACTACAAAAAGTTCCTGACTGTTGACTTCAAATTTGCTAAAAAGAAGCAAATATTAAGTCTATCCACAAGGGCATAAAATTCTGGAGGATATTACTGAATGTTGTAGCTAATCTTTCTGTTTATTGAAATTCTGCTACTTGTAGTTAAATTCCAAGTTCCTTTCTGAAGATCTGTTTCCTCTGTAATCCTTCCCTCCCCTTCAAACACTCAGAGAATTCATCACCAAAAAGTTAAATATAGCAAGACAGTTCAAAAATTGGCGAGTTATAATTAGTAGAGAACTGTAGTATTAGTTTAAGGTGTTTTTCTAAGTTCACAAACATCTTTGGCTGGAGATGTTTATGAGTTACTACTTAGATGTTAAAAACATTGGATGTTTTAAAACATTCAGGTATACTGCCAAGTGTGGGAAATGGCTGCATCAGTGAAAAATTACTCTGTGCTGCTTTTGATCCTTGCCCTGTTGTGTATTTTTTTTAGTCAGTCTTTATTGATAACAAATTGTTTTTTCTTACTAAGAGAATGTAACTATAAACTTAACTGGAAACCCTGCAAGATTTGAAACATGAGACTTAAAAATAGCTAAGATAGAACTTGGCTATAAATTAAATAGAATTAATTTGTCAGCTTTTCAGGGAGTTGAATGTATGCGACTGTGAGAACAGTACTTATGTTCAGTCACTCATGTGTGAAATGCCTTATCTCCTTTGAAGTTTATCTGTGTTAAAACATAGAATGAAAAAAATGGAGAAGCCTTTCCAGAAATGTGGAATGCGTGATCTTTTTCTGGCTGCTAGAGCTGCCCAGACAAAGAGCTTGGCATCTGAAGAAATACCTTTCTGAAAAGTTTTCATTGTTTTATTTACTGACTTTTGAGTAAAGCATGGCAGTGCATAGATTTGGGAGGAAAGGCACCTGCACAGAGTTGTAGAAGGTCCCTCTGACACCCCAGCCAGCTCTTGCAGCCAGTGCTGCTTCGACTGTGCAACTTTCTCTGTCATTTTCTCTTTACTTTCCTGGCCAAGAGTGCACCTGGGAAACTTCCCATGGATGGATATATTTTTCCAAATATTCATTCAGAGCCACAGCAGCTTCTCAGTTCATCTGCTGAGGAGCTTGCTTTGGGAAAAAGTCTGTGGACACTGAGTTATGAGTGATACCTTGTATGGAGTGGTAGATGTGTGTGCTGATCACACACATTCAGAGCATCCTGCTGCAGTGGAGGCTCTGAGCTCTTCCCCTGGGTAAGCAGTTTCAGGAGGTTTTGCTACACTTGTAGAAATGAGGCAAAAGTTATTTGTGTCATTATATTTTACTTTTGACTGTTACGTGTGAAGTTACTGCTCTGGCAGATGACTCCTTTTAATAGATGTCAGAAGGTTTTTTGTTTGTTTGGTTGATGTATTGCAATCATTTATAAAATTACCACTGCATAACATTATGCCTTTATTGAATATCATGTGTAGACAAAGAATAAGCAAAAGCAAAGTCTGTTCACAGAGATGGAAAATTTTAGCAAAGAAAATGTGGGGGGGTTTATTGTAAAAGAGACCTTAGTGATGCAGACATGCACTGAGTGTAACACAGTGATGCCTGAGAAGTCTCTCCCACACAGTTTATGAATGTATGGTTCTTCTAACCTGTCACACCTGCTATTCAAGTCCTAAGTTTCTTCTGACTGGTGTTTGGTAGTGATGGAGAAACTTCTCAGGAAAATTTAAAGAGATACCTTGGAGGAGGTCACTTGAGGCACGATTCTTGATACAGACTTTGTACATGCTTGGTGCTATATCAGACAAATGTTGAGAAAGCAATGTTTTCAAATTAGCAAATATCCCAAACCTTGCTTAGCTTATACTGATTTGGTACAAAAAGTTTATGTGATTGTTTCCAGGTTTTTTCAGCTCAGTTCACATACATCCTGTGAATGCACTTCTTTAGTTGCAGTGTATTTGGTCTTTTACTTTACTGAGTAAAACTCAGGTCTCAGAAGACAGGAGGATCCAGGTCCTTGGTGATTTTTCTTTGGTTCACAAATACTAATAACAGTACATTTCACAGTGTTCTTCAGCAGCATGGTGCTTCTCCCCCCTTTTTTCAGGGAATGATGCTTAAGCACAGAGAATTTCCTCCTCTGTTTGAGTGTATGATTGTTGTGTGTGTTGTCTGGTGGAGCACTTGAGAAACACACACTTCCTAAACATTTTTCCAGTGACACCCATTTGTGATGTGAAATTCAGTTGCCTAAGCATAGATACCTAGTTTTATTTTAGATACTCCAAGGCACCTGCTCTAGAGGTTTGTGATTTTCTGAAAGGGCAGTTGGAGACCAGCTGTGCTGTTGTAGGGCATTCACAGTGCTGTTTGTCCATCAGGCACCTGAACTGGTGCTGGGATATTGGTTGTTAGTCTTGGAATCTCATTTTGGGCTTCCAGAAGAGGATGAACACTCAAGCAGTGACCACGTTAGGCACCTGGATTATGTGTTGCCTAATGAGAAAGGAAGATCTGGGATAGAATTCTGCTGCCCGAGGCAGTACTTGGGAGTCTTGTCTGAGGGACCTGGTTTTGCTGCCCTCTGCCTTTAAAAAAGGAAGAGTTCCTATGGAATTCTTCCTTTTTTGTAGTCTAGTATAGTTTGTCAGTGAAATGAATGAAGGCTTCTCTTAAAAAAGCTCGACTGAGGAAAACTAAAATAATCAAGATATTTGGTTGGGTTTGAGGGTTCAAATATGAACTTGAGAAGTTCAACTTTTCTTAAAATATGATTGAAAGCAAACACAAGCTCCACTCACCAGGGCAAATAGTATTTTTCCATGAATTACAGAGGTAATGATTGACAGCAAAGACAGCTGCTTGAAAATAGTCTATGTTGGCTAAACAAGTTCTCTTCTGGAGATGATTATTCAGATTTGTAATCTCTAAGAAAAGCAGTAGATTGACTCATCAGAATTGACTAACATAGTTCCGTTTTATGTCTGTAATTGACATTGAGCAATATCCAAACTCTACTAACTCTGTAATAGGGTGGAGCTGGAGTAAACAGTTTTTCTCTTAGGAGCTGCATCCATTCACAGAGCATTTTGGGCAGAGTCGTGGCATAGCTGTGCTGTCTGACTGGTGTTACCCTTAACTCATGAGTTATGGTGACGGGTTTAACATCATTAGATCCAAAAGAGCCTCTTCATTACAGGGTTGTGGAATATTTTCCCAAAAACTCACAAAAACTTCAGGGCATTTGTACATGCTGACAAACTTAGGAATGTATTTAAGTTTTAAATTCTGTGAGATAATTGCATGTCTATTTTCTTCATTCTTTTAACCTGGAAAAACCAAACAGCCTACAAATCCCCAGCTTCCTAATTTGTGATCATAGTTATTACTTCCTGCCTTTATATACATTTTTTTTTGTCTCTGAAAGAGAAATAAACTCTGTTCAGTGAGTTTTCCTTCTTGTTTGGGAACTTATATGTGTGTGTAGATATGTAAAAATAAAAATGTTAACAGCCATATGGGCCTGGATTTGTAGATTAGATCCAACAAAGATGGATTAGTTTCTTGCTATGGAGGCTGACCATGCAAGGCTCTTTGCTTCCCTTAGGAACTGTGCTGGGTAAGGTCCCTGAGTTGTTGGAGTGGAGTCTGAAGAGCAGTTCTGCTCTCCCTTTAGCACTGGCAGTTACTCCTTGTGTTTATGCAGGTTGAGGACTTAACCGTGTTGAATCTAGGAAGAAATGTCAAATCTATGTTTCAGAAGTAGCTGTTCTTGAGCTCTTTAGTGAACAAGGAGAACGATTGTTGGCCAGAAATACAGAAGCTTTTCTCTCTAAATAGGCTATTTTTGACTTTCAGAATTACTAACAGGCATTGAGAAATGTTAGTAAGTACAACTGAAGTTTCTACACCTTGTCACTTGTATTCATTATGGTACTCTAACTTTCAGTGTTGTGGATTGATGCCTCTGAGATTTATACAAAAACTCAGAAAATCCAGACTTTGAGCAAGTCCCTAAATTAGATAGCCAAACTAAACTAATTTCAAAATGACTGTGAAGAGAAAATTAAAATCTGTGTTTTAGGAGCTAAAAGGGATAGTTTGAAAATCCATTAATTACAGTGTCTCTCCCATTGTTTATTTAAATCTTGTTTGACTTAGTAGCGAAGAATTATTTTAATAGATTTCAAGACATCTGAATTCTGTGAAATCCCCTTATTTACTTCTATTTCTAATGGGCGGTTGGTCAGATTCCAAAATTGTCCCTGGCTGCCTTTTATTTTTGTAATTTTGGGGGAAAGTAAAGGTTGCATTACGATTTATGGGCTGCATCACAAGCAGTGAGGGCAGCAGGGCGAGGGAGGGGATTCTGCCCATCTGTTCTCATGAGACCCCACCTGCAGTGCTGCATCCGGCTCTGAGGCCCCCAGTATAAGAAGGATGTGAACCTCCTGGAGAGTCCAGAGGAGGCCACAGGATGGTCAGAGGATGGAGCACCTCTGCAGTGGAGACAGGCTGAGAGAGCCAGGGATGTTCAGCTGTGGGTGCCCCATCCCTGGTAGTGCTCAGGGCCAGGTTGGATGGGGCTCTGAGCAACCCAGTCTAGTCCTTTCCAAGGCAGACCATTCTGTGATTCTTCTGTTATCTTACAGAGTTCATGACCAATAGTCCATTTTGACTGCACTCAAACCTTTAGCCTGTAGTTTTAAACCAGGCTCTTGAAAGCATAACCTTACTTTCTTCTTTAATTTAGCATTTCCTAATACATTGATTAGTTTTAGTATTAAAAATGGAACTGCAGTATAGACTTTCTTGGGAGAGTTACGGTTTCTTTTGACTCACTGTTGTAATAAGAAGAATTCTTTCAGCATAGAAAAGAGGGTTTTTTTTAAAAAAAATTAAAATTTTTTAATAACTGGAGTTTACCGAGGATGTGAATTTTGATTTCTTGACTATTTGATCGTTTGATTTAAGAGTTCTTGTTTGATTGAAGCCTCTTAGTGATATAGAAAGTGATGACATTGTAGTGTTGTAAACTCCTATTTAAGTAATTTTTATAATCCCTAATTAAATAAAATTATGTTAAGCTGGTGCACCAATTAATAATTTTAAGGGTTGTGGGGTTTTTGTTTTGTTTGCCCACATAGCCCTAAGGATACTGACACAGCTGAAATAAGTAAAAATGCACAATGTTAGGCGTGTAGGTATCAGCTAAAATGGAAGTATTTCCACCTGAGTTTGGTGTCAGCCGTTTAGAAGAATTACTGTCCTTCAGAATGTTTTTTTCAGTCATTTCAGATATGATGTGTGATCATTCCTTGGGTAAACTTGTAGAGATGGAAACTCCTTTTGTAGTGTTCGAGTTTCTCTTGGTAGCATTGCACAGTAATTGCATTAGAGGAAAATCGGA
>VZRS01008709.1:218098-350141 GCA_013398055.1 Ifrita kowaldi | reverse complement strand
TGTTTTTTTGAACTTTTTTTTTTTTTTTTTTTTTTCCCAAGGAGCATGGTAGCTTGCATAAAAAATGGTTAGTGGATCAAAGGCATGGCTGTCAGTCTCCCTTTGGGATGCCGGGCATGTCTGAGAGTGAGACAGTGCTTTTAAAAATGCATAATTTCTCGATCTGTTTCTGGTTTTATCATTCTAACCAGGTTTCATAGTGGTGAATTCTAGCTGAGCTAACAGCCGCTTGTAGCAATTACACCTGAAAAAAACTGATTTATGTTATTGTTTTCGATACTGGCTTAATGATCCCTGTTAATCCAAGAAGCATACAGCAAAAGAGTGGGTTCTGAAGGAAATCAGGTCTATCAAGACAAACATGAGCTTGCTGTGTTATATTTTTTAATAACAACATGCCCCTTTTTAGCAAGATGCAGCATGTTTTGTCAGTAATAGACTGATAAATTGTCAATTAAAAATCCACACACAGTGCAGCCCCAACTGTTTATTGTGAAACTAGGTATTTTGCCTTTGTAGACTCATTAGTTTATTTAAGTGTATTTGCTTAAGGCATTCTCCTGTGTGTTATTAGCACTGTGGAAGGTAATCGACGCATGATATGGTTTCAGGATAGAGGTTGGCAGCTTCCCTCTACCTGGAGAAGGAGGAGAAGAAGCTGGTGTGCCCTTCCCTCCTGACTGCCTCAGCTCTCTCCTCCTCCCTTCCATGGGCTGGGTCTAGCTCACAACTCAGGGTACTTTGTGCTGATTTGTCTTAAAAACCTTTCAGAATTTTAATTTTTATTTATTGTCTTTCATGTTTGTTGGCTTTGTCTTCTGCCATTTTGGTCGGTTCAGTCAGCACACTGGGCACTTGGACATACCAGGCTTCTCAAAATAACTGATGGAAAGTGACCTTGCCCCTCCAGCCCTGCTGTTGATTCAGCTCCAGCCTTACCATGAAGTGCTCTTATGGTGAGATCGGGAGATGAGGGAGCTGATTGACAGCTACTTGGTGCTCAAAGGGATGTTTTTTCTCCATTCCCTACACTATTCATTGTTTATTTTCCTTTTACATGTCAGTTTTCTGGTAGCTTCGTGAGTGGCTCAGCTCATGGATGGGTCAGCTGGCCCTGGCATAAACAGGGGGAAGGAATGTGATGCTGGGAGCAGAGGGGGAATGGGACCTCCCCATCAGCAGCGGCCAGCTCCAGGGTTGGCTCTTCTGCTGTGGAGAACCTTACTGGTAATTATTTGGCCTTACTAAAATTATGTTGGTTTTGTTTGATCTGTAGCAGTTTTCATCTTATGTGCACATTAAATAGATGTTACATGGGCTTTCTCACTAGGCTTGGATTTTTTTAACATGTGCAGTTGCAGCCAGGAAATAGCTGAAGGGTTTTTTCCTCCTCTTTTCCTCATTAGGAGCCTCCAAAAGCAGTCACCTTAAACTCTTGGTATGTAAACAAGGCAGCAAGATGCATCTGAGGACTTAATGTAGTGCAATTAAATGGTGAGGGCCGTAATAGAATAAGGATTGAGTTTGCTGCACCTGTTTGTTTCACAAAATTGGGAGTGTAAGGTTTTTGTACATTCGTTAAGTAGCATTTCGCATGGGGATAGGTGGTGGTTTGCTTTCTGGAGCTGGAATATGTGTGAATACTTAAATGATGCTTTATTTGTGGATTAGACTTCTGTGCAGAGAAAAAAAAGTTTAAACTTTATGTTGTGTTAAATTCATGGTATGTCTAAAGTAGAAAGGTTTGAGTTTGCCTTTGTGTCCTTGCTTATGCTGCTAGTATGCCTTTCCATTCAAGTTAATCTCTTTCCCTTCTTCCCTTTAAAAGCCTGTGCTGGTGAGACTTTGGTGCCAGTAATTCATTTGTCTGAGGAGTAACTGTACACCTGTTAGTGCAGTCAGGAGTGTAATTGTATTATTTCTTGTACCGATGTTGTTCTGAAAATAGCAGTGCAGACATCTCACAGTAACAAACACATACTTCCTACAACAGAAAAAATCACTTCTACTATTAAGTAATCAGGTTTTAAACAGTGGCACACATTTCTCTTACAGAGGTAGCATATTTTCTGACCCTTCAGATAAAAAACGCTCAGCTACATGAGAGACCATAGTCCAGGCTAGTGTATCTATTCTTTAGAGAATTTAAATTAATTAAAGGAAAGGAATTTGTTTATCATGCTTCTATATTTGTTCCTGTGGCTTTTTTTTTCTGCAGGAGGGTTGTCCTCACAGAGAAATGCCATGTTTTTTTAACTCAGCAGACACTTTAAAATCTTACATATGGAATGCATTAGATTTAAATTGGACATCATTGATTGTGTGGTCAATCCAGCAAATAAAAAAATACAAAGCCCTATAGATGAGGCAAACAGCATGGATGCATGGTGCATTGACAGAGCTGGAAGTTATATACTATCTGAAACAGTGGGGCTACTATCTCTGGTTGTCACAAAAGCCCAAATGTCCCAGTGTGCCTGAGTGTGTCAGTGGAACTTAAATCTCTGGGTGTTTGGCTGTGTGCCATATTGTTGTTTGATGGTCCATTGGGATTGATAACATCACTTCAGATTTCTCATTGTGGCTGTGACCCCAGTGCTTTGAGGGCCTTAAATTTTGTTACCTTTGGCATGCTGCAATATTGGTGAAATCAAATGCATGCCTGAGAAAGCCTGAGGTTTGTATAATATTGTTCATGGTCTCTTAACAAATGAATGAAGGTGAGGTCTCTGGGAAGGGAAGATAAAGCAAAGCAGCCCAGCCCAGCACAGAGCTGTACACGTACTTGTTGCAATTTAACTCTTCAGGAATCCTATGATCCTTTGTTTAGCCACAATCAATGTTTTATGCTGAATTTGCAAGGCAACCAGGTGCTAGTATTGTGAATCAGTTATCATTTGACATGATGTAAGGCCTATTCTTATTTACAGAAAATGTCATTTGATGTTGTTCCCTTTTTTTCTTGTGTTGCAGATGTGGGTGGTGGCAGCTCTTTCCGATCCCACACAGATGTTGTCATTGTCTATTGTGCACAGTGCTGTTGGGGGTAGTTTTGCTGGGCTGAAAAAGGAACAGCCTGTCTATGTTCTCCTGCATGAAGTACAGCTTTGAGAGACAAAGGACTGCTCCTGCTTTTTTTTTTTTTTTGGCAGGATGTGGCACAGGTTTTTCAGTAACAGAATTTTGCTTCAGGGTTTGTGGGATCTTCAGTCTTGAGGCCCCAGATGATGTTCCCAGCAGTGCCACTGCATTCCTTCCAGTAATAAAACTAAAATGGCATAAACAATGTATTTATTCCATTTTATATAATGAAAGAAATACCTTGAAGCAGAATGTCACCTTCAGTAATCAAGGATGTAGATTTCCTTCTTAATGGTGCTGACAGTCGTTCCTGATTTTTCTAAATTGCTTTTGAGAGATTCACACAGGAATTTACCTGGATTGGGAGAAAATGTTTAATATTGGTTATTTTCTACTAGATATGCTAGTACATAGAGTGAAGCTTGTGTGTGACTTGAGTATGCGTGTATGTGTATCTGATTTACACAGAACCTGGAAGGTTTCATGAATAAATCAAAGCTATAGACTGTTGTTAATTTAAAGAAAAAAATGAGCACTGTCTAGAGGCAAATCAAGTTTTGCAAACCTAGACATTGGGCACACATGAGGACAGTGTTTATCATTATCCTGTGTTTCCGTAAGTTGTGTGTTGTCCATGTAGTCTTTTACACTTTAGCAGTAGCATCGTTCTGATCCAGAAAATGAGTGTGCAGAGCTGTTTTGTTTGATTTGATTTATTTGCTTTGTATGTTGCTATCATACCAGATTTTGTGGTTCCATATGTTTTTGTTCTCTCACCTGTTTTGATTCCTAGTGGATTTGCTTCTGTTTTAATGCATAATCCAAGGAATTAAGACTGGCAATTTCTTGAGTCAGTCCTTCTCTGTTGCATGGGTACAGCTGTCTTCCAGAATGAATAGGCAGAGTAGTTGTTAAATACTGTTATTATCAGTGATGAAATGCAAACATGAAAGAATTCAGATTTGCTTTCAGGGCCCATCCTAATTTGGCAGAAGTAGTAACCAAAGGGAGAGATACAGAGAACGTTTAAAATGTTGCTGTGATGGTCGAGGTATGTCATGTATGTTGTGGGGAAATTGTGCTTATTTTCACACTATCTCTTTCTAGGAAAAAAAATCTTGGGTGAAAATACCGTAGTTTTCCTTTAATATTGTTTTAAATGCCATTGTATTGTCATTAAATAGCAGTAAGTGCTGGTGCTTTTCTTAGTTGTAGGTTTCTGTTCCACTAGATGTGATAAAGTTTGAGGCATAAAATTCTCTTGTCTAAGGAATGACCGACCTATGAGCACTTTTTGATCTCTTTTTATCTGCTGCATTTGTAATTTCAGTGCTACAGCCCCTTCTTTGTGCAGATTGTGAATGAGCAATTACTATAATGACACATACTACAAAATAAATGCAACAGAAAGTCCTTGTGATCTGTTAAAGATTGGAAATGGCTGGTGGAAGGTCTTGTTTCTACCTTCCTGCTGATACTTTTATCTGAAAGCAATCTAATTAAAGACTACCTACCTTATGCTTTTTATCAGATGGATTAAGTCAGTTGCAGGCATGGAACTGTGATCATACAGTGAACGTATGATTTCTGTAACTGGTTACCTGAAATCTCTGTTTATGGAAACTTACTTGGCTAAAGATCCAAGTTTTTCTATTCTTACCCTTTAAATTGTTGCCCTTGGGCCAGCCAAGCTTACTTGTTTTAAAAATAAAAATTACTCAGAAATACCATTACATTGGGATTTTTAATTCCTGATTAAAACTCTATTGAATAAGATCAGGAGTAATGTTTTGGAGTTCCTGGTGGATGAGCTGATATTTTAATCAAGGAGCAAAGTGCATGGTGTCAGATAAGAAACTTTAACATATACTGGTTATAGTTGACTTGTTACTAACTAGCCAGGCATTACAGGGAGATAGAAATTCAACTTCCAGGGTAATACCCCTTCTTTGGAATGACAATGCAGGCTCTGCTGTGCTCTGCCAGCTTCAGCTGTCTTTTGTGTCTAGCAGAAGTAGCACTGTCAGCATTTTTAATGGAGGATTTCCTGTTCTTTTCTGTCTAGATTAGAGTTGTAGAAGTATGCTTTATGGAATTCACTTGTAAGAAGGTTTTATTATTGTTTAAATGTCAGTGTATGTGTTTAGTAACAAAAGCTTCAGTATACTCACTTATTCCAGTAGTACTTTTGTATTGTGTACACAGAAGAGAGTAAATACATGTAAATACACAGAAAAATAAATGTATTTGGATTCAAGAGCCAGATATTTTTAGGGAAGGAAAATTTCTCCTGTAAGACCTGTTTTATCTTTTTGAGAGAGATACACATCAGGTGTTGGTTTTAATGTTTTCAAGTGCTGTATGTATTGCTGCTAGGTGACAAATTTTATTTCCCATAAAATGTGTGAGGGTGAGACTGTATTTCAATATTACTACTGATGCAAAAATGCCAGGACATGCCAGGTGTTTTGACAGGAACAGGCTGCTGTCTGTAGCCTCACCTGCTTCGTGTTTGTAGGTCCTGCACTAAGGTGCAGACCTTGGGGTCTGCTTTGCATTTGCAAATTCATTGTGGAATGGATCTGGGTAAAAGCATGTACCTGGACAGTCTTTGCAGGGCCCCTGAGACACGAGGACCTGTGTGTCAAACACCTCATGTAAGACAGCATTTTGCTTGACAGTATTAATTGGAATAATTGATCCTTGTAAGTCTTGCCCATATGAGGCAAGTGTGCAGTATGTGGCTTTGGATATAATTAATGTACTCTTTAATTTGCTCCTGAAGCATGAGATGATGATCTTAATGTGAGTTCTTAGATCCTGTATCTTGTGTTTTAAAAGAATTAAAAATACAAGAATTTAAGTTTGTCATGGCAAGCTCTAGTTCACCTGTCAAGGATCATTATTCCATGTATGAATACCTTTCCTGCTCTATCTTGGTCTTTGTGTGTGTTGTTATACAGAGCTCAAGTTTCTATTTTTGATGTACTTTCTTTCTTCTTTTCCAGGTGAAGCAGGAGCCATAGAAGGAAGACCTTGTGGTTTGCAATCATGCCATTCCCCTTTGGCAAGTCCCACAAGTCTCCTGCAGACATAGTGAAAAACCTGAAGGAGAGCATGGCAGTTCTAGAAAAACAAGACATCTCTGACAAAAAGGCAGAAAAGGTACAGTTGTGATGTTCCAGTTGATAAACTGTATTTGAAAGTAGGGGAAAGGGGCAATTTACAGCTGTTGAAACGGAATCAATTAGGAATTATTTTGGGTGTTTATACTCTGATAAAGGGTACGTTATGTACCTTTGAACAGGTGTGTGCCTTGTTGGTTGGTTGGCTTATGCCAATGGCAGCTGATAATGATATTTAAAAGAATTTGATTTGGAACTGTAGCACATTGCATTCTTTTAATAAGCAGCTGTACAGTGTTCTGGTGCTTGTGACCACCACAGTGCCTTCACTACTGCACAAGTAGTTCTGTCTTTCCTTGTCCATGCAAGTCTTTACAGAGCAGAGTGTCTCTTACTGAAGCTGAAGAACTTTGTGTCTTCGTGGATGTCAGCAGAGAATATATTTTGGCTTTCTTGCCTCTTCTTCAGCCCACAGTAAGATGTGAGAAGTTCCTGTGCTAGTGCAGTTTCCTTTAGATGGATGTCTTGCTACTTCAGGACCTGTACCTGTCCACAGTCATTGACTTCTCAACTGGCACTCTTGATTTTATAGCTTTACAGGAACTGACCTCAAAGTTCAGCCTGTGTGCAGCTGCATCCCACCTAGTGAGTTGTGTGGCAGAGGTTTAGATGAACACCCTCCTTGGAGTCTCTCTCAGCATTATTTAACTATTATTTATTTATTTATTATTTATTTAACTGATATTTAACTCTTTATTTAACTAATATTTAGCTGTGATTCTTGGTGTCCACAGAGTCCCATATAGGAGTTAGTTACAATCTTTTCATGTTCACGTATATTTTTAAGCAGTGTGGGTAGCTCCTCTACATTGTTTCACCTAGATTTGGCACTACAGCTTCTAAGGGTCTTAATGAAATTGCCATCTTAGTTCTGATTTTCTTTAATAATAAGCATCTTCTACCCCATTGCCACCATGTGGTATGTTCCAGGTGTCTTGCAGAGTACCACAGTACTTTACTCTGAATGCTTTTTCTCTCCTACTGGAGGGAAAAATGCTATGGTCTGTTATGCGGGCTTTTGTGAAGGCTGGAAGGATTTTCATTTGCTGCTGCTTTTCTTCTTTCTCTAAAAGAGACTTCTGTCAGGGGAGGAGGGCTAGGTACATTCTGGAGAGTCTCTGATGAGACTTGGCACTGCCTCCTTTATCTCAGCCTCATTATTAGTTCCTGGAGATGTGGCTTGATCTAACAATCCATGCTCTTTTGTGTCATCTCTTTTTGCTTAAACCGCCAATGGGGAACAGACCAGATCATCCCATTGTGTGCAGCTGTGTCCTGTAGCACATGCCTGTGTTCTTGATGCTGTAGCTGAAGGTTGTTATGTACCATTTCTTCTTGCTGGCCTTTAGTCCCACACCTCCATCTTTTTGAAAGACCTCATTTGTGTGAGGCACTGCTCTGACAAGAAATAATATGCGAAGCCTGTGGAGTGGTTTTTCCTGTGCCATACAGAAGGTAACACGTTGTGCTTGCAGGAGTACAAAGGCAGCCCACATTCACTAGTTTAAGTGTGAGGAGGGCTAAATCCTGACATTCAGGGGAATGAGCCTGGGTATGGTAGTGCTGTTCCCTGTCATCCTTGCTGTTCACAAAGGAGACCAGCTGATGAATCCGCACATTCACAGCACCCGTGTCCACATCTCCATGCAGAGATTCATCAGGAAGTATTTGTTTGCTTGGCAAGCCAAGACTTCAGGAAGGTGACTCTGGTTGCGACTGTTTAGCCCAGGTGGTTTGCTGGTTTGATAGAGAAAGGTCTTCAATATCTTACGGACCAGTCATCAAATCTTTGAGGGCACATCTCTGATTAGATACCCTGAACTTGTGCCTTCTTCCTGTCCTGTCTGTAGAAATGACTGGAGTGGAATTAAAAGACAGCAGGGGTGTGAGCAGTAGCCATTATTAGAAAAGAACAAACATTTCTTCATGCCCATGTCTCAGTATTTACGCATCTTTTACTCTTTCACTCTTCCACTGTTTATTATGATGATCCTTTCTGCAGTGTAACTTTTCAGCCTCCTTTGGAGAAGAGTTCTGTGCTGATGGCAGGATGAGTTCTGTGGCTAGCAGTGGAACAGAAGTAGAAAAATTTACTGTACATAAAGCACAAAAATTGCTGCCCGGTACTAACAGATTAGAAGGATGCAAAAGTTGTTCTTGTTTTCATTACTTGATTTTATTAGTGATTAGACTTGTATAAAATATGGTGTGTCTCAGTAATTTGGTCATTGTTGCTGTTTGATCCAGGGGAGTGCTTTTGTAGCCTGTCACATATCAACAGTGTAATTTCAGTGCTTGGGCAGCATGCTGCATACTCAGTGTTGATTACTGTTTATGGTAGAGGTACCCATTTGGGTTAAGGGACTGCCTACTTTTCTTACATTCTTGTTTCTTGTAATACTGAATTTGGGACTACATGGAGAATGCTCTTTAAGAATTTTGTAGCACAGCTGGAAATACAGATTTATAAGAAAATTAGACAAATAATATTCCCTGGAAGTTGTAAGTGTAATTAATTATGTTTGAACACAGTTCCTCGGGTTTTTTTCAGTACTTAGGCTGAAATTTAAAACTTTTAGTGTTTTGTGAGAGGAAACAAAAAATCAAAGGAGGTAATGAAGATTTTTAAATCTTGGACAGTGTGTGTTCCTGTCCATTCTTTATAATCAAAATGGAAGATATTCTTCAAAGTAAAAAATGTTAAACAATAGTAATGTCTTGTTCAATTATGAAACATTTTGCCTTGTAATACTGGAAAATTTGTTTTATAACCAAAAATCTGAAATTCAGGTGTATGCTAGTTACATGTTAATCTGCTTTTTGAGCTCTGTGAAGACTGGAGAAAAATTAACCAGATAGTTCTCCAGGTCATTTGAAATGTCCTTTAAGCACGTGGTGCTTGTTTAGGAGCTGTGACCCAGAGCGGCTGCGGGAGCTGGGCTGTGGCTCATTGCTCCCATCTGCCCCATGTGCCACAGCTCTGGTGCTTGGGCTGCAGTGCTGTGCTTAGCACTGAGGTCCTGGCTTGCTGTCTGTCAGGATTTTGGAAAGGAAATGAGATGTCAAGTGCTTTATAACTGAAAATGTGTTCGTCATATATGCTGTTAGTTCTCCATTACTTGTGCTCTCTCAGAAAGGGGGGCTAAAGGGAAGGGGAAGGAAGCCTTCTTTCCTGTAAGCGGGACCTACCCTTGATCTAGTCCATTAGTTGGACCTACCCTTGATCTAGTCCATTAGTTAGTCTTTATTCACGTCTCTTCCTCCTCTTTGGCTGATACCAGCATTTTTTTCATACTACCAGTTCTCTTGGTGTGTGGCACACATTTACTGTCGTGCAGGTAAATATTTACTCATGTAATCAAGTTGTTCTTCCCAGCCCTCTGACCTTGGGTTAACCTGGTCACAGCAGCTCCCTTTGGGCTGTTGGGTGATTGTTGGAGCCCTGCTGTTATCCCAGGCAGATTGACCCTTGCAGGTGTGGTTGGCCTCTCTCCTTCCATCACCGCTGTGTGTGATGGCAGCACGCTGAGTAATGGGGCTGGACCATGAGCTGCTTTGGCTCAGCTGTCCCAGGGTGATGCTGTGCCATGTTGCCATAGGTCAGATTTCATTCAGGGAGTTAATGCTGTCATTTACAAAGCAGTAAAATCTTACATTTGTTATGCATGTGTGTACAATTAATCTGTGATTGAAAGAAGGCTAAAGGTTAAGTAATCTGCCTGGCCTCCAGTGTGGGGCTGTTACTCAAGGGGTAAAGATGAGGCTTTTTCCAGAAGCAGCGGGTGAGAAGACATGCTTCTCTTCTAATTGAACTTAGCTCTTCTGTGCTGTCTCCATGCTAAATGTTTACTGAAAAATCATACAATCATTTTGGCCTGTAAATGTACTACTGCACTGATGTAGTTACTAATACATTTATGGAATTGTATGTTTTTGTAAGCATTTTGAAATCTGGCCAATTTAAATAGTTATTAAAATGATGCTTTTTACTTGTGATAGATACTGCTCTGGACTAGTAAAATTATTCACCCAGTACAGGCTCAAAGCTATATCTGGTTTATCTTTTTGATGGATGTTTTCATTAATAGTGCAATTTCTGTAACTGCATTATCCATGTGTAGAGAGCCCTCAGCCATTGGAGTTCCATAGGCCTGGAGACTGCCAAGCTCATTGGAAATATTTCAGGAGTGGCCATGTGTTCTTCATCTTCTTCTGCTGTTCATAAACCCCAAATAATCCAGCTGTACAACTCTAGATAGAGTATTTGGGGTTTGCACTGCTTACCATTTAAGGAAATACTAAATTTTAGGGTATTTCACTGATATTTCCAGAGACTGGGATGAACCATAGCTATAAAGACACGCAGCTATTCTGGTGTAGCAGTCATATGTGTGACTTCATGGTGTCTGCTTTTATTTTTACATAGTATCTTCCTGTCTTTCATAAACATAGAGAAGTAAGTACTTTCTTTATTTTCCTTGCTTTACATTTAACTTTTATAGTGTGGCTTGTCCTCAGATAGTATTGATTTTCTGGCACCATTGAATTGCAAATATGACTTGCCATGAAATTTTTCTCTGAAATTCAGGTTGCTCCTTCTCAGTGTTGAGAGCATATAAATACAGATGTTAATACTTACAAAATATAAATTTTAACATACAAAATATGTACCTAGAGACTATAAAAGATGTAGAGAGTAGAGATATGCTGTATATATGAAATACACCCTGGTCATATATTGAACTGGGATGTATTTTATGTATTTATACATATGGTGTCTGATTGTTAGTTCCACTTTTGATCATAGGTTTTTGGATGAACTTCATTGTGTATTTTGATCTTTCTGTAGAGATTTTTTTTTCCTCTTTAAAGAAAGCAGTGCATTAGGCAATTATTTAGATCTCATTATCTTAGAAAATCTGTAAGTAATGCTAGCCAACCTTGTCTTATCTTTCTTGATTTTAATTTTTTTTAGTAGCTTTTACTTGGCTCTTCACACCAATATTTAATGAAGCATTATATTTTTCAGTGTAACTAAATTCCATTCTGCATCTGAAATGGCAAAAATAGGCCTGCACATCTTGTATTTGGAATATGTTTGAGAGTTCATGGAATATACAAGAGTAGGGAGGTTCTAGAAATTTGTAGAAGTTTATTGCTAGTCCTTTTGATACTGAATTTTCGAGTAGAAGAGAAGAAATATAAGGATATTACATTTTATGAAAGTGTAGTGCATTGAAAGAGCCTGGTTACTGATACAATACTTCCAGAAAACCTCATCCTTCTACTTACAGAAGATATCCAGAAATGATAGCTGGAGTGGTGCAAGGCAGACTCTTTGATGATGCAGGTGCTCAGACACTGGTACAGGTTGCCTGGAGAGGTGGTGGAGTGTCCATCCGTGGAGCTGTTTGGAGCATGGCTGGCCATCAGCCTGGTCAGCTTGGCAAGACTGAGGCTGGCCCTGCCTCGAGCAGCTGGTTGCATCCTGATGGCCTCCTGAGGTGCCTTCCATCCTAAGCTGTTCAGCTTCTTAGGGATGTGGTTTAGTGGCAGACTTGAGCTTAAGGGTCTTTTCCAACCTCTATGATTCAGTGATCCTGTGTCTCTAACCACTGCTTCCCACTGAAGCTTCATGCCATGCCAAGTTCCAGCAAAACACGTTCAGGTGGTCTTGCCAGTTTTGAAGAGCACTGAAGTCCTGCTGTCTGTTACTGAAGTTCCTGAGTTGTACATTCATGTTGGGCTAGAAGGCTTTTTGGTTTTTTAAAGCCCCCAGTGTTTGGAAACACTGCATTGTTTTCTGCCTCATTTGCAAGCATTCCATTATTGGTGTCTGTCTTGGGCTGGTGGTGAGGGAGAGCCCTCAAGTGCAGTCATTAAAGTTTTGAGTTTAGGAGGTTTGTTCTGTTTCCTGGGGTTTTGGTATGAGAAATTCTCCACTCTGATTGTTAATTACAGGCATGCCCTCGATACTGCCATCGTTGTAGCTAAAATAGGCAGTTACTTAAACTTCTGCCTTTCTTCCTCTTTCATCGTGCTTTCTACATTAGTGTGCAGGGACAGACTTTGCTTCCTCTTTCCTTGGTAGGAATGCATCAGATACGTCTTCATATCTCCATGTTTGAGAGATGTTCCTGTTCTTCTCCTACTAAAGAGCTGTTTCTTCTGAATTTCAGAGAGCAGTTGTGTGGTGTATTACTGCTCCAGTATGGTGAGCTGGTGTTCTCATTTCGCATCTTCAGGACCTGGCGTGAATCTGAGTAGTCTTACTGAGCACCTGCTTCTTGCTGTCTTACTAACAGTGCACAGAAAATCCTTTGGAATTTCGATTGAGGAGGAGACAACTGGGACTAGGAGCTGAAGTTAGCAGGAAGAGGGACGCAGCAGGGAGTGGAAAGTTGTGGAGGAGCTAAAAATGATATGGAGCCTCCTTAAAGGTCATGGAATCCTTCCTTGCATACCTAGCAAAGCTGGAGTGGCTTTAGCTTGAATAGGTCATGCTGATCTTAAGCCTCTCTAGATAAAAAACACAAATGAGAAATCTTTTTACACACCCTTTGTAAGACTGGCAATACCCAGAAAGAGATAATTTTTTCACTTTATTAATTTTCCGTGAGCTATCAATCATAAATACTTTACATTAAAGTGTATGCATACTTTGTTGGCAGTTTCATCTAATTACTAAAATCCAGTGCACTTACAAACCATTCAGACTTTTTAGGCATGTGAAGAACCATTATAATTAAACCAGCTATTTATGATGATCATTTTCAGCATTTTGCCCCCAAGCTCAGTAAACATATATATTGAAAGGAGTAGTTCTTCTTTTGATCCAATACAACTATGTTTTAAGATTCAGAAGTGGGTGTTTAGAAGTAGTCGTGTTGATTTATATTTTTTTAATTTTACTTGTGAGATAACTGTGTTTCCACTGCTAAATGCTGCTCCAGCTCATCATGGCAACTTAGGAAATCCTCACAAGTGACAAGTCAGATGTGTCTGTCTTCTGTAAGGTGGACTTCAAACAGGGAAGGATTTTAGACCTTTAGTAGTCTCCTGTGTCCTTTTGAGTGTACCTCTTTCGAGGTCTGTTGGCCTGGTTGTTGTTGTATGCTGAGACAACCTGAAAATTAAAGTTGGTTCTCCTTGAGGTTTTGTTTGTTGGAAAGACTTCACCCACAGTAACTGGAATGGGAGCCTAGTATTTGACAAAACCTGATGTGTGCAAAATCTACAGGAGGGATGCATTTGGTCTCTCTGAGCAGTTCACTGGGTACAGGCATGAGGCTCCATGTCACATTTTCCAGTCTGATCCTGTATAACTGTTTTACAGAATGGAAATTTTATCAAGTTCTTTTCATTCTATTGCTGTTCTTTAGGGGATTTTTGAATGGGAAGTTAAAAGGCAGTAGAAAGGAAGAGATTTTTACCTTTGGTAACTAAATTGTGTGTGTCTTGCCTCTGCTTTTTATTGTTTAGAGTTTTTTTTAAATACCAGTCTCATAACAGCCTTATTTGCAGAGAGAATATCTATTGTTTTTTTAACAGATTGCCATTTCCTGATTATTCCCCCCCCCCACAATGGCAGTTTGCAGATGTTAAGAATAAAGGAGTGTGCAGTTCTAAAGACAAATGGCATTGTGCTGTAACTCTATTGTTTTCCCATTTTCTTTAGGCGACGGAGGAGGTCTCAAAAAACCTTGTTGCCATGAAAGAAATCTTGTATGGCACAAATGAAAAAGAACCCCAGACAGAAGCTGTGGCACAGCTTGCTCAGGAGCTGTACAACAGTGGTCTTCTTAGTACCCTAGTAGCTGACTTGCAGCTAATTGATTTTGAGGTAAGAAAGGAGGTTTGACATTTCTTCTATTCTGTATGTTAAAATAAACACATGTGAATTCCTACCACTTTAATTGATTAAGATGTTTCAGTCTTCAGCATTTATTTTGTGGATATGACAAATCCATTAGAAAGAGAACTCACTGTTCCAAACTGCATGGAAGATGGAGCAACTATGGAATATGAAATCTGTTAATTTAGGCATATAAACAACACAGATTTGAAGTAGATAAACCTCTAATCTGGTAGTACAGTTCTGTTAAAATTACAGAATAATTCCTAATTGATGTGCACACAGAAGGGTTAATCTCTTAGTAGTAATACTATAGTGAACACAAACCTTAATACTACAAGACATATTTATATGTTCATCTTGCTACATCAAATTACTAGAAGTAACAGAATTATTGTAATATTTATGAAGAAGTTTAAATATACAATTTAAAGCTGTTAGTTTTATTAATAGTCCAGTATTTCTCTCTCTTTTTAGAAACAAGTGATGCAACCTTTTTGCTTTTCCTCATCTTTTTCTCTATTTATTAAAAAAACAAACCCAAGTTTTTATTGTCAATTCAAAACAGCAATACTTATTTGTATTTAAAGGTATCTCTATACAAGCCTCTGTGGCATTTGTCACCACATCACATGGAATAATTTACCTTCCCAGAACCATAGTGAAAAATCCTATTTAGTTGTAAGATGCTGCAGTACAGTTGAATTTTTCTCTTTTCCCTGAGGTCTCACAAGAAGCGTGTGGTTGTCTAGGAGAGGAGCCAAACCCCATGTATCTCACTCCACAGCCTCGACCATAAAGACCATCCCATTTAAGATTGCTTAAAAATGGGATTGTTCATAAACAAGTTGCTCACAATACAAATACAGGAGTTTAAAGTCCTATTGTAGTTTGACATTCCAAAAACAATGGCTTTCTTCCCTGTTCTTTCTTCTCTCCCCTCCACCCCACCCATAACTCCCTTTGACTTGTGTTTAATTGTAATACAGTGGTATTTTTTCCCTACCCACACAACTGTTTATACCATACATAAAACATTCAGGTTGTTAAATAAGCAAGGAGACCTGGGAAAGCTGAGAGGGAATGCTGAAATGTGATGGCCTTTAATTGCTGAAGAAAGGAAATCATGAAACGTCATCTGGATTCTGCTGACCTCTAGATTGATATCAGCCTGGTGTTTACTCAGCCCAGTTATTAGCAAAGGAAACCTTCATTATCTCCTGGTAATGAAGAATGATAACGATTTGCACAGGCTCTCTCTCATTAAGGAGAGCTATGCTTTGTATTCTGAGGGGACATGGAAAGATTGTGAGTTGTTTCCTGCCTGTGGCTCTTCTGCTGCTTTGTTTCACAAGGACGTGATGGTTCCCCTTGGAGAGAGAACAAGTCATTCACTGCTTTCTAGGCTGGACCACGTCTGCTTTTTATGGATGGGAGCTGGCAGACTGTCCAGCTATTGTTGCTATCTAGAATTAATGTCAACACACCTGTGCTCCAGATGTGCTCCAGCTTCCCAGCTGTTAGAAGGCCAATCAGATGTTGCCATTGATATCCCAAATGTCTGTGTGGGTTTACTGCATTTGAAATGATTTTACCATTACTGATGGAAATTCACACTTGATTTTCTGGTGATTTTTAAACTTGAAGAGTGGGTCTAGAATTTTTTCTTTCTGGTGTCCCACCGCAGCTGGAGGTTTTTCAGTGGCAAAACTAAACTTTTTTTTCATTTCAGTCTCACTTCTGAAGAAGGTTACCTTGTAGAACGGGAATAGACAGCTTATTAATAGACAGGGACTGTTCATTGTGACTCCTTATCTGTCTCAAATGTACTTGAATCTGTAAAAACAACCCACAAAAAAAGTAAGAAGTAAAAACTAGAAAAATAACAAATTGGATGTTTTAATGAAGAAAACTGCAGTTGTCCAGCTCTTGCTGTATCCCCAGGCCTGTTTAAAGTGTTGCCCTTCTCTGGAAGCTTGCCTTCCAATAAAGCAGTCAACACAACCATCTCCTTACCAGTCTTAACACTTACCAGTTATCTCCTTGCTGATTTTCACTGAAAGAGATGGTACCCCTGGTGAAATTGAGTTTTATGTTCTAAAACCCAATTTTTGGGATTTTTAAAATGAAGAATAAAAACACCCCAAAACCAAAACTGCCTTTTGCCCAGGGAAGCTGAGTCCTTCTGCTGCGAAGACAAGCACAGTGTCCCTCTGACCTGTGGCTGTCGTGGCTGCTGGCACAGGGTCCGGGGCCTGTTTGCCTTTGTTGGGCCATGAGGTCACTTGGCAGGACAGCCCTGTGACAGAACCTGGCTGTGGGACTGCTGTGTGCCCCTGGCAGCTCAGTGATGGGCAGAAGAAGGAAATGCTGTTCTTGCTGGGGAATCCAAGGCAAACGCCGCGATCCAGCGCAGGACTGGCAGCGTTGCTGAATGGGAGTTGATGACTATATTATGTGGAGCTTGAGTAAAGCAATTTCTGCAAACACTGCTGTACTCATTTCAGAACAAAGAGTTCTGCTGTTGCTTTGGGCTGGCTTTCAATGGAATTGTAATTGAGAAAACAAGCGTTTACAAACAATCCCTTATATCCTGAAAACAACACTCCAACAAAACTGCCCGTGGTAATTCACAAACATGCCATTTGTAAAACTACAGTCCTCCTACGTTTCATAAACATTCCATTTTTTTCTCATGCAGTCTTTTTTGCACTGATTAGAAAATGGAAAGAATTTTAAATAATTGATGTTGTTTTTAAAATTCTTGCTAGTTAAATACGCCCTGTGTTTTACTCAAAGGCTTCCTGGTGTTACTCAGGAGATTTACAGTACAGCTAGAGCTTGTCAAGAAACGCTCTATACATACAGGTTTGGTGTATAATGTTCAGGGAACCTGTAGGTGGAGTTGCTTAACAGGCCTTTATTTGCAGGTCCAAGCTTAGTACAAGTCAGCCTGGTCTTTTTCTGGAATAGATCTGATAACATATAATCCTGAAGGTGTCTTTGTGCAGTCCAGAATGGACAGCTGATTGCAGAAATCTGGCTTTTAAATGGTGCATGTGAATGACAGTGAAAAGTGCTTATGTTTATAATCAGCTTTTTGTTAGATGTCTGTACCAGTTTGTCATCTTCAGCTATGGTCTGACAGAAGAAATAAATAGGAGATGTGTATTTATTCAACAAAGAACATTTCCAGTTCCTTTTACACTGTCTGGTGCTATGCTTGTGCATTTTTATGTGTACAATTTGTGCTGAATTCCAGCATCCTGATCTTAATTACACTTCTTTTGTGCATTGAAAAATGTGAGACTTGCATTTTAGGTCAGTAGATGATTTCTGTGTGTATTACTCATTTATTTATTTATTCCACTTCCATAAGTTGCAGTTCTAAGTTGGATGTTAACACTGCAGTTGGAAATGCTTTGCACACTCTTAATGGTGGCATTGTGTGTCCCTAGACAAGGGGAGAGGATAATGGAATGTTGAAGAAACACACATCCAGGCAAGAGCATGGTTAAAAACTGTTACGCTGTTAGCAAAAGCAAATACCAAATAAGCCCAGGAGATTGATGCTACATAGAAATATCTGATGAAACATCAGCTGGCTTTACTTCTGAATGTAAATTACCCATGATCTGGCTGCAGTGTGATGTAATGTTTTGAGTGTTTTGGCATATTTGAAATGGGCATAAGGAAACAGAATACTGAATCTGTTCAAGATCAGAGTATGGAGGCTGACTGAACTGCAGAAGTCCCCCAGCACAACTGCACAAGGTGATGATAATGTTTAATTGTTAACTTGCCTGTGGACTTCAATGTTATGTGTTTAACTGCTGATGTTTTTGACAGGGCAAGAAAGATGTTGCGCAAATTTTCAACAACATTCTCAGAAGACAAATTGGTACAAGAACTCCCACAGTTGAATACATCTGCACTCAACAGAATATCTTATTCATGCTATTAAAAGGGTATGTGCACTGTGAAGCATAATTATGCTTTTACATGAAGTAAGGGGTTTTTGAATGCATGGAGAAGCATTTAAAGGAAACTGAGTTCTGACATGTTTGTTCTTCCTTTGCAATATGCTTGATTTTATTTTCTTTTTCCTTGGTTTTGGGGTCTTTAATTCCCCTAAGTGAAGGAAAATTTCAGTAATAGAACACGAACCATCTACTTTTGCATGAAATATAACTGAAAATTGAGAACTGTTAGTAATCTAAAATACTCTTACTGGGCTAGTAAGATGTTTTCCTTTCAGTATACTATTTGAGCCTATTGAAACTATTCTCTTGTGAACTTACTCATTCATCAAGAGTTGAAGGCTGTTCTTTTTCCTTTTAACTACAGTAATTTCCAGTTTGCTGGCCTATCTTAGTATGGTCTTAGACTTCTTATTCGTAGTGATTTATATTCCTGTATTAACACAAACACACCGATGCAAACCTGACCAAAATAAGAACTATTTGTGGCATTCTGTGCATGCCAGACAGCTGTTGCTTGCTTTCTTCTTGTAATATCTGGTGTGCTGGATATTGGAGGGTCGTGCCATACTGAGTACATGGCTGGGCATGTAGAGCTGCAGCTCTCAAACATGAAAGCAGAAAATAATTGCTTGCATTTCTAATAACGTTGATCAAGAAAGTTCTGAAAATTTCAATTCCACTGTCTTATTTTGGGACAGAAAAGCTCATCAAACATTAATAAACAATTTAAAAAATTACAGCCATTTATAGTTCTGGCTACAGCTGCTGGTTAAGCTTGCTGTAGTTGAGGAATACTTATTCCACCTACTGGGGTAACTAAAAGGTGTAGGAAAGGGCCACTCATCTCAGTGGGATACTTGCCTGTTGGTAGCATTGAGATGGGGAGGATAATTAGGTGCATTTTTAGCATATAAACAGGGTGCTTAAATGTGTTTTTCCTCCTCCTTCATCCTAGTTCAGAGCAGTCATCAGAGGTGCTGACTGAGTTGCCAGTGCAGGGCACATTGGGCTATTTTATTGCAACATCTCTGGGTTTGCCTAATCCTGGCCATTTGTGTATGCCACTGGAAAATGTGTCATACAAGAAACTTTCTCTGTGGAGAAAGCAGGAGTCTCACATCTCTTGGTTTTGTGCTGACTCCAAAGTTTAGCACCACAAGCAGTGTGGAATACTTAACTTCAAGTCATATGAGCATAAGTTTTACATTTGTCTGCCAGAACAGCTGCTTTTTTTCCCCCCCTGCATTACAGTCCTGAGCAACAGTAATTTCATTTAAATGGTAGAGGGACAAAAAAAATATTAATTGTGGCATAATGCAAAATAAGTTAGTGGTTCAGTGCTTCTTCAAAATAATTTACAAAAGAAGGCAAAGATATTTGACATGCAGAGAGATAAAATTGCTTTTTCAGCATGTTCTCATTGGTAAGTGATGGAATGAGGGCTGCAACACATTGGTGTTTGCTTTTAGTCTGTGTTGTCACTCTTGAGAGAGCTGTATTCTCACAGGGGTTATTGAAACTCTTATTTATAAGGCAGGATGTTTAATACAGGCATTTAGCAACTTACGTGTTCCATCTGGAATCCAACTGAGACAAATTCACGAAATTTAAACTGTGGCATGAATTGCAAAAAGTTCAGCAGATTTCAAATCTCTGTGACAGGTTGAATGGGAGAGTATTGCAGGATTTAATGAAAATATTTCATAAGGGAATGTTTTTGTAGGGTAATATAGTTAATGCTCAGTATGCACAATGATACTTTTCTCCTGAAATTTTGGGGAATTGCAGTTAGCTTCCAGTGGTTTAGGAGGGAGGATTCTGGAAGTGTGAGGCAGGAGGGCAAGTGAGAGGCTGTGACTGCTCCAGAAGCTGGAACCCCATGATGTGCAGAGCAACCAATGATGCTGAAAAATGGTTTAATGAAGGAGGAGATCTGAATTTATAGCCAGTATTATTAACCCCTCATGCTCATATGGAAAGTTTTATGTAAATTGCTGTCATGTTTAAGTGAACAGCTTTCAAGACAAAGCATTTACTGCTTTTCCAGATGTCTGCAATCCCACAAACATGGAACAAGAAAACTGATTTTGAGAACAAAGTATTTTTATTTAGTCTTGTTTCCTAGTTTGTGAAAATCATTTGAATTGGCTATAATTGTAACTGGCAGCTATTTCAGTAGTATTTTGTAGAAATATTTAAAGATGGAGTTTAATGCCAGAATAAGTGCCTCTAATTTTTATGGGTTTGTTTACTTGATGGTACTGAACACTGTAATTAACAATGTGGTGCTGCAGTGCTAACTTGTGAAAGTTTATAAATTTATAAATAATCTTAGTTGTTTTTTTTCAATAGGTACGAATCTCCAGAAATTGCTCTAAATTGTGGGATAATGCTTCGAGAATGCATCCGGCATGAACCACTAGCTAAAATCATCTTGTGGTCAGAACAATTCTATGATTTCTTCAGATACGTGGAAATGTCAACGTTTGACATCGCTTCCGATGCTTTTGCCACATTCAAGGTAACTTCCTCACAACCCTGCAGTTGTTACTTCTGTAGCTCTCTGCTTTGTGAACCCAGTGTTGTGTGTGATGTTCTTGGCAAAACAAGCCTTGGGAGAGGGGAAGAAAATAGGTGTGATGCAGATAGGTAAGCTGGACACTGTTTGTCCTGATTTCTCAGAATGCAAGACACACCTGTTAATACATATAGTATATTTGCTCCCCAAAATTTTGTTCTAGAGAGTAAGCTGTATCATGCATTACCTGAATGCACGTGTACTCCCATGCCAGGAGCTGTCAATCTGTGTCTGCAACTCCTCCTGTGCTCCTCCCGAGGACGTTTGATGCTGTTGCTTTGTTTGGGGAAATTTTTTGTTGCCCTAAAACAATCAGTTATTGGGACAATAAGCATAATATTAATCAATATTAAATGGGGGATCTTAGCCTTGGTTGTGTGTAGTTGTGTGCAGAGCATAGCCTTGATCCATAAATGGCACTCTTCAGTGAGAATTTCACAGGCTTTTTGTCTGTGAATTAAAGTAACACATCACAGATCTTCCCTAAGTGATGCCAAGATCCTTAGCAGTGTCCAGGTAATTCATTCATGTCCTAAATTAGTGTGTTTAATGAAATAGCAGAATTTTGGATTGAATGTCTTATGTGTATGAGAATGTCTGCAGACTGTTTAAACTTTTTTAGTGACAGTACTGGGTTTGTGCTTTTTTACAGGATTTGCTTACAAGACACAAGTTGTTAAGTGCAGAATTTTTGGAACAACATTACGATAGGGTGAGCAGACACGTTTTCATATTTAGACCTTTCTGGTGCTGTGTATCTTATTTGAAGAAATCGGTGGTTTTATTCCTTGTTTAGCTCTGGTTTTGGGAATTTCCACACAATATTGAATCAACGGAGCTTAGGGTAGATGATGATGAAGAGGAAGCGGGGAATGTGGTGCTGTGGGAGCCGGGCCTGGCTTCCCCGGCAGGGGGAGCCCGTGCCGCGCTTTCCAGGATATCCCTGGGAATCCGGGAATGGGGAGCGGTGCCCAGCGCAGGGGCTGGCACAGAACGGCCTGGCACGGAGGCACCTTAAACATCCCCTGTTCCAGCCCCCCTGCCGTGGGCACCGACACCAGATTGCTCGGAGCTCCATCCAGCCTGGCCTTGGACACTTGCAGGGATGGGGCAGCCACAGCTTCTCTGAGCAGCCTATTTCTATTACAGTTTGAGAAATAATGGGGAAACTCCTTCCACTACACTGTAATCTAAACATTAAAGGCTCTTAGAAGGGTAAATACGTATTTTTTAAAGCGTATACAATGTTTAACAGTAGTGACTTCCAGGAATCTACTGAGATTTCAGATTTAGTTTGGTTTTGTTAGGGATTTGCATCTCCTCCACGTTGTTACAATAATTTGAAAGAAGATGCCTATGACACTTGGAAAAGTCCTAACCCTTTCTTTATTCTGTGTTTAGTTCTTCAGTGAATATGAGAAGTTACTTCATTCAGAAAATTACGTGACAAAAAGACAGTCACTTAAGGTAAGGCAATTTTATTATCTTCTTAAATGCAAAGCTAGAGACTCCCTTTAATTTCAAGGTGAGTTAACTTTATTTGAAATGGCTTCTATAACAGCCTTGAATAGTGTTTATTTTAATTCTCCATACATTTTCGTTCTTGAGATCAGCTACTTTTTTTTAGTCCAGTTCTTACATTATTTAGTGTCCAGCACAGACCAAACTAATTTCTCTCCCTATGAGGAAATGGCTCCTCAAGTTTCTTTATTTTTGTTCGTTTTTTTTTCCTTCAACAAGTCTGATTACATTTAAATAATTTAACAAAGATTGACATGATGTGCCTAGAGCAATGCTAATCTCACATTCAAGTAGGTAAGAAGTAGTGAACATAAATGTAACCCAGAGCTTGCAGCAAAGGTGATCCTTGTGGGGAAAATGCTTTTAACCCCTTCAGGATAAAGAAGGTAGCAAAAGAAGTGTCAGTATTCCTCATTTGATGTACTAACCTGTTTTATTGAGTTGATTTTGGTTTTTTTTAAAAAGGCATTCTTTCTATGCTGAATAGCTTCTGTATAAATGAAAAAAAAATGATGAAGTCATGGGGGAAAAAATGAAAGACTTATCTTTCCTTTCCAATTCATAACAAGGGGGAACAAGTGTGATTTTTTACTTTCTGAGGAAAAGGAGAAACGATGTCATTGAAATAAGGGGAAAATGCACCCTGCACTTTGAAATTTGGGGCACTTAGTTCTGTTGTTACTCTATTTACTGACCACTGCTACTGCATTCACAGACCACCACACCATTTCAGGGGGTTGGAAAGCATTTGTAAGTAAGTTGAGTCTTATGTCCAGTGTTAATAATTTTTTCATTTGGGCTTGTTTTCTGCCTTCAGCTTCTCGGTGAATTGTTACTGGACAGACACAACTTCACAATTATGACAAAGTACATCAGTAAACCTGAAAATCTCAAACTAATGATGAACCTTCTACGAGACAAGAGTCGTAACATTCAGTTTGAGGCCTTCCATGTGTTCAAGGTATGTTACAAAACCCCACCATGAAACAGAAAGAATCCACCCAGAAATTGTTTAATTGAGTAAACTACCTAGCTAAGCCTAAGTGGACCTTATCTTAATGTCTGCTAAGTGATTAAATAAAAGGAGCACTGTTTGCTGTATTATGATCCATCTTTACAGATAGATATCTTGGTTATCTTTTGAAAATGGTTTAGAAACCACTTAGGGACTTCAGTGTGATTGTCAGAGTAATCTCCTTTAGAAAATTTTGGAATTAAATGCAGTAAGGTAAGGAGGAGTGCATGATTCCATATGAAATCATGGAGCACCCTGGAGTTCAAAAGTGTTTTTATCACACTGCATGATCTCTGAAGGATAGCAGTATTTTAGTCAGGGCACCTGAACTGTAATTTGAACATGATAACAGATGCCTTCTGACTTTGCAGCAGACAGGCAGCTAAGATTTATAACTTGAGGTCTAAAATTTTGCAGTGAACAGTGAGATACCCATCAGATACTGCAGATGATATGAAACCATGCATTTGCTATAGAATTGAACCATCAAGTGTCTTCAGTGGCTTCTGCAGAGGCTGTTGTGGCTGGTCACCTCCCACAGACTAAATTTACTTTGGTACTGATGTTCAGCTTATGTCCTGTTAAAAAAAAGTAATTTTATTTAAAAACTTGCATTTACTCCATTATTTTTTTCTGTGCGATACTGGAATAATTAAAACATAATTTTAAGTTACCATCATCAATATTTTGTTAGATAATGTTTTTTAACTTTAACTTCTGTTTCTCACTATTGTGCTCAATGCCTTTTATTTTTTCTTGCAGGTGTTTGTAGCCAATCCTAACAAGACACAGCCTATATTAGACATCCTTCTAAAGAACCAGACCAAACTTATTGAGTTCCTCAGCAAGTTTCAGAATGACAGGACCGAGGATGAACAATTTAATGATGAGAAGACCTATTTAGTTAAACAGATCAGGGATTTGAAGAGACCAGCACAGCAAGAAGCTTAAACTCCAATAAACCTTTAAAATATTAAACCCAAATTCAGCATTTGCTGTTAGATATTCAGCATCAGGCACTCTTATCGATTCATGAGGAACATTACTGCTAATCTGCTGTTCAGTGAACGGTTTTTGTTTTTCTCTTTTCATTTTTAGTCCAAGTTGAGAAACATAGCTGCTGCTTTCTTGCACAATGTGGACTTTCTTGATATTTGTGTCATTTCAGAATTCAAAGACACTGCTTGTTTTAGGAGTCCTGAAAAGAAAGATTCTAGGTTCGTGAAAGCAAACATATAGATACTAGTTTGGTCTAGGAGAGAAGGTATTAATGTAGTTAAGTAACAGGTTGCATGCTTGCAAATCTGAATAAATCTGTATGTTTGCACTTACCTTGTTTGAGATAATGAGCACAATGTGACCTGTGCATACCTGGCACCATAGTATAAGATTATATGCCTTGATTTAAAAAAAAAAAAAGTGCAGTGCTTTATTTGTAATCAAAGGGGAAATGTATCTAAGATGTGAGCTTTTTGGGATAAACAGTTGTCTTGCAAATAAACTGATATTGAAACTTAGCAACTTTTAAAAGAGTGAAATCTCAAGGTTCATAAGGAAAATGTATATATGCCTTTCACTGCTTTATAGAATTTTTTTTTGACATGATTTGATTTTTCTGAGACTTGACTTGTAAACTTGGAAATATGTTCTAAGGGTTTTTGTTAATTTTACTTTAAAGGTATTTCAGACAGTAGACCTAGCAGTGACATTTTGCATTTCATTTCAACAATGCTTGCTGGTTTCTTTTGTATATAACTCCTAGGCTGCTCATTTCTTTAAAATATGATTTAATTTGTACAGCAGAGGAATGTTATTGTATTAGTCTGTAACTATTACCTAATATTGAGTTTTGCAAAATGAATGCTCATATGTAATTGAATACTTCAGATCACATGGAAATGCTGATTTAACAATCTTAAGTACTGCAGCATTTAAAAGGAAACAAAAACCCAAACAAATTCTTTGTATTCACTTATCTAATGGGGTGCCATCAATTAGGGTAGGCTGAAACAGAGAACTGGAACCCTTTCTACTACGTTCTTACCAGATAATATTGGCCTTATTTAATTAAACTAGCATTGTGCTCACCAGCTCTGCAAATGGCAAGGATTATGCTAAATTAATATCGATTGCTGTGACTTCTGGGGAGCCTGCAGTGCATCATTTCTTACAGTAAATAACTCAGTACAATAGCTGTGTAAGTGAATAATTTAATTCCCTCCGACCTCAAGAAACAATTTCATAGGTGTCCTAGGATAACAAAATGATTTAATTTTTTGTTGATTTTGTTCTTTAATGCTGCAAACTATCAGTATTTATAAAAACAGAAAACCCAACTGATTTTGCACCATGTTTTTGTTACTGTGACCATACAAAAGGAATCTACTAAATATAGCTAAATGATGTTATTAAAATTGTATCTATCCATCATATAGTAATGCTAAGATCACAACCAAGTAAAAACTCATGGATTGGGGTCTGAAAGTTCCAATTCTGCATGACTGAATGATTGCGAATGCTACAGAAAATGTTTGTTGCTTCCTGTCCTCTTCCCACTTGAAATATTTCGCAATCAGTGACGTTTAAGCTGATTTGAAAGCCTTCACAAGGGAAGTCCGAGAGCTCCAGAAAATTGAGTGTTTTCACTCGGTTGTTTAAAACTGCTCTTAACATTAGAATTGGCCTTTTAAAGGTTCTGAACATGTCCTTTGCAAACAGAATCATTTTGCTTACAGGAGAGCAAATAGCTTACACTTCCTGGAGATCCCAGGCAGAACTGGCACTGAGGTGGTGGTGTAGTTCAGTACTAACAGTCTGTTATATTTTGGTTTATCATAGCTGAGTGGAGGAATACATTATTTGCCAAGTTACTCACCATAACAAGTAAGGCTTCCTCTTTAGAAAGACGTAGACGTGCTAAAGATTTCTGTGTGTAAAGAAGTGAAAACATTTGGACCGGCGTAGAGGTTACTCAATGTTAGGCCTTGGAATCAATGGCTATGGTGACTTTTTTAATATGTGGAAACATTTGAATGTTGGCTTTCGAAAAGAAGTTGTATTTAAATTAAAGCTCCTTTGATGTGCTGTTCATATTAAAAAACTTGTTCTGGAAGTGGTTTCTTATCTGCTTGAAGGCTTAAGGGTATTACTAAAGCATATTTAAATGCAAGCGGTTTTTTGTTTGGCTTTTTTTTTTTTTTTTTTTTTTTTTTTTTTTTTTTTTAAATAAGAGATGTATACAATTGTAATTCTATTTCCGTGGTAGCATTTCATTTCTCCTGAGGAAAATGCGTTTCGTATCCAAAAAATCTGGCTGGCCCCATAATTTAAATTAAAATAAAATTTTGAAGAAAAATGTGTGTTCTTTACTGTGTTACTGAAGAGGATCAGTTTCTTGTGGGTGTGTATCAGGTCTCCCTTACTGCCTTAGAGTGGCTCAGCTCTCTCCCTTTTAAATATGAAATCATTTTAAATCATGAAAAACTCTGGCTTGCACAAACATTTTTAAAGCATTAAGACAAAGTGCTGTATTAGAGATGCAATCAATTTTAATTAATTGTTGCTAGCCTCCGTTGCCTCTTTGTATTACTATTGCTGATTCCATTTCTTTTTGGCATGACCAAGGGCAAAGAGAGGAGATGCTATTTCCTGCATCATGGCTGGAGACAGGACCTGATAGGGTTGGTTGATAAATTTTTGGCCCTTCACTTCTGTCTAATTTTCAGGAGCTGAGAGTGTCTGTAATTGGTCACCCTTTCCTTAGGCCATGTCGGCGTCTCCTCGCTGCCTCTGGAGCTGCTGTCACAGGTAACACTCCAGGTTATGCAGTGTGGCAAACATCAGGAGAGTGTTATGTTTTAACAACATTCAGGAGCTTTTGATGCAGATTCTGCAGATGGTTTTGTTCAGCAAAATTACTGAACGAAAAGTTTCCCTTCAGGAACATAATTCCTTTGCAGACAGAAGTATTTGGTCTTTGATAATCCCCACGAGAGACCACACCTGTTTGAGCCTCTGTAGAAAACGTTGGTATTTCTCTTCCTCACTGACAGGAAGATCACAGATAACAGGGGGAAGGAGTAATTTATACTGGTGGTCAGACAAATGACAAATTGTAATTGAGTGGACAAATCAGGCACTTGACAAGGTGTTTGAAACACCCCTGGTGGGAGGAAGCACGTGAAATGCAAGATGTTGCCCTGACTTCTTAAAATTTGCTTTCCCCACAGAGCTGATCAGCAGGACCTGCCTTCTGAGCTGCCATCTCTAGGAACCCCAGCAGGAGTTGTCCTTGGAGCTGTGGGATCAGGTTGTGGACAAAGCTGCTTTCAGTAAGTCTGCCTCTGTTTGTGGCCTGGCAAGTCATTCCCAGCAGGCAACTTCATCAGCTTTCCTTTTGCTTCTTCCCTTTTTTTCCCCTATTTGTTTTAGACTTTTGCTGGCTGCTGTGTTGAATTATTTCCCTGTCTGTGCTGCTTTTCCTCCCATGGCTGTTCACTGGTGCCATCTCTTTGGGTGCAGTGCCTATTTTCTGTCACCTTCGTGCTTATTTCTCATGATACATCTGTATTCCTTTCTCCAAAGGTTTTGGCCTTTGTAATGCAGTTTTAAGTGCTGTTTCTTGTAGCTTTCCAGCACATTGCAATTCAAGGTGATGGTTAGTATTATAGTGAGGAAAACATTACCCTGTTCTTTCACGTTACCTCTTTAAATCAGTGTTCAGCTTAATCTGAGCACACTGAACTTGTGAAGAGTTGTTTCTGGCGTATGACATCTATATTTACAAGTGTACCAGGGCAGATCCAGTTTAAATCCCATGTGACTAGAGGCAGGTCAAAACAACCAAAAAATCACAACATGGAAAAAAGTTAAAAGGAGGGAGCAGTGGTATGCATCAATAGATTGCATTCTTTGAAGGAAATTGGCTATTTCATGAGAGAAGAAGGATGGAGAGAGACTACTTGCAAGAGCATGGAGTGACAGGACAAAGGGGAATAGCTTTAAACTGAAAGAGAACAGGTTTGGATTAGATAGTCAGGAGAAACTTTTTACTATAAGGGTGGTGGGGCACTGGAACAGGTTGTCCAGAGAAGTTGTGGATGCCCCATCCCTGGATGGAGCCCTGAGCAACCTGGACTAGTGGAAGGTGTCCCTGCCCGTGTAGGGGGCTGGAATGAGATGATCTTTAAAGTTCCTTTCAACCCAAACCATTCTGTGATCCTGTGTTCTGCTTCCTATTTTAAAATACCTGTTGATGCACCTCTATTTAAAAAAAGCTAACACAAAACACCAAGTTATACAGCCAGCATAGATTTTTGGTGAGTGTATTGTATTCAAAAAATAAAGGCAAGCTCTCTTTTAGAGGGCTCCTACTGGAGCTTCTGATTTGCACAAGTAAGGATATTTTGTTTCCTTGCTCAGAAATGCCCTGGCCAGAACTGACACTCTCCATAAAGGGACCCTTCAGGCTAAAGGTTTTCCATTGCAGGAGAGTTTTCCAGCTGTGTTGTGGTGGGGCTGTGTAATTCCAGTGTGCAGGATTATGTCCACCAAGGGAGAGTCACATGGCTGGAGGTGACACCACCTGGGTGGCACAGGCCTTAGGTGTTCCTAATGTTGGCAACACTACAGAATTTATCGAGAGGGCATGTTTGGAATGAAGGAAGATAAACAGTGTGCAGTAATATAAAGATACAATTTAGATATGTTTTAGTGGGGTTGGATCTGTTTGGCAAAAAAACAAGGTAAATTGCTGCAGTTGTCTGTTCTCCTTGCCTAAAATTAAAACATCAGTAGGTGTTTTTCTATTTCTTCCCTAGCAAATTCCTTGTACTGAGCTGTCATGGAGGATCCCATTAAGAGTTGTTCTTTCTTCCTCTTGTGGCAGCCCTTGGGAATGTGCCTCACATCCCACCAAGGAGAAACTCAGGGTAATAAAAATGTGAGTGTTGCTTAACAAGGTTCTACTATTAAAGGATGTTGACCTGAAGTTAATATGCTCAGTGTTATTCAGAGACTTGGAGGAAGGATTAGGTTTGCATTTATTTGAGCATAAAACAGGAATAAAAGCTCTATAGGTTTTTTATGTCCGTTTTAAATTTAAGAATGTTGTATATTGTAACATTAATAAATAAGCCTTTGTAACTATAATTCAGGGCATTTAAATAAGGCATGCAGTGTATGCTGTACAGTGTTTAAACAACTGAGGTGTGAGCCAGCCAAGCTTTTGGCCTCAGGTCTTTAACAGCATCTCCAGATTATATGGAATTAAAAGAAAAAGTGTCAGTTTGAGAAATCAGACTGTAATTCAGATTTCTGGGCATTTAGACAGATTGAGAAACACAGTCTGGAGAAACTAAAAGGTGCAAAGGTTCACCTGGCTATAAAACTTCAGGTTGCAGCTGCTGAATTTCCTCACTCTGGAATTACAGAGTGCTGGGTCATGCCAGCTAATATCCAAATTATGTGGAAACAGCATTTAAGGATTTAGAGTAATGCTACTTTTTAAAAACATGCTTTTCCCGAGAAATTGCATCTTAAAGAAGTAGTAGAACAATCCTACTCTCACAAACCCGGTGTATGGGCAGAGCAGGGGTTTTATGTTCCTTCAGGCTGTTAGAGCAGCAGGGGCATCCTTTGGGCTGAAGTTGGTGATGCTGCACATGCTGCATGTTGGAGGAGCCCTTACAACACGCAGAGCTGCAGGTTAGGGCTGAGTCTTGGCTGTGTCATATCAGAGTGATGTTCTAGAAGGAAAAAAAGCACAGATAAAGCAAACATAGCAGGAATAGTTACAGACCTATGGAAAAGCGTGAGAGGAGTTCACTGGAGCTTGTGAATAGCTTGAAAATATTTGTTATGTAATCTAAAAGGTGATTTCTCCTGCCATACTAGGTTGTAGGCCATCAGAATGCAATATATGTAATATGCTACACACTACACAGACAGGCTTGGAATTTTGGCTTCAGTTTATCTAATATAAAAACCACGTACTAGACAAGGACCAGTGTGTGAAAAAGCTATGATGGGCAGATCCTGAAAGTGTTCTTGCTTCTTGGTGTTATTTGGGAAGCAGGAACCCAGCTCTCACATTTCTAGTGCCAGTCTTTCTCTTGTGTGTTCACCAGGTTTGGGTGAAGCCTGCAGGTGGAAGGGGAGAGACATGGTGACAAAAATGAAAATACTAAAATACTGCACAAGTCATTCTTTGCTGCTGCTTTGCAATTTTAAAAGGTGTTCTTGTTATGTCTTTGATACAAGAATAACCTGAAAGCTAGGATTGGGATACTTTTAATTTCTGTGCAGAAACTTTTAAGAGAACATGAAGTTATGAGTTACTCCTTTTAGCTGAATGTTTCTTCTGAGCAATGCTTTTTCTCTCAGCCTTGACTGGTGTAAATTAAATTTCCCTTGACTGCACATGGCAGGCTGGAAATCAGTAACACATGACTGCAGTGCATAGTTGGTGTCACGTTTGTGGGGTGCTCTGGTGTAAGGTTCTTATGGGAAAGTTCAAGTAGGCTAAATTCATGCCTACAGTATTGTCAGTTTTAGACATCCGAGTTTCAAAAAGAAAGTCATTCTTATTTTACTAATAAGGGTGTGCAAAACCTAGGAATTGATAATGATTGCATTGATATGTTGCCTGATGGTTCTTCACGATGAGCAGTAAACTCATCTGGTTTTGAAAACTACCTGTCAGGCAGGCAGGTAACAGCCAAGGTGACACGTTATTGTGTGGCCTGTGGTTTTGGCTCCTTCCCACCAGCTGTGGAGGCTCTTTGCCAACTCCCAGCAGGAGAATGTTGGCTCTGCTGCTGGTCCAGCTGCCCCTTGCTGGGGAGGCAGCTTTCTGCAGCCTCCTGGCTGACCTGATGACTCTTGCCTCATCCTACAGATTAGCTTGAAGCCTCCAGGAAAAAGAGCATGAAGCAGGACAGGGCAGTGAAGCAAAGGTTCAGAAAGGATGCAGTTCTGCAGCAGAGCTGTCAGTGACACAGGAGGGCAGTGAACAGCAGCTTTGTGTTACCTGTCTTTGACTCAGGTAACCGTGTGAGCTCAGCCTCGTGAGCTGTTTCTACTCTGGGCATGTAAGATGGTTTAAATCTTCTTTATCTCTTTTGGTGCTCCCACTCCTTGCTTCTGAACTTCCAAGTCCATAAAGGATATTTTCTACACTTCTGTTTTCTATTAGTTAATCTCTCTCTTACTGAGTCTGATTCTACACTTACAAAATCCCAATCCTCTTGGCAAATCACATCTTTCACTCTTGCCTTTCCCTTCTGATTTCTGCCAGTTGCCTTTTCAGCTCATTTTCCAAGGGGCTCTTTGTATTTTTGGGGAAATATTCTGTAATTGCATGTAAGAGGTGCAGTCATTTGATAATTTTTTCTGCAGTTGTAAAGAGTTTATCATCCAATATCATTGCTGCAGGTAACATGATTTCCTATAGGAAATACTACCTGTATGTTATTAGAGAACAGGCAGGGTGTGAGCAGGTCACAGGTGCTGCACATATGGGCTCAGCACTGTGTGTGGCACATGAGGATGTTGCTGGGGTTGTGAACAGCAGTAGCACAGTTTGACCAGTGAGCCTTGCTTTGAGAGGCCACAGGTTTGGTGTGTGTGGGTTGGTGGCCAGACAGTGTTGGGAAGCCAGGTGCTCTCAACACCCACACACAGCTGTGTGGGGCACTCAGTACCTGCAGCTGATAACAGATTTCTAAAGCAGACAGTGCTTTAGAAACCTCTGCTTTCAAAATGCTGCCCTGTTTGTGAACACTTAGCTTTGGGTTTCTGGTGTCAGGGATGGGCTCTGTCAGTGAGTGAGATCTGCAATCTTTCCTGTCCCTTCTGGGCTGTAGGTGGGTGGCTGGGGCAGTCTCCCCCTGATCTCAGGCTAGCTGGCAGGGCCAGACACTGCCAGTGTCACTCTGTGACTGCACTGAATCCTCTGCATGCAGCAGAGGAGATCAGATCTTTGATTTCCTATTCTCTCTGTCCCTTAGTTCTAAAAAGACTTTGTGCTGCAGCTGTTTGATGCGCTGTGCTGCTGCCAGGAGTGACAGGTGTAAGAGTGACCTCTGCCCCTCGTGCCCCTGTTCAGACTGACCCTTGCAATTTCCATGCAGCACCAGTACCTCAGCCACACCCTGCTTCCCTCCAGTGCTGTCTGCCTGATTGATTAGCACTCTCAGGGAGAGAAAAGGCAATTGCAAACTAACAGCGTTGCAGTTGGTACAACAGAGGGACAAACGAGCTTCAAAAGTTACCCAAACAACAGCTTCATGGCCTGACACAAAGCCTGTTCCCAGGACTGGCCTGCAGCCTCTCCTGGAGAGCACTGGGGGATGACAGCTGTGTCACTGTTATCTGCTGCTTGATTGAAACTGGTTTTTGTGCCAACACTTCCATACCTCTCCAGCATTACCCTCTGGCACAGTTCAGAGCTGTCTGAAGGCTGCTGGAAACAAGTGCTGCCCAGAACACACTGCTTCCTTCAGGTCCTTCCTGTAGCTGCTGAACTTCTGGACATGTGTGGTCTGCTTCTGAGAGGTCTACAGGGTTACATTCATGGTACAGGGAGATTTTGCTTTATTTGGAGGGGAATGAAGAAAGAAGAAAGTTCATAGACCAAGGGACAAAAGTCCAGTGACAGCCAGGAGAAGATTTTAATCTGAATGTCCTTATCTTACTGTATGGCCTTTAACTTCTGGAGGCAGAAGGTAAGTGAGCATGTCTCTACCCAGACAGAGTACTGGTAGCTCTGATCTGAGGTTCTCCACACCTCAGAGAACGCTCCAAAGGGGGCAGTTTTCCATTCCTTTTTTCCTCTACAGCAGTAAAGTCACAGAACCAGATGTGGGCCACACACTGGTTGTTCATGGTGCCATCAGTTTCCTTGGTGTTTATCTGCATATTGTGGCCTGAGCCAGAGCCCATTGAAACAGAAAGAAAAGCTTACTGCTGGCTTGACAGTCCAGACACTGCAGATCTCAGGGCATTCCTGATCAGTACTGGGAGGGCAGAGAAGGGGCCTCCTTGTAGGCAAGTACAAGAGGCTGTGTGGTTTTATTTTTAAAAGCAATGAAAACCAAGCTTTGGGAGCATTTTCAGCTGTAGGAGAAACTTCTGCTTAATGAGCAAAGAGCTGGAGAGCATCAGTGGATTTGTCTTCCATTCATGTTGCTGGTGGGAAGCAGCATGGAGGTGGCCACTGGAGCTCTAGATGTGTGATTGCCCAGCTTCCTGGTGCCAGGCAGAGTTTGTGCCTCTGTGTGGCGTGAAGGCAGCCAGCCAAGGAGATGGGATGGGGAGGAGGAGACAGCTCCAGTGATTGCCAGTGCTGGGGGGCAGCAGCCAGCAGGTGTGTTGTTACTCTGGAGTGGCAGTGGGGATATGAGGGGTGAGGGAACGAGAATGGGAGCTGATAGGGAATGGGAATGGAAGAGATGAGGATACTCTCCTGTGCGGTGGAGGGGGTGGTTCCAGCAGAGAGGAGAGGATATGGAGGTGGAAATGCTAGCTCAGAAAGTATCTGGGGATTACTGGGAAGTGCATCCTCCCTCACTGGAAAACCTGTGTCTTGCTGCTGGAGATCCCTGCATGGGGCTGCTGTAACCGTGCTCTATAACTGGGGGGATTACTGACCCCCACCCCTGCCCTGCCCAGGAGGCACCTGTGACACTTGTGGCTGTCAGAAATGAGCAGTCACACTGAGCCATCTGAAAATTGTAGTCACAGCCCTCATTTTGTCTGAGACTGGGCTCTGGCTGGGCTGTCTCCATCAGAAAGTATCCAAAATGCAGATCATCTGGGGCATTGCACAGTTTGGTTAGTCCAAGTCAATTCAAAATTAAATACTATCTTTTGACCTTCTTTACAAACAAACCTTTTCAAATTTTTTTTGGCAGAAACAACCATTTTTCCCCCTCATGGAAAATTCCGACTTTCTCAGAAACAGAAAATCTCCCCTATGGAAAATTTCCAGTGAGCTCCAATTCTAAACCTTGATGCCAGAAAACATCTAGCAGGCATTAGCAGAGGGTGACTCAGGGTGTAATGTATCATTTAATTCTGACTAGGGCAACATAGCCACAGGAATTTGAGAACACGAGCAGGCTCTCAGCATCCCTAATTCAATATTCAGTAGGCAATCCACCAAAACCACATATGCAGAACAGGGAAAAAGTGTTACAATAATACTTCAGTTTTGAAAGCTCAGATCTACCCTGAGAAAGAAACTGAGAAAATGTCATCAGGTGCACCATCTCTGCTTCGTCTTGCTGACTTCCAAATCCAGTGTGTTAGTGTTGGAAGAAGATGCTTTTATTTTGTATTTTTATGTTTTTAGCAGATAGTTTCACCACCAACCATTCTGAGAGAAGGTTTCCTGCTCTTACAAGCAGTGGAGAAAATTATGTGGCATTTTGCAGGTACAACAGACTTGAAGTTTGTTCTGTTGTTGCACAAGAAATAGTTTCCAGTCCTTCTCCAACAGCTCTCCTGCTGCTTTCCTACTCAGAAGAGACCAGCTGACTGAGAAAGTACTTTTCCCTTCCGCACAACAAGGGTGTGGGATACAAGTCTGTCTCAAAAGGTAACTTAAAGCCTATTTATGGAAGCATCACCCAATTTAGCACAAGTCCTGGGGAAAAAATGAGGCTTCTGGACAGGCAACATGGCTTTGCAGTGCAAGGTGGTGTCACCTCAGCAAGGGAAAAAGATGGAGAAAGGCAGGTGAAGTGCTTCAGGATGTGCCAGTGCTCAAGTGTCCTTCCACACTGTGTTGAGTGGGTCTCTCCTTGTTTTCACGTGGACCACACAGACTCATCTTAGGGCTGAGGTTACAGGCTTTGATTCAGTATCTCCATCTGGTGTCCTAAACATTGCCTTCAGTGTATGTTAAGCCTTTCCAGACACTGGGTATTTTCCCTTCTCTATGTTGTGTGACCCTCTGGCTGCCTGCTCACCTTTTAAGGGCTGAGCAAAAGGAGCTGCTTGGGGTTTGGGTACATGGGGTTATGGGTTAGCCCTTCGTCACTGGAGCAGCCCAGCAGTGCTCTGGCAGCACAGCTTTGGGGCAGAACTTCAGTTTCAAAATTGTTGTCAAAGGCAATGAAAAGGCATTTTATTTATCACTAATTTCACTTTGAGTATGAAGGACAGGTTTCTTCTGCCCAAACACAGCTGTGAATTTTTGGGGGCACATAATTTTTTTTTGAAATTAAACCGTTAGTAATTTAAAGATGTTAGTTTTTTACTATTCTAAAAGTATTTGTTGCAGCTGAACTAAATTTGCTTTGGTTTTTGAATCTTCAAATTTGTTGACTTTTATCTGCAACCTTAAGAATCCAATGCGAGATGAGCACTAACCAAATGTCCTTACCAATGTACTTGATCCTGACTTGTGCATGTCTTTGATGCTGTTTGCCTCAGAGCCTTCTATTCAAGGCAAGACCTGAATTTTTAATGTAAAAGAAAAGCAGGAACCAAAAAAAAAATCCTTTTAGAATAAGAAAGAACTACTGAAAAACCTCTTTCATGTCCTCTATGCATTATAAAAAGGGAAGAAAAAAAGTAATCCAAAGGTTCCTTGCCCCCTGCCTTTGAAGGTCTCCTTTCATGATCTATTCAAGCAGTTCCCTCCTGTTTTTTTGGGTTTTCTCTAGTGTGAGCCTTCCCCACAAAGAAACAGATGAATAGCATTTCTCTTGTTTGTCATTCTATAAAATACCAAGCTTTACATTACTGTTTCTCAGGTGCTGTCTTGAGCTGCTCTTTGCAACAAGAGACAAAATCCTACTGCCTTTTCCTGCTGCAGTCTTGGTTTTGAGAGTGATAAAAATAAAAGTCAAAATGGGATGACAACATTTAGGACCCATTTCACTTCTCAGATGCATAGAGTTGGAAACACAGAGCATTTCATTGCTCGTGCAGGAAAGACCAACGAGATGTTTCGTGAAGGAAGTTTTGTTTCTGCACGGTCGAGCATGGTTGCAACCTCATAAAGGCAAGATTTCCACCTGAGCAGCTGTTGGCAGTTCTGCAACGTTCACTTAGCCTGTCATCTTTTCTAAATATATAAATATAAATAGGAATTTAGAAAGAAAAAGGTAAAAAGTAATAGGAAGTTAAGTCATGCAGGATGATATGCAAGCTCAGAGTGTTCCTTGTTTATCTTGTATCTCTACACTGAGTGCACTACTGCATAATGTCACAAGGGCTGGATATTTTCTCCAGTGTAGTGATGCATTTTAATTAAATTCACTGCTTAAAGTGCAGTTATTCATTAAAGGTATCCAGTTGTCCTAAAAGGCATGCTGACCTTGGATATAACAATCCTCTGAAGAGGACTGTTGGGATATGAACTAAATAAACATTATTTGACATAATTCACAGACAAGAAACATGGAGAGTTGCTTGAGCAGTTGACTACATCCATGTGTTCTGTTCACCTTGCTAGTCCCTCTGAAAGCTTCCAGGTCACACCGTTCCCTGTCTGACATCAGCAAATCAAGGCAGGTATGTGCTTCTCTCACAGAATCTGCACTTTGGCTCTCAGCCCCCCAGGCAGCTCCAGCCTCTCCAGGGATGGGGTGGGAGCCTTGGGCACTCCTGGTTAGTGGATCACCTCTGAAGGGCATTTTCATAAGGAAAGGAAGCAGATACAAAAGCTCTGCAAAAGTCAAGCTGCATTTGTCAACAACAAAGAATGTACAGTTCTCAGCTAACAATAAAACATTTATTCATTTCCATGCTGCTATTTTTTGTTTTCCGCTGCTCAAGTGTTCTCTGTGTTGAGGTTGAATCTTTCAGGCCCCAGTAGCCCTCTGCCAGTAGATGTCTTCCCTGGGAACAGAGAGGCCCTGTTTTTTCCTAGAATCTTTTGCCCTTGTCTAGCCTCAGTGTAAAATATCCTTTGTTGTAGAAATGTGTTTCTTACTTCTCTCATCTGCCCAAGGTTCCTTTCTTTCTGAAATTTTTTCTTTTATCTTCTCAGATCCAGCACTATGACTTTGATCTTGTTTTCTTTTGCTGGTGTTATCCCACCATCAACCAGTGAGAGACAGATGAGAAAACTGGCTTTATCAGGAAGACAGTTATTCTTTTGTTCTCCAGGATTACAAAGGGCTTGGCTTCTAATGGTCTTTACTCAACCTGTGCATGGATAAGCAGGTAAAAGACACCACTGTCTTTACTGAGCACAAGGAACAGGGGGCAATAGGCAGTGAAAGATGGGCCAAAGATAAGGAAGCAAACAATTAACTTTGAAACAAATACATTTGATTGAAGAAGTTTCCCCACCTCCTGAAGTGTCCATGAAGCTGTAACAGCTCATTCTACTTTGAAAATTTAAACTGCAGCCCAAAATCTGAGTGTGCTTCAACGATGGTAAAGGCTTGAAAAGGTAGGACATGTTTTTTGGTTCTGCCAGGATAATGTAATCTCCTGCTATCTAGGAAGTGGTGATCAAAGAAAGGCTGCCTTTGGGGTTGCAAGTGTCTGCCAGGTAAGTAAAGTAAGTGATGTGTAAAGGTCAGAGTGTTCTGTTGATAAGGGGATGCACTGAAAGGGCAGAAGAACCACAGAAGACTTCCTGTGTCATTACAGCAGGTGCTGTATGAAGTTGAGAGAATAGCTGAACAAAGCAAACCACGAGGATGACAGGATATTTAAAGTAAAATGGGAAATAATGAGTCATCCCCATTTATCGAAGTGGAGGAAAAGAGATTTCTGTCTCAGTTAATTTCTCGATCAGATATAAAGGCAGCCTTTAACAAAAGGGGGGGAAAAGTCCAAATTCCATTTAATTTCCTTTAGCCCAAGCAACCAAAATCCCTTTAGACTACGGAAGCTACCAATTATGTAATGTTGTTACAAAAAAATCAGTATTTTCCAGGAGTCTGCAGTGGAATCTGTCCTTGTAATCGCAGCAATGTGTTGCTTGGTTGTAAACAAACACATCTGTTCTGAGGAGTGTTCTTCAGATACTCAGAGTTAAACAGCATCAGTGAAACATGAGAGAAACATCCTCAGCCGTGTGCAGAGCTGAGCGAGGGCACCTGGACCCTGGAGTTCCATCACAGCACAAGGGCCTCGTGCTGCTCTCCTGGTGTGCAGGGCTCGTGGCTCAGGGACTGAACACCTGCTTGCAAGGCCTTTTTTGGAACAGATCACTCCCATGGAATAGGTAAGGGATTGATTTGGGAATATACTGGATTGGGTGTTCCTTACTGAAAGTTTGGCTTCCCAAAAGGAATGGTTCCTTGGGGGAAGACCTTGCCAATGCCTCAGGACATCCTCTCTGTTTTGTGTGGGTTTATGCTTCAGACCCTCCGGTATGTTAAATGGACTCTTTGGCCATCAGAAGCTTTTCCAAAGAGCTTTCAGGCAAGTAGCTACTTATTATTCTGGTAGTAAATCAGGTTGCACATGTTGGTTGCCTCAAGTGCCCAGCACTTCCACAGGTGGTGCTGTCGGAAATAATCCTCCTTAGCAAGGCAGGCTGGTGCTGTGAGGAGAGCTCACTCCTCGTGGAGACTGTCCATATGCTCTGTTACTGTCCATCTGTTGGTATGAAGAGAAACTTCCAAGAAATGGAAGTCTGATAATGTGCACAGTATGAGGTTGTGTGTAGGGATAGGTTAATGTTGATATCATTGGTGCCTGGTCACCTAGGTGATGGATCTTGCTGCTATAGTAACCTGCAGGCTGCACTGCTCATCAAATATGGATTTTTACAAATAGGATTGTTTTAAGGTGGTGTTGCCCTGTCTGTTGCCCTTTAAAAATTTTTACATGAGTTGTAAGATGAGACTTTGGAGTACAGGTTTTATTCTCTGTTTTTTCCTTGAAACTGTGTCCTGGAAAAGACATGATGTTTATGCCCAAACACTGAACTTAGGATAGAGATGTTTGGGAAAAAAAATGCTGTTGCTTTTCACCTTCTGAAGTCTTGCCTCTTAGGCCTATCCTTCACTATGGGAGATGATGTTTTAGAGGAGCTGGAGCCAATTCAGTATATATATCCTAGGCATCCACATGGGCTTCTCACATACCTGTGCCATCATGCAATCCTGCAGCCTTGGGCTGTGCCAGGGTCTGGAACATGGATGTTCTGTGCATGGCTTGTGGTACATTGTGGGGCACTGTAATGTCTCTGGCTTGACTCAGAAAAGAAGGAATTTTAATGCACACAGTGCTTTCAGCTCATGATCAGTGTAGTGTGTTCATCCAGGGATCCACCTGATATGCTGCTGGGTAGGAGATTTTCATGGGTTCATACAGCAGCACATTGTGGGGTGTGTGATCACACACTAAGATCTGTGAAAGATGGGTCAGCAGTCACGAGGGCACAGAGTGGGAGAGCAGCTCATAAGAGTATGGATTTTTCTTTTTGATCACTAAAGAAGAGCAGGCTGTGTGTTGTCAGGAGTCCCACACTGTTTTATCTTTTCCACTTGGACAATAGTGGTAGTAGGAGATTTTTTAATTCCTTTATGGTGGTACTTAAGTCGAGAGATTTTTAAATTCCTCTTGGCAGAGCAGGATGGGACAAGGGGGAGTATGTCATGATGACTTGTGGAGGGACAAACTGGCATATCCTTCACAATGTGACCTGACTGAACAGATTTTCTGCTTTCTGGAAAATTTTACAAGGCATAAATAAAAATCTGGAAAAACACTGCTGAAATCAAACCCACAAGTGATTAAAAATGAGACTGCCAACTTTCTGTCTCACACAGGGCACTCCAGGTTTACCATGAAGGCAGAGCGGGCCAACATGTGCACCCCAGGACTACACAAAGACAAATCCCAATAAAAATGGGGAACCATAACATACAGCAGCCCATTCTTAGAAGCAAATCTGTGGCAATACCTCAAAGAGTAACCCCAGTCATGCTTGAAACGTTCAGGAGAGTGTTCTGGTGTCCCACCCTACAGTACTGAAACTGCTTTGCCTGCCCTTGGCACAACCAACTGTGCAGCTGTTGATGCAGCTGTGCTGGGTGTTTTGAAAAAGCCTGAGAAGAATATATGTCCATGGCACTCCAGCTGTAATATAAACCTGAATATGTTTCCTCTGGGCATTGACAAGACTTTAACTGCTCTACAGACCAGCATCTTTGCTGGCAGAACAGGCACTAGCTGTGTCCATGTGATCTGCCAGCTGATGGTTTCTCATATGTGGGATTGAAGTAGAATACACATTCCCAGGAACAGGGGTGGTTGGTGGGCAGGGATACAGTTTGGTAGGCCTTGGAAGATAAAAACACAGGGGAATGGAAGCTGCCATTAAAGGATTCTCTGTGCATAAAGTCTGTGCATCTGGGCTTGCTATGTCTGCACTCCAAAGAGAGGGTGGCTAGAGAAAGATTGTGGTGTAGTTTGGGCATTTACTGGTGAACTGGGGCATCTACTTCTGATTTGGATTGTCCTCATTCCTGGGCAGAAAGGTGACAAGCAGTGTAGGGGACAAGAAGAGAGTGTAAAGGAGCCTGTTTCAGTTGTGTGAATATTGGGCCCATGTAATTAGCTGCATTAGAACTAATCCAAGTGTATTTTTCATTGCTTGTCCATTGGCACTATTGACTCTTAAATGTGCTGGAGTCCAGTTGACCCCACGAGCCTCTTCTAATCAATGGGCAGCTGTCCTCCATGTCCTATGCTTGTTTGCAAAGAAATAACATCACTGAACATCATCATAGACGTCATCTTCCTTCCCTTGTCCCTGGGACCTTCTGAACAGGAGCATGGCAGTTACTGGATGGAGTTTAATTTGCTTCTTGGGCTTTTATTTCATTTGGGCTGCAAAGCAGAGGATATTTACATAGCAAGCTTAGATCAATTCTGTCAGTTGCTGACTCCAAGCTTGCTTGAATTTGTGTAACATGGGCTGATGCTGTAAACAAGAGTGGTTCTGTCTCTCACTGCAAACTCTTCATCAGCTGTGCAACACTGAGATTTCGTTAGGTATTAACTGAGTTCTGGGTATGACAGGATGTCACATGTTGCTGGGGGGATGGCAGGTTCCTTCCATGACCTGATTTGCAGCAGTTTTGGGTATGATAAACCAGGTGTTTGAACAAAAGTATTGTTCACTGGGTCACCCTCCCGAAGAAGTCAAAACTGAGGATGTCCAAGCAGGTGTTTGCCTTGGGTCCTCAGTTGCACACTTCAGTCTGCACCTCTGTTAACATGCTGGCTCTGGGTTTGTTGTTCTTGTTTTTTCTCATCTTCTTGGTGTGTATTTTCAGGAGTGCATTCAAGCAAGGCACTGAAGTACCAAATCTAAGGAACCAGGGCAAGCAGGAGGGTGCCTGCTGTGCAAATATTTTCAGCAATGACAGGGCATCACACAGAAATTTCAATAGCAACAGAAGAAGCAAAAGAGGGGAGAGGAGATCCAGGCTCTTCCTTTCTCAGTCCTGCACCTGCTTAACATGACAGTCTCCATCTCCTAAGGATTATTAGTACTGTTACACTGTCCTGTGATACTTCATCCCTCTTGGGTTCAAGGTAATGATAGTTTTCTAAGAGTGTAACATAAAATCCTGAGGTGTTCTTAGAAGAGACAGCAGACTCACGTAGAGGATGTGGCTGTCATGGAACACCACAATTACTATATCTGAGCTTTCAAAGCAGTTCTTCAACAGTCAAACTGCTGGCAAGAGATGACACTTTCTTTCCTTCTGTGCCTAAACTCTGCTGGAGAACTGGTGCTGGTTTTCAGTGTCATGTTCCTTTCTCTTCAGTGTGTTCTGCTCTTGCCAGAAAGCATTTTATTCAGGCTGAGTGTGGTCACTCACTCTTAATCGTGAATCATAGGCTGGTGTGGGTTGGAAGGGACCTTAAACATCATCTTGTTCCAACCCCCTGCTATGACAGGGACACCTTCCACCAGAGCTTCATCCAGCTTGGCCTTAAACACTTCCAGGGATGGGTCATCCAGAGTTCTCTGAGCAATCTGTTCCAATGCCTTACCATCCTCACAGTAAAGCATTTCTTCCTAATATCTAGTCTAAACCTGCCCTCTGTCTGTTTGAAGCCATTCTCCCTTGTCCTGTCACTCCATACACTTGTAAATAGTCCCTACTGAAGAAGAGGAATACTGAGAAATAAGAAAAAGGTGGGACCTCTGCTCACAGTGGGTTACTTGCATGATGGATGGGCATGAGCTGGTGAAAACTGGGGGTTGCTGGTGTAAGCTAACACCTCCTCAAACTCGCTGGCCTTTCTGCAGCTGATTAAAATATGCATTATGCCCAGAACTGTAGTTTCAGGCACGTTTTCTTGGGGCCAGGCACCCAACACCACAGAAACTGGAGGCAGTGGTGCTTCACCCCCCACATCTGAGGCTGGTACTGTGCTGCATCTGCACTAAGTAGCCTCCCACGATGAGCCTGTTGGTTCAGACACTGCTCTGGCAGAGCTCATGGCAAGGGAACACTTGCCTGCACCTGCCAGAAGATGGGTTTTGCCAGGCCTAATGACTTTGAGATAATAGTCCTTATGGTGGGGGGAATACAAGCCAGCCTCCCCAAATCCCCTCCCACTCTTCTGGTCCACACGCCCCTGGCAGGCAGGAGGGGGGCTTTGGTTCAGTTTGTGGCTTTTCCACATCCTTTGGCCTCTTTCAACATCAAACAAGCAGAATATTCCAAGGTTGGTGCAGGTACAGCAAAAAGCCCAGTTCTTGAGTACAGAACTAGAAGTGGTGAGAGAAGGGAAAGGGACAGGGAGAGCTCAGGTTACATCTTCTCTTGTACGTGGGGCTCTGTCCCTCGCTGGGGCTCTCAGGGAATGGGGCAAGAATGCAGCTGAACCCCGTTGGGGCTGAGACCTCACACTCACTTTCTCCAGCAACTACTTAAATCTAGCCCCAGCCTTTTATACTAAACCAGCACCTCCCCTACATGCCCTTTCTCCCTTGTGCCTAAGCTGTATTTTAACACTTGAATTCATATGTAAAGGTCGGAAACAGGGCCCTTGCCACTTCCTGGGCTTTCCTGGCTTTTAGGCTTGTACCCCGTTCTTTTCACTCGTGCTTCCCCACCAACTTGAATGCCCCCCCTGCTGGTTCCAGGAATTATATAAAGTCGAAGTATTTTGATTCATAGAACCCCTAACATGTTTCCAGGTAAATTGTGGATACTTCTATAGAAAATCTCCCTCTAAATCATAAAAAGCATAAACCGTACCACAGTTCTGGTAATTTTGCTGTCTTGGGTATGCCCCCTGCTTATCCCACGACATAAAAATCCAGCTTGGGTATTTAGGGTGCTATCTCCAAGCCACATTTTCCCTTCCTGTTCTCACCATCCCTCCCCACCTTTTGGCACATCGTGTGAAGGAGTTTTGGTGCCACAACAGGCAACCAAATGTTAACAAGCCCCCTGGCTCTGGCTTTCAGCAGTCCTGCCACCAGTGGTTAACTGAATGTTCATGTCAAAGCCATTGTGCATCTGGTCTCTGCATACCTTTGAAATGTGAATACTTTTTTTTCAGCTGCTGACTGAAGGATGCTAAGTGTTGGCCTTTTATACACCAGAGTTTGTAAAAAAGAGATAACCAAGATACCTGGAGCTTGCTAGTTTCCAGGAGGGAGACTAATCCAGAATAATTTCTACTATTAGGAGAAAATTGCTCTCTTGTTATTTTTGAAGTACATAATGGTAATAGTTTTCCATTTACCCTCCTAGGTAGCCCAAGGCTTCCTGCTGCTGCTGAACCATCAGGGTTTTTTTCAAAGAAAAGACAAGAAGGAGCAAAGGATGTGATCCCTGACAGCTGTATCAGGGATTGACACATTGTCCTGGCTGGTGTGGCAAGTACCCAGGAGTGACAAGAAATTCAGCTGCAGATGAAAGCTGTAACTTTCCATGGAAACCACTGGATTGATTCTCTACTTTTGGCTACAGGTAATTGCTTTACCTCATGCAATTATGTGTGGTAATTAGAAGTAGATTGTATAAGGAATAGCAAAAACCATGAGTAAGTACATCCTCTGCATTTGTGGTCCGTTCCTTTAAGAGTGATGATGATTTTTTAACAGCTTCTTTTTTTTAGCCTAGCCTGTCTCTTGCTTTCTGTTTAGTTGATCAGGCATAAGAAGGGAAAATAAAAGTATATTTTCAGCACATTATAAAGTTCTGTTCATTTTTACAGCACACTCTCTAATACAAACCCTTATTGGAACTGCAGTGGAAAAGCAGAATGGTTTTAAGGGCTCTAAAATTCTCATTTCCTTCCAGTCTGATACTGTGAGGGACAGCTAAGACACCAGGCAGACCTCAGAAACTGATGCAGCTCAATACACAACAAACACATTTTGGTTGGCTCGGAATATATTAAGGCAGTTATCTTGTGCTCTCCCTTTAATATTGGTTTGTTTGGGGTTTTTTTACATGAGTGCTTTTTTGAAAAGTGAGAAGTGGCAAGGTAGAGGACAGTTTAATAAACATTTATAAAGGTCCCACTTCTTCATTACTTGAGAAGTGCTATCATGCTGCTATTCTTAATGAAAGGTCAGTCAGCTAAATTGTCCCTGGGATTCCACTTAATTATAGTCAAGAGATGAAAACTTTGTTGTCACAGACTAATAAACTAGCAGATGGCATTAAGGAAGTCGGCAAGGTGGCAGTTTCAAATAGAAACCTGCTTGCTTAAAAATAGAAAAGACAGTAGATTTGAGCAAGATGTTCTGTAAGCAGCATTGTCACTTCTCCACTGCAGGGCAAGAGACAGCTTTAAGCTGTGTTCGAAACGTGGAGTTCATTGTCAGTGCTTATCCTCTAAGCCTCTGACTGAAGGGCCTGTAGCTGGAGGAGATTTCTTATTGAGAAATCTTTTAGTCTGAAACTTGGCCTATGATGACTTCGGTGATTTTTCTTAATGCTTGCAAAGCCATTTATCCAGGGATGTAATTGAAATCTGGAGATGCCACAGAACAACGTGGCTGTGACTGAGACCCAATCTTGAAATGTTAAATAAGTAAAGACTTGATGGTTTAAACTGTTAATGTTGACCCATTTTATAATTATTTTAATGTTTTCCTTTACTTGTTTTGGGTTCATTGTTATGCTGAGAATAACTTGCCTTCCTTGTCAGTCCTGCAATTTTTTTATGGTACAATAGAAGTAATATTCCAGTATTCCAGCTATGCTCACAAATACTGCAAACTCATCGATTGTTTGAGGCACTTGTGCGTATTACCATGTATAAAAGAAGAAATAATTCTAAAGAAGCATTTTTTAAATGCCCGTGAGCACTACCAGCATCCTGCAGGTTTTGTGTCCTCCCCCGGGCAGTTCTCTGGGTGTCCTTGAGGGGGCCAGTTCATGCCACTCAGGGTGCTGCAGCTGAAGCTGTGCTGGGCACGAGGTGCAGAGCCAGCAGGGACGGCTGCCAGGTGAGGCTCCCTTCCTGCTGGAGATCAGCCAGGCTGGCCCCCGCAGGCTGCCCCGAGCTGTGCTCAGGGGACACCCCAACACCTGCACTCCCATGGCAGTCTCACATATTTGAGCAATACTGCTCCCCACTTAAAACAGGAAATTAGCAGAGCTCTGGAGAAGACCCAGGCTGATTCAGCAGTTGACAGGCCAGCACCTGATGCAAGAAAGGGCAGAGTCACACTGTCACTGCTGCCTGGTGCTGTGCTGCTGGCTTGGCAATGGTGTGATGCTGCTTTTCCATTTGTTTACCTCTGAGAAAATCAATAGACAGTTCTGTCAGGTGCCCTGGTGAACATCAAGAGCCTTGTGCCTATTTCTCTCAGTATCTGTCACAAATGACCTAAATATTAGAAGAGGATCCTTTACTCTCCTGACTGCTCACTTGTCCCACCAGTCCTGCAGACTGACTGGGGGTGGGGGGTAGAGTCATGTTAGATATAAATGGAAAGAACAAACCCCAGCTTTAACTTCTGCCTTTAAACTGAAGATTTTACTGTCAAGCTTTCTCTGGTTGTATCAGATGTAAGACTTTGTAATCACTTTTCATCAGCTGCATCCTGGCTTTAGGTTTGATCTCTCTAACAAGAGCTGCCCAGTGGACCACTGGGCTGGAGGCAGAGCAGGTAACACAGTGTTTGTCACACAGAGGGCTGTCCCTGAGGAAGAGTGCAGCTAAACAACCTAAACAAAGGGCAGGGCCCAGTCTGTGCCTGAGAGTGCTGAAGGGGTAGAAAGCAGGATGATCTGGTGGATTGAGAGGGCTGGCACACAAGGATCTCTGCCCTGTTCTGGACATTTCCTTGCTCTAAGGCTACATGTCATCCAGGATAAATGTTATTAGAAGAGTTTGCATTTGCCTTACAGCTTTAGTCAGGGAAGACCCTGGTGGGCTGTCTCCCAGTTTGCATGTTGAGTGTGAGATGTTTGGATCTGGCTGTGAGCACCCCCATTTCCATAAACTCAGGACCATCTTGTCTCAGTTTGAACTTCTGAAATTAGAGGCTGTTGTGGAAATGCAGCCCCTTATCTCTGTGGGAGATAAAACTTGCAATCCCCGTGCAACTTTTACCCACAGGGTGGGATGCTGGGAGCACCAAACAGGTCCAAATATTGAACAATGTAAGTCAGCACTATGAGCAATTGTTGTTGTGAGTCAATGTTGAATCCCTGCCAAAGATGCCTTTTACAAATAAAATTTAGCACTAATTTATCAATGGGTTAGTTCAAAACATGATGTAAAGCACTCAGTACATAATGAACACTTCTGGATTGAAACGAAATGCTCATAACAACTGTATTATAAATAAATACTATGTTTAAGTGGACCAAATCAATGTAAGGGTATTGCTGTTTATCCACTGACAATTTCCTACTTTCCTTATTACCTGTGGCTGGGAGAGGGTTTTGTTAATGGCTTTTTTTCCATTTTGTTACCTTAACAAAACTGTCAACATGTGTTCTTTACTCCTTGCTGTGCTCCCTGCTGCTCCCCAGCAATCATCTGGTGGCACAAAAGCAACCCCCACCCTCCAAATTCTCTTCGGCATGCCACACTCTGCTTCTGGCAGACACGGCATTTTCTGGATCACTGTCCCTGTGATGAAGGTAATCCATCTGTTCTGCTGCCCAGAGTTGATCCTCGAGGAAGAGCCACCTGAGTGTTCTCTGTTCCTCCGCGGATTCTGTTCTGTGGCCTTGAAGCGAACAGCGGCTGGGTTTTCCCAGCTTTCCCCAGAGTAACCCCTGTTCTCTGTGTACATCTGCTGCAGGCTGATGCAGCTTCAGGCTTGGGGGCTGTTCAGTTTTGCTTTGTGTTGTTTTGTCCCCTTTGCTGGCCCTATGTCAGCAGTGCCACGGGCAGCACTGACCATGCCGCACCCCCAGGTCCCGGGAGTGCGGCTGCACCCGCTCCGTGTCCCGCGGCCGCTCAGAGCGGGGCCGGACGGTGGCTGCGGGGGGTGCTGCGGGCAGCCAGCTCCCCGCGGGGGCTCTGGGGGCTCGGTGCCGNAACTCATCCCTTTGGGTGGCTTAGCCTGCGGGAATGTAATTTGGGATTGGTCATACATGGGTGGATTTCAAACCCTAACATCTCTGAAGTCTTAGGGTTGGCATGGGGAAGAGGCAAGAGGAGGAAAACAGATGGTGCTGGAGCAAGATGAGAAGCAAGGGGCTAAGAGCACACAGCTCTGTAGATGCTTTGCAGATGGGAGTTGACACGGTGATGTTGAGTTGCTCTGCTTGCTTCAGGTGATGGGTAGGAGAGGGGAACAAGTGCTCGTACCTGCAGAGGCTGGGATCTGTTCAGACACAAGGGGAACGAAGGCACTGGAACATCCATAGCAGATGCAGAACATGGACTGGAGCTGGGGTAGAGTTGTGTGGGTCGCTCCCGGACTGTGCGAGCCATGGCCAGGCGCTGTCGGGCAGTGCTGGGCATGTGCCAGGGGTGGTACGGCCAGTGCCCCTCTAGAGGACAGAGTGAACCGGGCACTGTTGTGTTGGGCTGGAGTTGGGTGTTTCTGAAGTCTCTGGTGCTGGAGAAGCCCACTTGGCAGCCCTGCTGCGAGGGTGGACCTGCTGGGTGAATGCCGCACTGTGTAGTGTGAGGGTGTTGTCCTGAGGTGGGCCTGACCCATGGCATCGGCTCTGCCTTATTACAGGGTTTCTATTTCAGAGGAGTCCTAAATGGCATTTCTGTATTCCTCATAAATCCCTAGGCTGTGCATGTGGTCTGACCATTTACTGAACCCTAATATCTCTCTGACTCAAAAAACGATGGGGGAGCTGTGGTTTAGCTCCATTCCTGCAGCAGTGCAGTGTGTTCCTCCTCGTGTGCCTCTCCAAACAAGTGGGAATCACCTGCCCTGGAGAACTGCTCTGCAGCAGGGGCTTCAGGAGGCTGCTCTGTTCTGCAGAGTTCAGGGAATCACACTGTGATGATCTCTCCCATCACACACCATGTGCTCGCAGCTCTCGGCTGTGCTGCCAGGGTCTGGGTGTGCTCAGTCTGTCATGATTGCATCTGGCCATCTCACACCAAGGAGCTCTACAGAGACCTGGGGGAACGTGGCCAACTGTGACCTCTCGGTGGTTTCCTGACTGTATTTCCTAATTACAGACTAAGGTGCTGGTTTTTTTCCTGCCTCTGATGTCCAGCCCTGGAAGTTGACTATCACACTGGACTTCCAGCTCAGCCTGCCATTAAACCAGCTTTCCACAGCCAGGAACTCAGTTCTTCTGTTGATCCTGCCTGAGTTCAGGCACGATCCATCTCTTTCTCATAAGCGCTGTGAGAAAAGGAGTTTAAAAAGTAATAAAGTAACAGAAGCTTATTTCTGTCATTAGTGCTGCCAGATCCCAGCAATCAAAATTATTCTGATTCAGGTCCTGCCAGATATATGAAATTGGCTTAGGTAGCAGATAATAAATTTTTAGATTGCCTTGGGCCTTTCTCTGACTCCTGGGAGGCATGGTGGTGTCCTTTTAAGCCCACCTTTGTGAGCTACAAAGGAACTTAAAAGCATGAATTTAGAACAAAGGCTCTTCAACAGTCTCTTGATTCCAGCAGACAGACATGTAAGAACATCAACGTAAGACCCATGAAATAAGGGCAGGAGTGGGTTACAGTGAGTCTGTGCAGCATGAGCATGTCCAGGGAGCAGCACATGGGCTGACATCAGGTGGCTTTTTCCTGATGATGTTTTTCAGCCTACCTATGACAGTGGATTCTTTGGTGTGCTTGGGCTTAGCTGGACCAAGGGGATGTGCTGCTTTGTAAAACATCCAACTTGTGGCATTGGTCTTGCCATAGCCAGGCTCTCTTGCCATGCTCCCACTCCCGCTGCCAATAATTTCTGTCTGTGTGTGTCTTTCTCTAGCTGCCTTGCAGCAAAATGGCATTGGTGACATGCAAACAAGATGCTCTGCATTCCTTTCCTCTTTGATCTCATAACTTCAATCCCAGTGATAGGAGCCAGAGCTGGGAAATGATTCAGCTTCCGCAGCCTGTGAATTTTGGCAGGTGCTCGGTGAATGCAAAGATGCGGCAGGCAGGAAGATGTCTGTGATGCTAATGTGTCCTGAAAAGTAGTAGGTGAGGAGTCGTGGCAGCAAGCTTGCATGTGCTGAGCCTTGTTTCTCCCCTGCACAGCTTGGCTTGAATCAGAAAGAATATGCAGTTTAAACTCCTGTCAGAAAAATTCACATAATTTTGAGACTGTTGCAACATTTTAAGAGCTTAGAGAAGAAACAGTCTTGTCATTAGTAGGAACTGTGGGGATGTAACAGCCTTGATCAGCAGAAGGCAGTTTGAGGTTATGCAGGCAGTAAAATAATCTGTTGTGTTCATTGGAAAATATTTTTTCAGATGCAAAATAGTATTCAGTGAGTTTTAATTGAACTCCATATTTGCAGTCTGAAATGGAAATAAATATATAGGCTGTGTCTTCAGCTGCTCTGGGAAATATGCTCCTTGTGATTGTGATGGATGTTGAAATCCACAGGAACCAAGTAAAACTGATGGCTGGAGCTCTCTAGTCACAATGTAGGTTGGGTTTTTTGGGAGTTGTTTTTGATCCCTTGTGCACCCCACTAATACTAGCTCATTATTTGGCAGAGACAGTGCAAGAGCCAGAGGAGAAGGGGTTTAATGAAAATCTTCTGCCTCACCTGGTGTAGATGAAAGCATTGGAGGGCAGAGGCAGCCCCTGTCTCTGTCCATAGGGGACTTTGGCTGTCCCACAGCCAAGGGCTGTGCCCTCACTCGGTGCTTCTGGCTCGGGGGATTGTGCCTTACAGCCAACGCTGCAGCGCAGGCCGGTGTCCGGGGGGACGGAGTGGTTTGCAGGCAGTGGGAGCACATCTGTGTGATCAGGGACTGCTTTCACAGAAACCTGTTGTCCTGCCTCTGGGAAAGGCTGTGCTGAAAGAGCTCGTGCAGTCCTGTTTGTCCCTGGAAGATATGCATGGAAGGCAGGACAGTGTTTGCTCAGGTCTGGCTGGTGGGAGAGGAGGGCTTTGTGGGCCAAGGAGAAGGACTGGGAGAGCTCTCTCCATACCCACAGGAGTGGTGAGCCTGCTGGAAACACCTTGGCAGTGGCTCATAGGCCCAGGGGCTGCGAGGGGCTTTCCAGGCTGCACACAGTGGTGTCTGCATGGTGCAACTGATGTTTTATCTTCGTTGGTTGCAGTCATACCGGGCTTTGATTTTGTGCCTTTCATCCCATCTGCATTCCCAAAGTCTTGACAAGACTCAGTGGTCTTTGGGTCACACCCTTCCTGGTTGTATGGAGAAGTTTCCCACAAGGAGCTGCTTGCTGCCTGGCACTGGATCCGTCCAACCCCTCTGTGTCTGTGTGGTCTCTTTGTAGCTGCACCCCAGGACCACTGTCTGGTGGGTGTCTCAGCTCCTGGCTGCTGGCTGAGCTGCCCCAGCCTCCTCCTTATTGCCACAGCTCCCACACCGAGCATGGTTTCCCTGTCTGACAGAAATAGCAGGGCAAAGCCTGGAAACCCATGGGGAGCACGTTCCCTGATGGGGTATCTGCCCCTCTGGTGCCCAGGAAGCTCTGTTCCCTGTGACTGCCCTTGCACAGCTGCCCAGTGAGGAGCAGGTCTGCTCTGGATGTGGAGCTCTTAGCAGGCAGATAATACCTCCCTGCTGGGGCTGTTGCTGTGTCCCTGCTCTGCTGCCTTTCCTGATGCTCAGCTGGGCACAGTGAGCTGGGAAGGCTTTGCATTTGCCCGAGCAAGCCCAAGAGGATTAGTGCTTCGTGGTGGCAGCAGGACAGGCAGCAATGACACTTCTGGCCCTCCCAGGGGTTCCGGTGCACCTTGAGCAGGGATGCTCCAGAGCTGGGTTCTGGCTCAGGGGGCAGGTGGAGGAGCAGTGGCTCTTTGGGCACATAAAGCAGGGTCACACCAGCCTGTGGACGGTGCTGTGCCAGTGCAACGTTGGGTTTTGTGAGCAACTTCTTTGCAGAATATTGTGAGGTGGGAGACAGATGGCAAGGGAAGAGGATGTGAGGAAAAGTCTTTTAAAGAGGCTTTTTCACAAAAGCTATAAATTCAAAGGACGGGGTGGGGGGGACTTTCTGGCAGCAGTGTGGATTGATTGTGCCCATTGACATGTTTGCAGGCTTGGGTGCAGGCTGGAGGCTCTCGAGCTGTGGGGGTTCTCACCGTGTTCAGGCTTAGGGAGCTGAATATGGTAGATCCTAATTTTAAGGAGCAGCCTCCTGTAACAGAAGGTTATTCCTGGTCTTTGCCCAGCCCTCCTATAACCACGTGGGCTGAAGTGATGATTTCTTTTTGTGGCCTGTATGGAGTTGCCAGCTTAAAGAGAAGCATTATCATTTTGTTTTGGGTCTCTGTGGTTTGGGGATGCCTTGGAAGCAGAAAAGGTCTGAATTGGAAAAAAAAAAAAAGCCTCTGGAACCTTGCAGGATCTGCTCTAGTGAAATACTAGACTCCAGTGTCTTACTGGACTCCAGACATGAATATTTGATATTCCAGCTGAGCATGACAAAGGATCTAGCTAAAACTGCTGGAGGGATTAGGAAAGAGAATGTCTATTCCAAGCAGAAACATTATAAATGCAACTGAGTTTTGAAACATGTAGCTGTCTTTCACCAAAGAGATGTAGACTGAAGAGCTGGAGACAGAGGAACTGGAAATATCTGTCTAGAGGTGTGTGTTCTCCCAAAGCTGGGGGAGAGCCAGAGCCAGCACAGCTCTGCATGGAGGAGCTCTTCACGTGGGAAGAACCTGTTGCATTTACCTGCTTTGGGCACAGCGGTTTTGGTGTGGTTTTTGTGGCAAAACACAGAAAACCAAGAAATACCTTTAAAAAGAAGAGTTTCAAAGGGTACAAATGAACCAAAAGTAAGTACAGGGCAGAAGTTCTGCTGCACACCCTGCATGTGTGAGCGCTGCAGGTCCCGTCGCAGGACAGGAGCCTGCCGTGCGCTGCTGGAGGAGCCCTGGGCTCTGCAGGGATGAGCAGAATGCTGCCTCACCCTGTTGCTCCATGCTGCTCCCTGGCTGTCTCTGGCAGGTGTGTGTGGCTGCCCAGAGAAGGGAGCTGCATCCAGCAGAGCACTGCAGCCAGGTCTGGAGAGATGGAGGATGAGGGGTCCTTGTGCACTGCTCTGCAATTCCTGATTTTGTGCTGCCAAATGTTTGCTCGTTACCAGGTTTACAGGAGAGGGAAAAGGCATTTTTATTGTAGATGGGTATTTTCTTCCCAAGTGATGTGTGAGAACCTAGGAATGTTTTGGGGTTTTTTAATGCCAGTGTTACCATTTGAGGGAGGACAGTGTGAGGGTGCCGGGTTTTTTCATTCTTCTCTCTGCACTTGCTTTTCAGAATTGTCTTCCTTGGTGCCATGCCCTACCTTTGAAGTCAGTTTGAACAACAAAGAGAAGGGTTAATTTGCCTCCTCTCTCTTACTGTTGTTGAACTAGACACCATTTCTTTGTGGTGAATTTTCAAGTGTAGGATTGACTGTCAGAGTTTTCCTATGCTGTTGCTGGGAGAAGAGATAATCGCTGTCAGTGTTCCAAAAGGGAGCAGTGACTTCATTTCATGGTGTGACACTGTGTAAGTCCTGATTTTCAGGGAAGAAGCAAATGCTATAACCTGAGGTCTGGTTCCTTGAAGATGATTGAACTTGACCTCCAGGAGACGCTGGACTCTGCCCCTCTGCTCAGAGGGATCAGTGCAGGTTTCTGGCTGTGATTGCCCCTCTTGTCTGCAGAACCAGCAGAAGGCAGGACCTTAGGTGTTCTTGGGCATCTTGGGCATGGCTGTGTCCTTTCTTCCAGCTTTTTGGGAATCTGTCACATCTAGAGGAGGAGTGAGGAGAGACAAGCCAGATCAGCAGGGCTTGGCTTGCTCTTGGTGAGATGCAGAATGGCTGATTTGACCATCTCTGCCTGCCTTGACTGTGGAAGCTCTGAGGTGGGTGCTGTGATTTTAAACTGTACACGCCCAGAAGCTCTCCAGACATGGAGCTCTCTAGGAGAAACAGTGTTAGAGCCCAGTGGCAGTGTCCAGGTGAGTCCTGGGCCCAGCTGTTGCTCAGCTCTGAAGCTTCATTAGCATCCAAAGGCATCACTGGAGGTGAAAAAACTTCAGGTGAAATTGTGTGAAACCTTTTGATGTGTCTTTTCCCTGTCACATTTTCTGCTTTCAGATGTGTTGGTGCAGCACCCAATCCTTCACACCTCTTGCAAAACCAGCCTCTGTCTCTCTTGGCTTGTGCCCAGGGCTGCCTGGGCCACTTGCATGGGTTGGTAGGTGGGTTTGTTTTACAGGGAGCACTTGTACAGTTGCAGTCTGGGAAAACGGGCGTGTGTCCTGCTCCCATGCCGAGGGACAGCTCAGCACTTTGGTGGGGACTCAGGCTCGTGGCTTGCTTCTTCCAAGCCCTGCATGATGGTAGAAGCAAACAGACTGGTTTTGGTAGCAAAAAACTCTCTTCCCTTCACCTGGGAGGAGAAGGAGGACTCAGTTACACCAAGAGCAAGCTGAAAGCTGTTGGCATTTCCTTACCTCAGTTTCGTAGTGTTCTTGAATATTTTTGGCATTTGTGAGAGGTCTTTTGAGGAGTCAGGTGTCTGCCCACCTGATACATCTTTACCTTTGAGTCAAGTCTCTCTTTAAATTTGCCAGCCTCTCAGTTTAAGAGCTTCCCCTGTTCCCAGAGCAGCTGCTCTCCTTTGCTCTTGCTTGAGCTGCCTTTTGCCCTTCATCACTCTAGAGAGGTTTTGAGACCCAATGCCAAAGCTTCAACTCCATTCTTCTGCTGGGGAAAATTCCCATTCTTTTAATGCCACCTCCCACTTCAGGGAGTCTTTTGTAAAAAAACCGTGGACAACCCATGGCCTTCACATGGCTGTGCTGGCTCCTTCCCTCTCCCAGGTGAGGTCTGCCCAGGTGCTCCAGAGCCTTTTAGCTGTGGTGTTGGAGCTGCTCTGTGGCAGGGACTGACTTCTCTCATCACTGCAGTGAGCAGCTTGGAAATCAGGCTGTGTTTATCAGAATCAGTATTTTGGCAGTCAGGCTGTTAAAAGCCCAGGTTGGGACATTTTTTTGCCACTTTGTCACAGCTGTTTATTTTCTCTCTGCCTGCCTCTCTGTTCAACATGATGCTCAGGGCTTCAGCTGTGAGCCTGGTAAGAATAGCCTTGTTTTTACAAGGAGCTTTGTTGGCTCTGCTAATGCTCTGAATGGTTGTACTCCTGGGAAAAAGGAGAGGGAGGCTGGAATCATTCCAGCTGGAAGTTGTTGTGCCTCTGCCAAAAAAACAAAACAAAAAAAAATATGGAAATTAATTCCTCACCCCTGTGCAAAGAGGGAGGAGAAACAGCCTCTTAGTTCCAGAAAGGGATGAAAAAAGGAGAAAAGAGGGGGATTTATATCTCTCTTGCTGATGAGGGAGAAGGAAAATATGATCACTGAGTGCTTAGGAGCTCCCACATGCTAGGCTGCATTTTTAACATCCTGCTGTCTTTGTCATACAGCAACAAAGCTGGGGGTTTTAATTAGCCAGTGGTTGTTTTTGATATTCTAATTTCCAGTGCTGTGAAGTGACTCCTGAGGCAGGTGGCTTTGTTGCTAGTCACGTGCTGTGGTGTCACTCAAAGGTGTGATTAGATTCATTTATTGCAACTTTTTTGCCTTCATCTGTGGTAGTCTCTTAATTACAGGCTTGCTTTTGGGTTGTTTTTTTTTTTTTTTGCTTCCAGGCATCTTTGAGTCCAAAAGTCATCAGTTGTGTTCTCTGTGGAAATGCTGTTGGGTGGCCGCTGCAAGCACTGCTCAAGGACTGTGAGCAGGGACTTTGGTTGCCTTGGAAACTGTGTGCCATATATATATATATGTGTGTGTGTGTGTGTGTGTTCCTGTCTGTGTATGCATGCACATGTTTCCTTTTCTGACCCAGAGCATCAGAAGTGCTCTTCAGCCTGGAAGGACTCTCCTGCCATGTGTGGGTTCCTTGAGAGGCCTCTCATTGCTGGTGCAGAGCATTGACCCCTCTCAGCCAGGGCAGTTCCTCATGGGGCAGTCTTCCCCCACGGGCTCAGCTGGTATTCGCCTGGTTGTGCTTCCTCTCCTCTCTCCAAGCAAACTGCTCTTGAGGACAGGACTCATTTTTTGTTCATTGGGCACAGGAGCCTCCTTTGGAGTGTCAGGGGTGCTGTGATGGATGCCAGGATGCCTTTGCTGTGATATTTTATCTCTTTATATAATCTTGTCTTCCTTCCTCTGCCTTTTTCCCTGTGTGTAGTCTCTGACCTCCCTTCTCCAGAGCTTGGCAGGTGCTCCAGTCTGGAGCCTGCCTGGCCACCCCAGCTCGCTCTGGCCACCCCTGGGGGCTCTCCACCGCTGAGCTCCCCTGTGCTGGAATTCCTGGGTACAGACATGGTTGTCTTTGGGAGGCAGCTCTGGATTTCTTCACCTTACTGTTTATCCCACAAACTCTCCAGTGCTTTTCCTGGAGCAGGGGAGCAGCAGTGAGTGCTGGCAGTGCCCAGCACCTGCAGGTGGTAGGGGTGCTGGCAGTGGGGTGGGTGGATGAGAGGGCTTTGCTTCATGTGCAGAACAAGCAGGCTCTTGGTACAGGCATGGGGATCACTTTCCCAAGAGGTGACACTCAAAGCTAAGCCATCACATCAGAGGAGAGGTCAGCCCATTCCAGCTTACACCTACTGTGGCAGCACTGCAGTTTTCCAGCAATCAGCTGTGGGGTTTTTCCACTTGAAGTCGGTGGAGGTGCCACTATTGCAAGTCCTTATGTTTTGTAAGGCAGTAACTGATTTTGCTGTGAATATGGGACTTGATGTGCTGGAGGTAGAGACCTTGAACTGATTTTTTTTTTTCCCCCGTAGTCCATATTGGCCTTTTGTTACCAGAAATGGGTAAACAGCGAGGTAAGGTAGATTGTTCTGATGAGGGTTTCTTGAGTTTGGAGCCTGCATCCTTTGAGGAAGCCGTGGCAGTGTCTGCAGTTATGTCAGTTCATCAAACGTTGAGAGCTCAGGCTGCTGCTCCCTTGAACAACGTCCCAGAGAGCAATGACATATTTTAGATGGTGCTGCTCTCCAAACTGCATCCCTTTGCATTGCATTTCTCTCCTCACTTGTCAGTCACCAAAATCACATCTACTATTTTTAGTCACCCCATGCTTCTTTTCCTGTTGGGGGTGTATATTTAGACACCTGCCAATCTCTGTCCCCTGTTTGTCAGGCTCTGCTACAACCTCAAATGAAAGATTTCAAACCCGTGTGTTTCAGAAATGCAGGAGAAAGGGTTTGTGGAGGACCCAGAGCTGTTTCTGAAGCTGAAGAGGCAGAAAAGGGCCGTGAGCTGAGCCCATCTCTGCCAAGGCAATGTGCGACTCAGGAAGGGATCGAGGCCTTACATGACACCTTCAATTTTCTCACTTCTGTCATCTTCAGCAAGACATGGGTGGTGAAGGAGCAATAATGTCTCATTTCTATTTTTACAACCTTCTACTGTATTAATGAGAAATTCTAAAGGCAGCATCTCACCAGGTATGGTTCTCGTGAACAGCTCCTCCAGTGTTGTGTCCCAAGGCTCGGTGCTGTGAAGTTGGGGGGTTGGCTCAGCTGTAGGTGCCTGGGAGGTTTCCCTTCTCTGACTCACTGTGGCTTTTGAACTTGATTTCCAAACCTTGGACCAGACATTGTGCCCAGCCAGGCTTCTGTCCCCCACCCCCTTGTAGGAGAACTGTTCCTTAACCATTCAGTACCAAACAGGGATAACAGGACACCAGCCATTTTCATCATGTCCTAGGCAAGACCTGAAATTCCAAAGAAAATCCACAAAGACTCTTGTCTTCCTTCCCTCCCCACTCTCTTCCCCCACTCTCTTCTCAGGCTACTTTCAAGCCTCCTCTGCCCCATGGTCTGTATCATCCCTCCATCCTTTCCCATCTGGGTATTTGCTGCCTGTGCTCTGTTCCTGTGCTGGCCTCACGAGCCAGCAGGGCACTGAGTCATAGTGAAGAGCCCATTTTATCCACGGAAAGGAATTCCTTTTTATATTCCAATATCCTGTCTGCTGCTGGGTGCTGGGCTGAGTGTCTGAAAGCAATCATGCCTGCAAACTGGAACACAGTCAGCATGTCTGGTAGCTCAGGCTTGTGCATGGAGCTGCCTCTGACTCTTCCTAGCGGAATGAAGGATTAGCAGGACAATGCCAGGCAAAAAACCAAGATGTGCAGGTGCTCTTTATGACAGGTGGGTGCTTTTTCCCCCACTGCCCATGCAGGGGAAGAGCGAGCTCTGGCTTCCCCTTAGGTTGCAGAGCGTAAGGAACTCTACCCACTGCCTCTTCTGAAATTGTCCCCTGGAAAGGGAGCTGGCACAGCCCTTTCTGTGGGGTCAGCAAAGTGGCAGTGCCAAGAAAAATGGAGCAAAGAAAGGATCACTGTGTGGAGTGGCAATGTTTCCCTGGCCTGAAGTGGCAGTGGGATACTCTACAGAGCTGGGGATCTGTCTGTGCATCCTCCCCACATGCACATCTGTAGTGCCTGGACCGTGGACATGGTGCCCTTCTGCCACTGCTGTTGCTTTTCCTTCTGTTCATTCATGGAGAAGCAAATGAATGTTTGTCCTCTGCACAGCCCAGGGAGGGGAGGAAGGGCCTTATGTTCATTTTTGTGTAAAATATGTCCAGCTCTTGGAATATTGTGTTTAAAACAACGAAAAGAGGAAGGCCCCTTTACTCAGCTGCGATACCTGTCCCTGCCTTTGCCCAGGGGTGGTTTTGACCCCAGCCTTTCCCATTCCTTTGGCCAAAAAACCCCAGGCTTGATCAAGGCAGGAAATTAATAGGATGGCTTGCTGCAAGCAATGTGTCTGGTTAATGAATTCCCTGGAATATTGTTAAACATCTGGTGAATGTACAGCAGTTTTGTATGTTAATATTTTGATTTTTGTCCTTTGGAAATGCACGATTTGAAGGCATGAACTGCTCTTCAGGACGACCCTGCTGCCGAGTCTGATTCTCCTCTTGCTGGGGAGCCAGGCATTCCTACGGCAAGAAGAGATGGAAATGAGCTGTGATGGATTTTCTGGTTTTTACAGTACCCTGTTTGTAAATAATGCTGCTGCAGGGAGTGGGGGTCCTGTGGGAAAGGAGGTGTGTAGCGGCATGAGCGGGGCAGCAGCCTGTGGAACAAGCTTCTTGGATTTTTCCAGGCTGGTGAAGATTGGTTATCCTGGGTGAGGAGCTGTTAGAGCAGGCTGTGCACTGCTCCATCCATGGGCTCTCAGTGCTGGGGACACCTCCAGCCCAAAGCCAAGGTGCACACTGACATAGCTGCTTTTAAATTGTCTTTTATTCAGAGTAATAAAGGCTGGTGGCCTTTTCATCTGCTGGGATGGGGGATTGAGACACATTTTAAGTGAGGTTTTTCCAGCTGATTTTTATGCACTGTTTTGCAGGACTGTGCTAACTGTTCCCCTTGGCCTGGCTGGCTGCATTTTTAACCTCACTGCCTAAATTTCTGCTCCATCAGAATGGTTGCTGTTGATTTTTTTCTTTCCTCCCTCAGAATCTGAGGGCTTGTTCAGGTTTTTTCCCCAAGTGTTTAATAACTTCTTCCAGAGCAAAACTCTGCTTTGCTTCTCCCACCTTCTCCCAAAATGCAAAGCTCGGGCATTTTTCCTGAAGCCAGAAATGCTTTGTAGGGAGCAGGACTCACCTTTGGCAGTGGGAGGTGGGATGTCTCGCAGTGTCTTTGGTCATGCAAAGAAGACACAGCCGCCCTAGCAAGTAGCAAACCACTGAGGGCTTATTTTATTATTTCCCTGTCCCTACCATTCTTCAAACACAGCTTTTCCTCAAGTGGGAGTATTTTTTTTGCCCTTTGAGTTGCTGTGTCCTTATGAACCCTCTCTCCCAGCCCTCCATGGAGTTAGCACTCGCAGCCCGCCACGGAAGCGAGCAGTGCATTAACCGTCACAGCAACCTGGCACCTTTCGCATATGGTTCACTTGCAGAGCATTAAACATTTTCTCAGCCTTGCTTCAGTGTCAGGAGATCTTTTCCTTCCTCTTCACCCCCACTGTCTGCCCTCTTTCTGTGATGACAAGTATCTGGGGAAAGCTGTTTTTGTGAAATGCTTGACATCCAGCATGACTTTCCTGTCCTAGCAGTTCATGTCAGAGAGCCTTTAAACTTCCTCTAGTAATGTGATTTTTTTGTTTCCTTTTTTCTGTTCTTTGTGGCTTGTCAGAGTTGCTGCCCATTGCTTGCTGAAGGAGAGGAAAAGTGTGATATTTTTCAGCTTGCTCATCCCATTATTTGCTGGAGGAGCAGCAGCAAACTGATTACAGTGATCCTTCAGTGCAGAGAGCTGGTGGTGAATAGAGGTGCTGTGGGTCTTTCAGCAGCTGGCACGAAGGAGAAATAAATGTAGATTAATTTCTCCTGGAGGAGTGCTGGAATTGTAGCTCCCCCAAAGCAATTTGGTCTTGGCAGTTATCAGGCTGAATGTGGCTAGGAATAAAAAAGTCAGTATTGGAGGCATCCCTGTTGGCTGGGAGTGGAGCAGGTAGGAGAGGAGCTGCAGGCTTGTGGCTCTGCCCCTGTTCTGCATCTCAGTGGAGCTTAGGTGCAGGGGAGGAGCAGGGAATCCCTACCTGGCAGGGTCCCCTCAGTGATGCTGGGGTGTCCTAGTCTGGGACAGGAATGATGCCTCCAAGCCTGGCACTGAACTTGTGAGGGCTGCTCCAAGGTAGGGAAAGGGGAAAGAGGTGTTTGCTGCCAGCTCAGCTGGGCACAGCTGGTCTGATGCCACCAGAGAGTCCCAGGGGCCTCTCCCATGGGGGCTTCAGCACCGGCACCACCCTGTGGGTCTTGGCCGCGTTATTCTGGAGAAACATCTCTTCCTTTAAGAAGTGATGAACCTTAGAAGTGAGAGGCTGATGTTTGCTTTTCACTCTGTTCCTCCCGTTTGTACCAGTCTCCCAGCAGCTGTGGAGAGAGTGTCTGTCTAATCAAACACATCACATCACAAACCACACAGAGGGAGTTAATCTGCAAGAGCCCTCCCTGGTGCCTTGCTTGCCTGCCTGCTCAGCTGAGGGCAGCTTTCAGCTCTTCTCTGTGAAAACTGGGGCATCTCTGAACCAGCTTCTTTCATCTGCTTCTGAAAGGCCTCACATCCTCCTGCTTAACATTTTGAAGGGTTATTTTGGTAGTGAAAACAAGAGCATCATAGATTGGGATGAGCTGTTTCAGGAGGTAACCCTGCCTCTGCACTGCCCTCTGTTTTCAGGGCTGTGACAAGGTGAGCTGGCTACTGTCTGTATAGATGGGGCAGCACTCTGAAAAGGGCAGCTGTGTTTTCTTTTGATGCTCTGTCCATATTCCTGGGAGCTGGAATGTGCTTGAAAATGAAGTTGAGATCAGCCCATCTCTTTGTGTCAGCTCACCTCAGCAGGGCCAGGAGGTGCCTCTCTGGGACCAGTAATTCCCACCACAAAAATTTCCAATGAGAAATTCTGCCAAGAGTGGCAGCATTTCAAAAATGTTTGACTATAAATACATAAATGCTGTTACATTCAGTAGCCAGGAACTCTTAGTTCCTGATTTTTTTTTTTATTTTTGGTCAGTCTTTATCGCCCACTGAAACAAAGCTTGTCTTTGTTCTGAACAATTGGTGGGAAGCTGATTATACATCTGTCTGTGTATGTTCACACACACACAAGCTTTTTTTTTCAATACATGTTTATGTATATATTTTCACAGAATCACAGAATCACCAGGTTGGAAGAGACCTTCAAGATCATAGAGTCCAACCCATTTCCCAACACCTCAACTAAACTAAACCATGGCACCGAGTGCCACATCCAATCTCTTTTTAAACACGTCCAGGGATGGTGATTCCACCACCTCCCTGGGTAGACCATTCCAATATTTTATCACTCTTTCTGTAAAAAACTTTTTCCTGATATCCAACCTATATTTTCCTTGGAGCAGCTTAAGACTGTGTCCTCTTGTTCTGTCAGTTGTTGCCTGGAGAAAGAGACCAACCCCCACCTCACCACAAGCACCTTTCAGGAAGTTGTAGAGAGTGATAAGGTCGCCTCTGAGTCTCCTTTCCTCCAGGCTAAACAACCCCAGTTCCTTCAGCTGTTCCTCACAGGGCTTGTGTTCCAAGCCCCTCACCAGCCTTGTTGGCCTCCTCTGGACGCGCTCAAGTGTCTCCACGTCCTTCCTGAACTGAGGGGCCCAGAACTGGACACAGCACTCAAGGTGCAGCCTCACCGGTGCCGAGTATAGGGGAAGAATGACTGCCCTGCTCCTGCTGGCCACACTATTCCTGATACAGGCCAGGATGCCGTTGGCCTTTTTGGCCACCTGGGCACACTGCTGGCTCATGTTGAGTCGGCTGTCGACCACTACCCCCGAGTCTCTTATGTATGTGTATCTGGGGTAAGGGAGGCAAAACGCTCAAGTGTTTTACTGTTGTCAGGTGTGAAGTAGCTTTGCAGGGCAGTGTTCACTGCACAGCACGAAGCCTTAGGATGGAAGAGCAGCTTTCCTGGTGCTGGGAGCAGCAGCTGACGGGCGCTGTGGTTGGTGTCTCGCAGGAGGAGCCGGCCCCCGCGGCGCAGGGCCGCAGGACATCGCTCAGCGGGGTGTGCTACCTGACCATGGGCCTGCTGGTGCTGCTGCTGGGCCTGCTCTTTGCTTCGATGTACGTGTACAGATACTTCTTCATCACCCAGGTACGAGTGTCTCGGCGAGCGCTGCTGGCTCATCAGCACGAGCAGCCAGTGCACCTTTGAAAGAGGTGGGGCTGGTTTTTGTTGCCTGGCACTGTGATAACTCAGGAGCCAGGTTGCTGGGCACTGCAGATGAGGCATTTCTTAAGTGGTAGGCTCAGGCTGACCTCCATCCCCAATGCCAGGAAGGGCCTTCCAGAAACCCTCCCCTCATGGCTTTGGTTTGCTTTCTTTCTAACTCCATAAAAATATCCTGCCAGTTCTACCTTTTTAACCCCCTTTTTACCCCTGTCCAGGGTACAGCAGTCTGAGAGCATGGCTTGTGGGGGGGGGACAAGCCTGGAGAGAACAGTGGGTTTCAGGCAAGGGAACAGCTTTTTGCAGTAGGTTTTGAAGGCTCTAGCACAGAAAAACTCTGTAGGTTTGACAAAAATAGGTGCTGCTATTAATAAAGCAAGCAGAGAAGTAAAAAGTAAGTGGGAGATCATATAAAAAGTGAGCCCTCAGCCTCCATTAAATTCAGCACCTTTTCTTCCATGTAGTCTTTGCAAAGCCTGGCCTGGCCTGGCCGAGGCACTGGGCTGGCAGCACTGTGCAGGGTCAGAACACGGGGAATGAGACAAGGCAGAGCTGCTTTTTAAGGAGGAAACTGCTGAGCTCTGGCTTGCTGAGCATTTAGCCAAGAAACCCCAGAGCATTGATTTGCACTGGAGCCCTTGTTGATCTGTGGAGTGGCTATTAGTGAATGAGTTCTCCCAGGACCGCTGCTGCCTTCATCTCTGCAGCCAGCACTTATCCACTCAGCAGAAGAGTCTTTTTGTATACTCCTTTTCTCCATAAATTTCCTTGCCATCAAGTTAACTTGCAGTCTTTGTTTCAAGAGTCATCAGTGCTTTATTACCTGCTCTCACTTACACCTGATCTGGAAACGCTGTGACAGCCCCAGGGCTGCTCCCCCCTCACACACACCCCTGTCCCAGTGTGAGGGTACCTGTCACAGGCTTTTGGTGGAGGCCCTTCCCTAGGAGATGAAGCCCTGGCCCTGAGGGAAGGGTATCGGCCTGGCTGTGCACAGTGTTCAGTCCATCACCCAGTCAATAACCTGCTCTTGGCACATGCTGAATGGCTCAGAAATGCCCTCTGGTCCATTTGGGGCCACCTGGTGTCACCCCAACTGCTTGCTGCCTGTGATACCAAGTGGCAGCTTATATCCAGTCACATGGCAAAGCCCATCCAACACGGTCAGAGATGCTCTGGAGAGCACAGCAATGGGACCTTCATATCTCAGTCTCCCATGGCTGCAGTTTGTCCCTGTGATCCTGCTGAGCTCTAACCTGATTGCTCACTCTGCATTAGCTTTTTTGCCCATACCTTGTGCTTCTGGAGAATCACAGAGTCACAGAATTGCTTGGGTTGAAAGTGACCTCAAAGATCATCTTGTTCCAACTGCGCTGCCATGGGCAGGGACATCTTCCAGGCTGCTCAGAGAGCAGCAGCTCCTGTTTTGCTGTGAGATGAATCCACTTTGTTTTGCTGCATTTGCCACTCCAAGCTACAAGGGCCTCTAGAAATGATGCTCTGCTCAGCCTGTGTGTCTATGCTTCCTGTAAAAAATGCAGATACTGGAAGCCATGGCTATGGAGAGATGTGAACAGCCTGGTTAGGAAATTTAAGAGCTTGCAGGCAGTTAGTTTGCCTTTCTGAATTACTCCTCGTGAAATCCCACAGGGAATTCTTTATTCCTTTTGGACCTGGCTAGCATGAAGTGAGACGTGGTCATTTCACAAGAGTAGGTTGCACTAGGTTCATCAAGAATGTCTTCTGGTAAAAAGATTGATCTCGAAATACCTTCAAGTATCTGATGAATGTTTTACCCAGTATGGATATGCTCCTTGCCATGTTTGCTGTAGCTGCTAGGGGGGTGTGTGTTGTACCTGTGCCTGGATCTGTCCCCACAGCTGCCCCGTGAGAGCGTGTTCCACTGCGGTGTCCTGTACGAAGACTCGCTGTACTCGCCCTTCAAAGGGCAGCTGGAGCTGCACGAAGATGTCAAGATTTACATTGAAGAGAACTACGAGCAAATCAACGTCCCAGTGCCCCAGTTTGGAGGGAGTGACCCTGCGGACATCATCCACGATTTCCAGCGAGTAAGGAGCTCCTGGGGCCTTTGGGGCATAGCATGGGGCTGAGCCGGGTGCACCAGCTCCGTGTTCATGGCCTAGCACTGTCCCTGTTGTCACATACATCCATCATGGCCTTATTACTGAGCTGTCCTCCTGCCCAAGACCCTCTTTGAGTTTTTCCAACCCGTTCTACTTGCTTGGTAGGGAGGTTTGTTTAACGCAGTTTCCCGTCTTCCCTGAATTCCCTCTTTTCACCCATTTTCACAGTTGCATTTCATTGCAGAGGGGTTCAGTTGTGTCATTTCTGTGCTTGGAACGCAGGGTCTGACGGCGTATCACGACATAACGCTGGATAAGTGCTACGTCATCGAGCTGAACACCACCATCGTGATGCCTCCTCGCAACCTGTGGGAGCTGCTGGTCAACGTGAAGGTACAGCTGCAGTCCTGCTTGTTCTGCGTGCTTTCCTTGAGTTGGCTCCTGGGTGCCAGCTGGCAGCTCCCGGGAAATCAAAACTGCTGTGTCTGGGGAAGTAAGCCTTGGCCCTGAGTCTTCATGTAGAGTGAAGGCTTCAGCAGGTTTAGTGAAATACTGATTTTGCAGACAGCACAGTAACGCTGGCATGATGATCAGCCTGACCAGGGAGACACAGAGAAGCAGCAGATTCCTTCCTTGTGGTGTTTACTGATTGTGGGAATCAAGGGGAAAAAGAAAAAAATTCCTTCCTTTCACTCTTGCTGTGGTTTCTACTGTGGTTTGCCAATTGCAGAGCTCTCAGTGTTCCTTGGGGAGGAACAGGCCTTCAGCATTCACCTTTTTGGGGGGGAATCTGTGCTGCCCTCCCTGCTGTGCTGCAGCACCAGGCTTGGGCTCGTGCAGTTGTGCTCACAACCAGCATTAATTGGGTTTAGTACCAGCGATTTTGTTCAGTTCAGAAGCCTGTGCTGCTGAAAGCAGCCATCTTAAAATAGAATACTCTTTAATCTTCACAGCAGGAGAAACGCACAGGATTTCTCAGATTGCAAAAGGTACATATTTGTCTCAGTCTTCTGCAGGTAAATCCAGGCACTGAGCCTGGGTCTTTCATCACTCCTGTGAGGGTCTGTTTAGAAGAAAGGGGGGGAAAAAAGACAATCTAATTCTTACTCTTTCTTAAATTCCCTTGGCTTGCTTTCTCCTATGTGCAGTGTGGTGAGCTTTGCAGTGGTTAAGCTCAGAGGCAAACAGTTATGCCTGGAGAGATGCCTGATCTCCAGTCCCTGTCAAACTCCCAGTTTGTTTCCTAGCAGTCCTCACAGTTTCATGCACTGTGACTGTCTGGCAAATGTGCTGGGAACCCTGCTGGGGTACAACACACATTTACTTACAACTCGCTCCAGACCTGTCACAGCTTCTGACCGTGGCAGGTGACCAGTCCCTTGGACAGAGGGAAATGGAAAAGGCAGCATTGCACAAACTGAGAGAAAACAACTGAGAGATTGGGAATGCTGGTCACATCCTAAAATAACAGATGTAAACTCATGGTCAGTGAAAATGATGCATTGTTATTGAATTAAAAAAGGGGATAGCAATACAATTAAAGTGGTCTTATGTGCTTGAAGAGCCCAAAGCGGGTGTGGGTTTAAATAACTTCCTGATTATTGATGAGTGTCCAGTAGTGTCCAATCTGCCTGAGGAGGCTTTAACCTGTACCTTAGAGACATTGTTTTAAAGTGGTTAGCTTGGTTTTGGGCTCAGGGAAAGTTTTTCACCATGAGGACAGTGAAGTAGTGCAACAGGGTGCCCAGGGAGGTTGTGCTGCCTCCTTGAAATTCTTGAAGGTTTTCAAGACCAGAGGGATCAAGCCCTGAGGTCCCTCCCCACCTGAATTAGTTGTGATCCTGTGGGCCTGTGATCTTCATGGCCACATGGTGGGGGGGCCTTGCTGGTCAGGCAGAAAGCTCAAGTTTCTTCCTGCTGCAGGGAGGATCTTTATGACCTTATGACTTGCCCTGCTGCTCTAAAGTGCTGCTTTTTGAATGCTGGGTGAGCTTTGTTGGTCCTTGGACTTGGAGATTTTTGCCTTCTCTGCCTCTCTGAATGCAGTCAAGTCCCTAATGAATGAGACTAAATTTCCAGCAGAAAGTTTAGTTTCGGAGCTGTTCGGTGACTGCAGTCCTGTTTCTAGAATCAAATCACAGTCCAGCAAATAACACCAGTGGTTTGCTCCAGCAGACTGGGGCAGCCCGGGGAGTTGCTGAACCTCCTTTGCTCTTTCCTCCCGGCCAGCCTGGTGCCAGGGTGCCCCTTTGCAGAGTGGCTGCCGCATGCCCTGTGCCTGCTTCTTTCAGGCTTTATTCTGTACGGGTGTGACAGTTCAGTGAACAGGCCTGTGTCAGTGTCTGACATAAAAGGATGGAGGGATCCTCCCCCTGTGAAGCAGCAGGAGATTGGAGGTAACCCAGTTAAATGATGGACGATCCACATCTCTTGCAGAACACAAGATGCTCAGAGCTTTAGCTTGCTGAAAGTTCTTGGCAGAGGCTTACTTGAAGGTATTGTCCTTGTTGCACAGTCCTGCGATGGAGGAGTGGTGATTCCCCATTCACCTGCCACAGCTGTTTAAATCTGAGACAGTGAAGAAACTGGATTGTGTGCTCATTTCTCTCTCTCTAAGCCTTCTCACCAGGCCAAGCGTACAGCATATCCTGAGCCCCAGCCCTGGCTGTTACCCTGAAGGCCCCTGCCAGTAACTGCACATATCTCAGGGCCTTCCCTGCTTTCTCCCCTAGAGAATCAAGAATGGAATTTCTTGCAGAACTGTTGTGTTAGTGCAGTACAAACTGGCACTAATTGTCTAATCCTGCAGCGTTAGAGGATGGCCTTATTGATCCACCTGGCTGTGCCAGCCCAGCAACACAGCACTGAGTTAAGGTAGTGTGTTTCCAGCTATGTCTCTGTGGAGATAACCAGTCCTGAGAAACAGAAGAGGTGGTATTTGAAATGGTGCTGCTATTGCTTGCTTTTCACCTTGAGTATGCTTACCTTGGCCCTAGAGTCTGACAGTTCTTTTATTTCTTTGACTCTCTTAATGAAAAAGGACCAGAGGTGATTCTTTGCTTCATGATCTAGTTAGCATCTACTCACAAGTGCCCCCTGACCCAAGCTGCACTTGTTACACAGCTGTTTGTTGCTACAGCAATGTCCAAACATGAAAGATGCCCTGAGCACCTGGGAATGAGCTTGCAGAGAGTCTCCAGTGCTGAGCTGATCGCTTTCCTGCAGGGAAAGATGTGACCTCCATCCCTTGGGTGCACATAGAAACCCCATTTTTTCCATCCCTTGGTAGTTTTCTGCCATGACACCTCTCTCATCACCGTGGTCTTCATAGTGACCTCTACCCCAACAGCAGGGATGTCACTGCCCCAGACATTCCTGGGGCAGTGAAAGTGTGTGGAGAGCTCAGTTCTTCTCTGAATGTGGTGCCCATGGCCCATCTCTACTCCCCATTCCTGTGGGCAGTAAGGGCAGGACATCATTGTGTCCGTGCTGAATGGACCAGAGAGGAGGGGGGAGTGTTGGAATCTGAGCTCGGCTCGTGGTTGTGGGTTTTGCCTTTTGAAGTAAATGTAAAATGCACATTTCAGTGGAGTTTCTGGAATTTTGGTTAAGCTTTTATTCCTCTCCAGATGGGTTTGTTGTACTTTCAGAGTTACAGTTTTGGGCATCCTGCTCTAAAATTTGGGTCAGTTTATAACAGGGTTGTTCCTACACGGACTTCATCCCCTACGTGAACATTCCATTTTTGGATCTAATCTGTTTTGTATGCACCGTGCTAGCAGCAAGGGACAGTTTCCTGCAAGGACAAGGACACATGTTAACTGGCCTCAGTAAGTGGAACTTGAGCCTTCCAACAGTGAATGAATTTTCTGCAGTGTGGTTGTCCGTGGTGCTCTGTGTGAAACAGTTGCGCCCAGGGAGGAGATCACAGCAGCGTTTGTGCCTTATTTTGGTGGAAAATGTGTCGTTTCAGAAAGGGACATACCTGCCTCAGACGTACATCATCCAGGAGGAGATGATTGCCACGGAGCACGTCAGTGACATGGAGCAGCTGGGCTCCTTCATCTACCGCCTGTGCAGCGGCAAGGAGACGTACCGGCTGCGGCGGCGCGGCGCCCGCCGACGTGAGAGCCCTGCCCTGTCCTGCCTCACCCCCACATCACTGCCCCGCTTTGGCTGCTGCAGCCCTGCTGGCCTCCTCATGGTCAGAGGGGGGTTTCCCTCTGGGTGTTCCCCTTGAGGTGTTCCCCATCCAATTAATCCAAACTCAACTTCAGGATGCTGCTGCAAGTGGGTGCTGACTGCAGTGTTTCTGTCATCCATCAGCCTGATAGAAACTTTGCAAAAATGGTTGCAGGAGCCAGCAATTCATTTACACGTGGGCTCCTGGGGCTGAACTAATAGCAGTGCTGTTGGGAACTGTTTGGAAGATTTCCCTAATGAAGGCACCCGATTCAGTGGTAGCTATTCAGAGCAGATCAGATCTGCAAATTGCCTTTAATTAATTACGTTCCTAAGAGTATGGAAAACATTGTGAAGAGAGAACATTGGACTGTGTAAAAATGATTTCACAGAAATCAGCAATATGTACCTTATATTCAAATGGTAACATTGCTGCAAAATACTCTTTAATACCAGTATTTGTATTAATTTGCTTTTAAGGTATACTTAAAGGCTCACCTGAAACACGGACCTATAGTCAGTTGGGTTTGGATCTCTGGGGAAGCTGCAGGGTGCAGAGGTCACCATGGCTGTAGCTGCTGGTGCTTTCCCAATGGGAGCTGCACTGACATGGAGGAACTGCTGGGACACACTGGTTGTTGCTCCCATGGAGCCCTGGCACGGTCCTGCTTGTCATCGGGGCACCACGGGTTTGCTGTAAGGAGGGGAGGAGCTGCCTGGCAGAGCTGCACAGAGCTGAGCACCTGCCTTTGAAGGGCATGGGGAAGCATTACCCAAGGCTGGGGCCATAGCAGGATCAGGCACGCAGGGATACAAACAGCTGGAGAGGAAGTGGCTATTTTAAGCACTTCTTGGCTGCATCCAGGGCTGTGCTCTGTGCCAGCCTGTGACTTCTGCTGATTTCTTGAGGCTTTCTGGTCTCTGAGATAACACTGAGATACTGCTAGCTGAAACCAGCTGTTTCCAGGTGACTCCTTCAGCCCATGACAGCTCTTACTGGAGGACTGTGTCCTAGACAAGGTTGCTATTCTTCCAAAGACCAGATGATGCTGCTTTCCATATGGGCTGTGTTGTTCCTGCATTTCAGTGCTCAGAAGTTGCATCTCATCTGCTTTCCCTCCCCTCCTTGCTTTGTTTCTTACAGATTATCATTTGTTGATTCACCTCTCTCCTTTCTTTAAATCACTTCTAGGTATCAGTCGACGTGAGGCTGGAAACTGTCATCGTATTCGTCACTTTGAAAACACTTTTGTGGTCGAAACTGTTATCTGCCAAAAGTCATGAAGCCACTCTCCAGATGTAACCTTCCTTGGCTTTGCTTGCACACACATGCACACACATGCTCTTGGCCCTCTCTTTAGACATGGTAACCTGGCTACTTTTTATACTCCCCCCAGCTTGTGCAGCTCTAACCTCCGGGGTCCTTTGTGGCCTTTTCTTCCCTGCTACCTACCCAAGACATTTGCTGGGCTTAAATTTACACAGTGGTCAAAGATAACCTGGGGGTAGATGCAGCTTCTTCCACACCACAGGATGGAAATCTCTTTTGGGAGCAGGTTTGGGTAGAAGGGATGGCTGAGAAATAGGAATGCTGGAAATAGGTGCTCTTTTCCTGGCTGAATAATTTCAGGCTGGATATTGCTCTGAGGCTGCCTTGGCACTGGGAAAGAGGATGTATGCAGAAGAAGAGAATTTCCATTTTGGTGCTGATGTAATGACCTAAACCAGGTGCACTGAGGAAAGGAAAAGTTGTGAGGCTACAGACAGGGCAGTTTGGAGAGCTCAGCAGAGGCAAGGTTTCTGCCCAAGCCATGCTGTGGTGGTCCCATTTTGCTGTGTGTTGTCCCCTTGAAGACCAGATTTTCAAACATTGAAAGCAGCTGCTGTGTGCTGTTTTTGTGACCTGCTCCTCCTGAATGTGACATGGCTCAGCTGAGAGTGCAAGGGGTCCTGGGGGGTGTCCAGGGCAGGCAGGAGGACAGGGCAAGGGGCAATGAGGTGAGTGGGGGATGACATGAATGACACAGCATGTCCCTGCTCTCCAGCCGCAAAGCAGAGGGTGAAGTGTGCAGCTCTGTAGCCCTTTCTCTAACACACAGTTGCAGCTGCTGTGGATCCTGGGCGGATTTGCTGTCACACTGCCTGAGTAAATAGAGGTGTGTCTTTGATGCAAGATTCTAAAGCCCCACTGATAGACCATCTGCAGGCTGTGGCTGCAGGTGGAGCCTTGTGTCTGTCCTGGCCACCTCTGCTTGCTTGGGAGGATGAGCTGTGTTCACATGGATCCATCTTCCTGAGTTGTGTGTGGATGGGGTGCCATGCCTGCACACCAAGTGGTGTCAGCAGCAGAGCTGGTAGTTACTGGCAAGTGAAGAAGCAGATTTTTCAAATCTTTTAACGGTGTGTATTCTTGTGTAACTCCTCCAGTGAAAGCTGTTTTGGTAGTAATCACTGTAATCCAGCTGTGTATCACATTATCTGCAGGCATCATTGTGGTACAGATATTGATACAAGGCAAGATTCAGCTGATCAATATACTGCAGAGAAATTGTTTGAACAAAACTGCATTTCTATTGATCGTCAAACAGAAGAATTGCAGAGTAATTAAATATTCTTCCCTCTGTTCCATATAGTTAAAACTAATTAGGTTCTTGAAATGCAGGCAGTTTTTTGGCTTGAAAGAATGGGGTGAGTTTCCACTTGGCACATTCTTGTTAATTGGTTTCCAGCAAATCTGGACTTGTTCACCATCTGTTGAAATGAGTTTGTTGTTTTGGAAGAGGAAGGATAAAGTAAATGCAAGTACAGTCATTAACTCAGCAGAACCAAAACGCAAAATTAATATATTTTAAACTTTTGAGTGTTAATTTTATGAGTTAATTATGTGAAAACAAAACAGGATCTCAGGATGGCCATCTAATGCAATAGGAATTAGTATGTCCGTAAAGGCTAAGTATTTATTATTTTATATAAACATAGTCAGCTATAAACATTAATTTCTATCAAGTAGAGGAGGACACTTTGGTTTCATTCTGCTTTTAGCTTGATGTAAAATAAAGAATTACCAGGGGTTGGTATGGCAAGTTTCCCACTGCCAGATGGGTATTTACGTTTCTAGTATTGTGTTTTCCCAGCAATAACTTGCTGCTAGCCCCAGCCTTTAATTGCCAAGAGGATGACAAGAAGTGGGTCAGAGAATTGGTTCACTTAATGGAAGTAACTGGTAAATTTAAGCCCTGTGTTTCTCTTCATTTCTAGAAGCCTAAGCCTGCACTCAGGTGAGCATACAGGCCTCTTCCCCTCCCCTCTGGTTCTGCATGATTTAACTGGTCATTGGATGTGCTAACTGTGCAATCCCGCAGCTGTAAGGACAAACCTTGGTTCTTTAGGGTGAACTAATGTGGTCACTGTTCCATAGGATGAGAATGCAGTTGTCTAGAAAGAAAACATAAGATGCTTTGTATATTTTGTCTGGTGGGAATCTTACTTCTTAGAAAAAACCCATGGGATAATAAAATCTTTTACCTCTGATATGTAAAGTGTGTGTTTGTTTGGAATGAGGAGAACATGCCCTCCACAGAGCTGTTGCTCATGGGAGGCAGCAGCTGGAGGGTCCAGCTCAGTGGGATCGAGGAGCTGGGCACTGGGAGGATGCTGCAGTGGGGAGGCCCTTCCCCACGGTGGTGGCAGAGCTGTGTGGGATGTGGCTGACCTGCTGGGGAGCTGCCCATGCCTGCAGCTCTGTAGGGCTCTTCCCCTCTCCTGCACATCCCTGGGAGACCCAAGGACAGCCTATGTGGGGAAGTCACCCAACTGAGGTCTGTGAAGCAGCCAGATACCTCTGCTGCTTGGGTCACTAGTGGGCATTGGATCTTTGAGTTCAGCCTTGCTTCTGCAGCTGCTGCCTTTCTACACAGGAATGTGTACAGTGTGACCTAAGCCTGCAGTTGTGTCTGGGCCTCTGCAGGGCTGGCCTTTGGGGGGCTTTCTTCCTCTCCTCACTGCACACAGCAATGGGAGTCCCTTAGTGCTCTCCTGGGCTTTCTCTCTGTTTCATCCTTCTGGTAGGGAAGTGTCAGAATATTTTTCCTGAACTTGACTGTTCCTGTTTCCACAGTTAGTCTCTGGTCAGTCAGGGAGGAAGTGCATGTTTCACTTGTTACAGTCATTTTTGCTGCGTTTTGCCTTTAACTCTTCAGTATATGGGTGCTCTTTCCCTCATGGGGGTTCTGAAGGGAGCTGCATCTTACAGGAACTGTGTTTGCCAAAGCCTCTTCTCCCAGGCTGGCCCAGCCAGCTCTGCCTGACAGCCCTCTTCTGCCATCAGCTCTGGGCTGAGGAAGCAACTCTGCACCACTCTGTGGGAAACCTGAGCCTTTCAGACATGCCTTTTGAAGGCTGAAATGCTGGTGTTAAGAATGTGATTAATGCATTCCAGTAAATCTAGTTAGCAGTGATTCAGCCAACTGAGACTTGTCCACTACAAAGAAAACTAGCTTGTGTTGTGAAACTTTGCGTTTTCGAGATTTCCCTCTTGGTTCAGTTTTTCAATTTTCTGAGGTTGTATTTGTTGCCCCATGCTCTTAGGAGAACTTAAAATAAGTCAGTTCCACTTTTTAATCTTGCTCATGCTGTGGCAGAAGGCTGCTTTATTTGATTGAACAGTGGCACGTATAAAAGCTTGGCAATGAAACCTGCTTTAGGAAGACTGGCAGAGATGCAGCTGAAACCCTAAAATATGGGTCACTGTGATAATGGCTGGCATCTAATATAATTTACTTTCTAATACCTGCATATTGCAGCATGGCTCAGGCAGTTGTTTAGCTCTGCCAGACTGTGCACAGTAAGTCAGGGCTGGTCTAACTCTAGGAACATCCACTTCCGAGCTCTGGTTTTTTGCTTTTTTTTAAAAAGAAGTGCTGGAAACCTATTAACTTAGCAGTTGAGGGGAGGTACCTCAGTGTCTGCTCTAAAACATAAATGAATTTTTTATTTGTTACAAGCTCTCTGCAGGTGCATTTACATTCCAGTCACATCCCATGATGTGCAGCCCTTTGGGATCTCTGCAGCCTTGGGATGAGGAGTGTTCAGGCTGTGACAGACCATGTAGGTGCTCCAGAAAGGAGAATGAAGGACCTGGTTTTCCACTAGCACAATGGGGAGCCCATTTTTGGTGGGGGGGATTGGCTGCATCCTGTTCATGTGTCACACATGCATCGGGGCAGGCAGCAACTTCCAGATATCCCTGCTGGGAATTGACTCCAGCCCAACATGAACAGCTCTCTGGTAAACTATGCTGATGCCAAGCTAATGAAAGCCTGTTCTCTCTCCTATACATACTTATGTATGTGCCTTAGGATGTGCAGGTTGTTCCCAAAGCATTTTGCTGCAGTTCTGAATTCCACCCGGAATGTTCCAAGAGCAAGTACTGTGGGTGCTGTCACTGCTTCCCAGAGAAAAAAAGGCATGTTTGGACAGCTATGTGATCAACAAAAATAGCTTCCCAGGACTCAGGTAAATGCCTGTTTCTTGCTCTTTTGGCAAGTACAATTCCTGATGTCCCAGTGAAATCATAGAGGTGCTGCAGCTCCATTGCAGGGAATGTTTTCTGGATTAAATGAACAAAAAGCAGACTGTGAGGGAACAGAGTTTCTAATACATGTGGGTTGAGCTTCAGTGAGTATTTCCAGCAAAAAAAATAATCAAAATTATAGCATAAAAAGCAGTGGAAGCAGCTAAACTTCCTGATGTTAAGCTAAAGCATTTGTTTTAACATTTTAGTAATTATTATTTCTTGTTTCAAAACAGTTTTTATCCAAAAATGCTGAATTAAAATGCTAAAGTAACGTGAATAAATGATTTTGTGTTAAAAGAAACATTTATGTCGACCAAAATGTCTACAAAACATTGTCCAGCCTTACTCGCCAGCCTGGCCCTGTGAGACTGAGAAGGGAACTGGAGCTTGAAGCAATGTTTGGACCATCCAATTTGTCATATTTAATTTAGGAGTCTTTGTTTCTGGAGAGTAAGGACATCTCTAGAGGATGCCTTTGACTGCTCAGTTTAGGAGCTCCTGCATACCTGAGTCTCTTAAGTTAGACAATGTGAACACCCTTGTGTGTCAGATACTTTTAATGAGTGGCATTTTTTTACCACAAGACTGACTTTAGGACAGGGTGACACTGGCTGTTGCTTTTCCTGGCTGCTGTGTACACAGCCCCTTGTGCTTTGCTGCCTGAGGACTAGACCTACTTCCCCAGGAGTACAACTGGCTCTGACTTGCTGTGTCTGCAGGTAAGGAGGTGAGTGCTGAGCAGAAATGGGTGTCTGTGTATGGCTGCTGCTTTTGGTCTCTGTTGTATGAAAGGAAAATCTCGATTTAGGTTGGAGTTACCTCCACAGCAGTTTCAGCTGATCTCTGTGACCTTCCCATCATCTCCTTTCATATATTTTTCCCTGTTCTATGGGGTCCTCAGAGCTCACAGGTGGGTCTCACACAGCAGAGCTTTCCCCACAGGCCCCAGTTCAGGGGAAGATCCAGAGCAGACCTGAGCGGTGCAGCACATCCCAGAGCCTCAGCCCCTGCCCTGAGCCCGTCTGTCACTGGCTGTGACTAATGTCCTGCTGGAGGCAGCAGGAGGATGCTGCAGAGGTGAGACAATGTGCAAGGCAGCCTTGGCTCTGGGACTGATCGTACAGGCTTGGGCACCTCTTGTGTTGCAGGTCACGTCAGAGGATGGGCTGGAGCTGGTTCACTGGGCAGGAAGAGCACAGGGGCTGCTCATCAATTACCAGTACTTTAACTCCTTCTCTCTTATTAAAATCTTAGAAGTGGGTGGGCTGAAGAATCGAGAATCCGCTGTTTCCTTAAGGTTGCTGAGAAAATTTGCTCTGGGAATATTATTATTCATGCTGAATATGGAAGGTGTTTGTGCCAGCTCTAATTAACTGTTCTCACTAGCACAAAGATGTTCTCCAGTGAAAGCCAGTGTGTTACTCCATTCATTTGGATTAATTAATGTGAAAAGGCCAAGTATGTAATTTCGTACTTGAACTTTTAGATCTGTATTTGAATTGAAATCACGTTATGCAATGATTGAATATTCTCCTGGTCTGACTGGGGAAAGAAGTTTCCAAAAAGAAGACAACTTTGTGTTGAAGAAAACCTCTGAAATTAAAATTTGTCTTCTTTTCAAGAGATTTCTCTAGAATGTCACTCTGTTCCCACAATTGTTATTCATGGAGTAACTTGTTCTCTGTGAAGTAACAGGAAAGGCTTTGGATCAGGCTCCATCTCATTTCTCCCCCTTTTCAGATGGTCATTATGTGGTTGCCACTGCTAGAACGACAGTCAGTCCCCTAAAGTCATTCTCCCTTCTCCAAAAATTGTTGCAAGTAAAACTCGAAGAAGCAGCTATAAGCTGACTTGCTCAGGTGCTGTGGATACCCAGAGCTGCAGTCTGAAAATGCCCCAGTGTCAGCAGTGTTGTCAGAGCAACACCTTCTGCAGAGGTTTTGGGAGGTGCAGCCTGGCCCTGGCCCTTGGGTACCTTCTCCTGCAGTGTGGCTGGGTCTGGCGGAACTGAGGAGGCCTGGGAAGCACCTGTGGGCAAGTGGGCAGTGGCTTTGCAATGCACATCACAAAGAAATTTGGCAAGCTGGACTTGAGAAATGAAGGATTTACAGCTCAGTGGTTTTGAATGTACAGGAGCCTTCGTGGCAATTAAACCAGCAGCACCATGTTAATGGTCTCTGTGGGGGTGTGTAGGAAAATACAGGCCGATGGAGTTACCCTTTAGAGAAAGGTTTGGACCTGACACAGCTGTGGGTTTGCGTTTTAAGGGCTGAAAGTGGTAACTTGAGGCAGCATTTTATGACTTGGCTGAGTTCAGTTTGGTCTCCAAATGGACTGATCATTTTGTAGGTCAAATATTTGGGAGCAGCCTAGTAAACTGTTGTATTGTTGCTATACAAGCTAAGAATAAACACTGGAGGTCACTGCATAAACATCCAAAAAAAAAAAAAAATCCCAGGATGGAATAAACCATGCAGACACCCACATCTACAGGCTGGATTTGCACGGCCATCTGCAGCCCCAGCTCCTAGGGAGGGAAGCAGGGGAGACTGTGTGGGTTGGCAGCCCCATGTTACTGTCATAGGTTGTGCAGCTGATTGGTTTTGGTTTTGTAATGACTTTAGCAAGACCTTGGAGTGAGATAGGGCTGTCAGACCAGCTGTGGGGACAGGGAGCCGGAGGGAGGCTCAGTGTGTTGGGCTGCATGCTGACTCCAAACTTCAGAAAGCACTCCCCATCCTTGGTCTTCCCCAGCGTACTGAAGACTCCCTGGACTGTAAGGAGCTTTATACATATCCCAGATGGCCCTTAGGCTGTGGCACAGTGTGCACACACCCTGAAGGGTTGCAGCAGCTGCCTCTAAGGCTGCCCACTGAGGTATGAGAGGCTAACACAATCTCCTCCTTAAAAACTATCAACGCGCCCTGTTATTGGGCAATGTTGGAAAAATCCCATGGCAGCACACGCAGCACCTGTGGTGTGAATGTGACAGACAATGAATGTGGCTGGGAACAGCAAACAGGTGATTTCCCACCCCACTGCTGGCAGGAACTGTTTAAACGTGCTGTGTTTCCCTTTGTGAGCAGGGTACTTGTGAAACTGTCCCCCAGGTCAGGCTCTGGGTTAGGGTAAGTGTGGTTAGTCCCCGGCAGGGACCTGTTTGGATGGCCAGGAGAATGGCAGCCGTTTTGGGTCAGACTGTTGCGTTTGCCTCTGTCATGCTGGATGGCGATTGTCGGGAATGAGCACTGAGCCCCATCCCAAGCCCCCAGGCCTTGGCTGTCTCTGTGCTACCTCCCTGGCGTGCCAGCAGCAGAGACTGCCCTTCAGTAGGTCCTTATCAAGCACTTAGTTGTATTCTGGGGACAGCTGCCTGTTTGAAGGGTCACAGCTGTCAGTCTCGCCTCGGCTTGAGCCCAGGACTTGGGAAGGAAATGAGGGCCAATTAAGCATATTCTGTCTCCTGCCCTATTTTGGTCTCAGTTCTGCTTTCAGTTGAAGACTTCCAGGTCCCCGGCACTGCAAGGAGGGGCTCCTCTCTTGGCAGCAGCAGGCTGGGGAAAAAGAATTGCCTGATCAAAGTGCTTTGAGAAGCATTTTGCTGTATTTGGAAAGGAGGTGCTTAGAACTGACACTGATCCCCCTCTCCAACCAAAATGAATGCTGCAGAGGTACAGACAGTTGCAATGTAGCTTGAGCTCCTCTGAAGCATGAAGCAGGTTTGCAATAAGCCTTTTGGACCATTTCTTTCTGTGCTTTATAACAGCTTTAAAGAGAAGTTTCAGTTACGATGTCATGGATAGAAATCTTCGCTCTTTCTCCCTGACCCAGTATTTTAGTGTTAGCCCATGAAATGCGTGAGCCAACAACAAGCAAACTCAAACTGAGTTGCCTTTATAATGGCAGCTACCAAATATCAAATGGCTGGTTGAAATGTTAAGTGGGGAGAGGAAAGCATGACAATTCTCTAATAAGGTTTGCAAAGGAAATACATTTTGCTTTCATTCAGTGTTTTTGATGAAGTTGCCTAATTGCACTGAAAGGTAAATATTTGGTATTAATCTCCTTGACAACTTGAGTTTATCTGGTGTTGCTGTTCTTGCAGCACTGCCTCTGCCAGAGCAGCACATTGTGTTCACCCATACTGGGAGGTGGTGGGGCTTTACATCTTCAGTTTGCCTCTTTCCCTGGATTTTTCATTAGCAGCCACTGTTTTTACATTCTGACTGCTGGAAGGGCAGCAGTGCGCAGGGCTGTTTGCAGGAGCTGTAAAGCCGATTAAGGCCTTCTAATATCTGCGCATCTCAGTGCGTTCGGTCGCGTGCTGTGACACCTGTGGGCAGGGTAGTCTTAGCCCCAGGCAGCTGTAGTGGGGTATCCTGGCCACTGCTTACATCCATCGGTGTGGCCAAAAAGAGTGGTTTTCCAGGCAAGGAGAAGGTTCTGTGTCTGCTGCCTGCCGCCATCATGGCTCCAGGCCCAGGCAGCCAGTGGGGCCGAGGGCTGCCCAGCACCTGTGCCAGAGAGTGTGTGGGGTTCCTGCTGGAATTATCATGTTGTTATCTCATCAAGGGACCCCCTCACTCCACAGGTTTCCTGGCCATGCTGCTGCCACTCACCCCAGCTGGGCAATGGAGGTGCTGAGTGGTGGCTGAGGGTGGCAACGCTGAGGGGAGGCGGCAGCAGCGGCAGGGACCTGCACGCCCTCCCTCCCCCTCACACGGGGCTTGCTCTCACTTGTGGCCATGTCCTGGCACTCACCCACACACACAGTAGGTGTCAAAAGCTTAAACTAGTATTTTAATGTCCAAACCCATGTTTTTCACTCACAGAGATGAGGCCCCAGAGGCAGCACTTGGTCTCTGGAGCTGTGAGTGTTTGCATGCAAAGTCCTCCCTCGGCACACAGAGTGTTTAAAAGTAACACTGCTTTTCTGACCAAAACTGTTTCTGAGTTTGGCAAATGGCTTTGAGGAGAAAGAAGTTAAATATCCTTTGCTGTCCGTGTTTAAAATAAACTCTCGTGCTGCTGCATTGAGGCACAGTCTGCCAGCAGCTGAGAGTGCCCTCACAGTCCCCTGGGCTCCTGGGTCATTACAAAATAGGACCCTGGGACACCTTGTGGAGGTGGAATCCTGAATGTGGTGGTGCATTTAAGAAAGTATTTGAGGGTGGTGGTTTGTTGGGGTTTTTTTGGTTTTTTTTTTTTGGGGTTTTTTTTTAATTTTGTTTTGTTTCGTTTTTCAAACCAAACAAACCAGCTGTGTGTAATGACCCACCCTTAAGGGGAAGGACGCACCTTAAGGGTGGATTGTCACACCATGGTGGCAGAAGGGGGAGGAGAAAGAGCTGAGGCTGCAGATTTCACTCTGGGGTGTGTGGCACCGTGAAGGGTGGTGTCATTCCTTTGTCATTTCAAAAAACGTGGTAAAAGTGACTGGCATGGTTTGAGTCAAACGCAGGGCAGCAGTGAGCCCTTCATGATGCTGGTGTTGGATGTGATGTGCTCTTGGTGTGCTCTGGTGTCAGTGGAGCAAGAAAACAACAAACCAATCCAACAAGCAAAAAAAAAAAAAAAGGTGTCTTCTGTCCCCAGGGCTTAGCATGGAAAAATTTGCAAAGCAATACATGATTTATCATGATTTATTCAAAGAACTATCAGTGTATAGACATCTTCCTGACACTTTCCCTCTGTGACAGTTGAAGACTGGAGCTTTCCCCAGGGATGTAGTGGTGCTGCAGGTGTCACCCCTTGCTATCCCACTGCTTGTCAGTTCTCTGTACGTGTGCCAACGGGCTCCCTTAGCCCTCCCTTGTCCCGCACCACCCCTTTCCTGGCACTCACTCACCTTGGGCCCAGGGTGCTGCTGCCAAGATCTTCCAAAGGAGTCCCTTTCACAGCCAGCACCTGCCAAGGAGAGCTGCTGGCATTGCCATCATTCTGCTTTTTATGGCATTTTTCTTTCCTCCTTTTTTTTTATTCTTTCTTTGTCCTTCAGAAGTTTGCTAAGAGATGTTGAAATTTGTTCCCATCTGAGGGTGTGAATAGGAGCTAGATGACAAAAACAAAGTTTAAGCAAACTGGACACTTGCTTTTGGTTGCATCTATCGACTCCCACCTAGGGATGCAAAAGCAAATACACAAAAGCTCTGAAATCTTGTTTATAGTTTAAGGAGCAGCTGATACCTCCTAAAAACCTTTAGACCATAGGGATTCTGTTGCTTTGTCTGACTTTTCTTTACTCCTCCTTCATTGTTCTTCCTAGTGAATGCTATTTGCATGAAAATGGGACCTTTTGTTTCTGAAGAGCTGATCCATCCCTGTTACTTATTCCTCGTTTGGACACTGACCATTGGAGTCTGAGTCTGTGCAGAGAGTGCAATTAACTCAGGTCCTCCAGACTCTAATCCTCTGGGATACTGGGCTCATTTCCACAGCATCTGACTGTGATATAGAAAAGGGTTTCTAACTTCAGGTGGATTAAGTATGCAGCAGAGGCTGAGCGAACATGGTTGTAATGGAGAGTGGGTGCAGTAATACCCAAATGTAAGTTATATCAGTGGAAGTTATACCCTTCTGACAGGGATTTCCCCAGAGTCCTCCACGGGGCAAATGTAGCTGTTACAGAAATGAAATTTTCATGTGTTGTTTCCAACTGTGTTTGAAACCCCACTTTTTCCCTGGAGGCTGAGAATCCTGGAGCTGCACGTGCCTGATCTGCTGCCCCTTTGTTCCAGTGGGCCACCTGCAATGCGGCTCCATGGCTGGCTTGTCACTTGCAATTGGCTCGTGGTGCTGCTGCTTCATCTTGTTTGATTTGAGAAACTTGCCTAATGGTTCTTTGTGCTGTCTTCATTAACACTCAAAACATCACAAGACTTCCAGGTGTCCTTGTGCTGACCAGCAAAGTCCTTCCCTCCTCTTGGCTCCCTGACAGAATGACAGTCAAGCTTTGCTGTTTTGATGTTTTGTATATAACCAAGAAAATAATATTTTGTAACCTGAGCACTTTTGCCAAAACTTTGATAAGAGACTGTGACCTATGTGGTTCTCTTTGCATCTGTGTTTAAAGGACATGAGGTGGGAGCTGGACTGTAAACCTGTAATGTGACTGAGGAGAATGTTAGGAACAAGATTCTTGGATACTTGCGGTGGAGTTCTGGAAAAACAAATGCTTCATCTAATGCAAACAAAGTAGTTTTCAGTAAGGGAGTCTGGCTGCTGTGTTGTTCGAGTTAAACAATCTGATAGCCTGAAAGTTAGAATGGGTGTATTTACCCACAGGATTGGATTTTTGATTGGCAAAAAGTGGGAGAGAGATTTGGGGCATCTTCTAAAGATGTTTTGTGACAAGTGTATGTGGGCATCACAAGGCAAGTGACACAGGCTAATTTGAGAGAGCAATAACCCATAATAGCATAGAGCATAAAAATTATTTGGATGGTGTGGTTGTGTCCAGAAATGAAATCTGGGATAAGACTCAGGGATGCTGCTTGGTTCCTGCCCTGCTGTTCCAAACCAAGGTAGCATATTAGTCTAGCCTCAGTATTTTGTGTTGCAAAAGAGAGGGGCATTAAAGGTCTCGCTATTGCTGCTGAGTGTCGTGTTGAGCTTTTTCTTGCCATTATAGCATGGAGTGGATTACAAATGCAAATGTGTCCAGCCCATTGCTTTACCTCCTCCCACTTCTGATAGCCTACATGTGGTTTTTCTGAGGAATCATAAGGCAATGTGTGTTGGGCTGTGGGTTTGAATTAGGTGTAATCTGGCTCCTTTTGTATGGTTTTTGCCGTGAGAGATGGGCAGAAGTGAGATGGACCAGGAATAGCCCGTCTCTGCTGGATTCCACATTGGAGGCTGGCTGGGATACCACAGGACATCTCAAAAGGAAACAAACACCCCTCGTCACACAGCAGGGTCCCACCCCAAGGTCTTTGTGCAGTCACAGGCAGGAGCAGCAGCAAGAGTTGAGCTCAGAGTGAAACAGTGTTTTGTACCTCAGGCTTCCTTTTGTCTTCTCACTGCTCAAACAAAAAGGTCTAAATAGCATGTTTGTTATTAATACCAAGTTATTTTGCTCTGCATGAGGGAAACAAACCCGCCTGCAGGGTTTTTACTGCTATGCTGAGCTGGGTCTGGCAAAAGTCACAGTCCTTTTTTTTTCTGCCCCATTCCAGCTGCAACTTTTTCAAACCACACCACTTCCTATCAGTTCGAATGAAGTCAGTCAGGTCTCTGCTGTCTGCAACTTCTTGTGTTTTCTTTCCTAAGCTCCTCTTTAAACTGATAAAAGCTGTGTCAGACGGTGTCCTTCACTGTCTCTGTAGTGATGGCAGGCCAGGCAGGCCCAGGTTAAATGCTGAGCTCTGGGAGGTGGCTTTACTTGTAGTCACAAAGTTAATACTTACCCAGGAATGGTTGGGATTCTTGTGGTGTACTCTGAAGTGTAATCTAAACTGGATTTCCTGGGTTTGTAATGCTTAGTTTTGGATTAACAATTGCCCACCACTGTTTATAGCTCTAAACTGCTGATGCTTGCGCTCAAACATAGTCCCAGTCTAACGCCCTTTTTGTCTTGGAATAGAGAGAAGGATTAATAGGAATCCGTAGCGTACAGCAGATGTGAGGTTTTACATCGTTTGATGTCTGCAAATGGCACTGATTCAGCTCTTCTTCCTGGGAAACATTTCTGATTCCTCATAGATTTTTCGTTTTAACACTGTCCCACAGCAACTTTTTTATCACATTAGAGAATGTGGTAAATGCCATTCTTATGAAGTGACAGCTTATAAAATCAGAATAATAAGAATAAACAAAATGAAGGAGGTTGTAGGTGTCCTTTGCATTTCCCAGCAGCTGAAGACACTGATTCATTAGTTTGTTGCTATGGCAGACCTTTCTCAGCAGCAGGAAACCCAATGGAGGGAGAAGTCTCAGCTTTGCTAAAGGATTCAGTGCCTCCAAAAAGCTGAAGGCAGAGGCTTGTGAGAGGGAAGGAAGGATGAGGACAGGGATGAGTAAGGCAAGCTGCACAGGTCGGGTGTGCGGTCAGTGTCCTCTCTCCAAAACTGGGCCCACACAGGGCTCTGTGTGTCCCTGTCACACCAAGGTCGGCCATGGGAATTCTCCACCACTTTGTGGTCCCACTGAGGACATTTTCACTTCTTTGTGAGACTTCCGCCAGTAAATGCAGCAGATGGAAAGAGCATGCAAACAGCTTTGCACTGTGGGGAAATAGCTGTGAAGAGAGCTGGGGTGTGATTTCTGCCTCTGCCTATCTGTAGAACTTCACTTTCACAGCAAAATTAACTATTTCGCTTCTCAGAGGGCTTCTGCCTAGCATCTACAGTGCTACAAGTTCCTCTTCAGACCATGTTGCTGTCCTTCTGCAGAGAGAGAGAACAAAGGGCAATTTTAACCAGTTTTAGCAGCAGTAAAAATGCTAAAACATTTTGAGCGAAATGAAGCATAAGAAAATCTCTATATAACCCTTTTTATTTCTGTTGAGACTTACTTTTCTGAAGCTTTTCCTCATCACCACTCATCACAGATGTGATATTGTTCACGGTAAATGCATTTTTCCATTCATTGTATGTGAACATCTTTCATAAAATATATAAAGTGATTTTTTTTTTTTTTTGGGTTTTATTCCAAAAATAGGGAAAACTCTGTAGAATTTTCTGCATGCCTGGTAGCTGTGTTGATTCTTTCTATTTGGGAGATGAATGCTTTGGTTGGGATTTCCTTGGTTATTTGTAAATATATTTGTAAATATCATCAGTGATGTTTTCTTTTAAACCTTTTATTTTTTCCTAAGCCAAACAGATACTTCCTGAGCCTGACACAAAAGATAATAGTTGTACTAGAAGACAAAAATTTGGAAAGCGAAGGACAGATGTGCAGAGTTAATCTAAGTCTGAGCTTCACTGCTTTCCCAGGTGAGTGAGGCTGCAGGGAATAGAGCATTTGCTGCTGAAGCACGTGCCCAGTCTCTCAGTGAAACCTGCAAACAAGTGACTGGGAAAATTATGTGAACAGGATACAGGCTTGAATGTCTGCAACACAAGCCACTTGGTAAGAAACCTGGCAGCCTCAGGGTGTATTTTTGAAAGGCCTCTCAAATGAAATGCCTTGGTGGGCCCAAAGGGTGAAGTTCCCCAGCAAAGCAGCTTCATCAACTGCCATGACCCATTGAGCTTTCAGTGCTGGTTCAAACCTTTTGCCTTTCACTGTCCAAATGCAAAACCAAGTGCAAGTAGAAAACATGCTCCATAGCAGCTCTCTAGCCCCTACTGCATTTTTTAAGAATAAACTAATGATTTTAAGCTAAGACCTGTATGTGTTAGGAATGAGTCCTCGGTTCTTGGGGGTGAATTGTTTCCAAACAAATCCTTGGGTTTGCTTTCTTTTCTCTTCTTATGATTTTCAGGTTTTCAGATTTTTTCTCCTTTTATTTTTTAGCACTCTGTGTCTTTAATATTCTCTTGGTGATACCTCGTGTCATAATTTAGATATAAATGCCTGCCAATGAGCAAGCTGCTGCAGTTACCCACCTGAGCAAAGAAGGGATCAGACCATGCTAGATTTGACCTGGACAGTGAATGTTCAGAGGCCCAGAGGCAGTAAGATCCAGCAGGGAACTTTTGAGTAGAAAGTGTTGCCTTTACAAAATTCTGATTTCTCCCAGGAATCTAGAATGAAAGTCGTTACTGTGCCCTGACCATTAGTGCTCTCTTAGAGCTGGCAGAGGCACTGTGGGCCATGTGGAGAGGCAGGGAGCTCAGACAGTGCTTGGCTGGACCCTGTAGCTTTTCCACACCTCAGCCTGCTTGTTCCTAGACAAATCAATGGCCAGAATCACTGGAGAAACACAGAGAGGATGCTCAGGAGAAGAAGAAATGCCTCAAGCGTTTTTAACTTGTTCTTTGTACAGTGTTAACAAGGCCTAATCTGGTCAACATCCCAGCCCCTTCTAAGCAGTATGTTATTGCTGAGGAGGGTAGCCTAGAAGCCAAAAATTCCTAAATTTGATGTTCATCTCCCTGCTGTCTACCAGCACTCTAAATTAAATTACAGTGCAAGTTACTTTATGGTCTGTGGGACCAAGGACAGCAGGGTAGCAAAACAAAGAACAGGCGTACTAGGAAAAAAGCTGAGCAACAGAGGAAGCATAAAACTACAGGTGAGCTTCTAGTCTCAGTTATTGCAGTGTAAGCCCAAAGTCATGTCAGTGAAACTAATGGAGCTGCCTCAGGCTACAGAAGAGCAATTGAGACCAGTTTTCTCATACACTTTGGTATTTTCTGCCTCCCAAGGTACTGACGCAATCCCTGTTCCCTCTGCTCAGGCATTATCAGTTAAAGTGGAGGCCCTCTTGGCATGGCCTACTGCTTTGAGATGTAAAATAACTCTTTTGCCTCAGCACTATTTTCTTCTACGATTTGTTAACTCTTTTTCCAAAAGGAGCCTGAAGTCACAATGGTAAAATCTTTGTGTCTACTGAAGTATAGTTAGTTAAGAGGTAAGTTATGAGCAATGACCTGATGAGGATTCCCTGTCTGCTGGCAGGGAAGCTAGTCAGATGTTCTGAAGTTACGGAGGGAGTCAGTGGAAATGGCCATTGATACGGGGAGAGGATTATTGGAATATCCTGGTGAATTTTATTTTCAAGAATTTTTTTATAACCAGGACATAGGGTAAATACACAGTCCATGTCTTCTCAGAAGCACAGTTCATCACCTGGGCACCAAAAGGACTCTGTAAACAGCAGCACATACTTAGGTCTGTGCTGGGTCAGTGTTCCCAACTGGGACTGGATTTCTTTGATACAATCTCATATATAGATGTGGCAACTTCAAAAACACTCACTTTGACAGACTGGAGCCTCCACATGTAAATTGCCAGCTCAGGGGAGAAATCAATACACAGTTTGTGCATTACCCTTGTCAAAAGTGTATGGAAAAGAGACAGTTCAAAGGCTGGGATTAGTATCCCTGGCTAGAAGAGGAACTTCACGGATCCAGCTCAGCATGAATATGAAAACTATTTGGCTTTGATTGTTAAATCAGCCTCACCCCTCAGGAAGGTGGCAGCTGATTGCTGGGACAGTGATGCAGGCAGCAATGGGGGTCGCCCAGAGCAGTGGGCTGCCTCTCTGCAGGCTGGATGCACGTTGTCTTTGGGTTTATCTGTGCCTGTGAGCACTGATAAGAAGTAACTGACTGGCATGTTAGGCTCTCACTGCTTGATTATTTTTTATTGCCGTGTTTGTTTGGGGAATGGTGGTGCTCAGCTTGCTCTGAGGTCCAAAAGGTTGCTTTCCCCCAGGGTTCTGTGTTTCTGGCTACTGCTTTAGGGATCAGGGCTGCTCTTATCTTATCCCCCATAAGGGTGGGGGTTGTTCCTTCAGGTTCATGTGTTTGCCACTACATTGGACTAGGGGTTTTTATTCCATGCTCTTGTTTGGTTTGGCTCTGTTCATGAAACTATGTTTGTAACCAAGCAGGAAGGAACAGATGTGAAAAGCCTGCAAGTAGGAGAAGAGCTGGTGAGGAAGCCTGGAACTGGGGGAGTCAATAAATGTGTGCTGTGTGGGGGTTTGAGCCAGTGGCAGCATTAGTTAGATGTGTGATGAGGCAGTCACAACAGCTGTCACTAAAAGAAGTGCTGCGCCTTGCAGAGCAAGTCAGCCAGTGGAGGAATGACATGGAGATCTTGCTACACACATGTGAACCTAAAGCTGCCTTTGCATTTAGAGTCACAATCATTATTTTCTTTTTTAAAGAGCATGTGCAAGCCTAAACCTGACAGGTGCATGTATGGGAGTACAAGTTACATGCCCAGGACAGAGGAGGGAACAGAATTTAGTCTGAAGCTTTCTACCATGAACTTCAAGTCTTTGTTTCTTAACAGACCAAGTCTGTAGTGACTAAAGCTTTGAGGAAGGTTTGCAGGTACAGTGTGGACAGGGAAGCTGAAATATGCTACCACATGTAAGTGAACATTTTTTTCTTTTCAAAGTAAAGAAGAATCACATCCAAAGAATATGCATTACTATTTATATGAATAATTAAATTTCTTTTTACCTATAAATAATAACAGAAAACATTATGGAAAGAAATAAAAAAAGTTAGGAACAGTCTCCTGGAAATGGACTTAGTTCTGGTTTCTAGGAAATATTTTCAGATGTGAATATTTAAAGCAAATTGCTTAGGCAAGAAGTTCAGAACCCTGTACTTTCCGCAAAAGCCTCTCCACACATCATCCCAAGTAATGAACATGCAGTACCTTAAATCAAGGCTTTTGTGTGGCTCTTTTTTCACTGTTTTGCAATGGGTCTTCCAAGGACTCCTTTAAAACAAAATAATAACACAGCCCATCAAGACAGCAGTTCAGGTTTGCCCAGCAAAGGGTGACCTGAACAGTGTTTCGTAGCACTTGTTGAAAACTGATGTGGATGATGTTGTTCTTCACCAAAAAGTACATGAAGTATGCCACGTGATAAGGTGTGAAACACACCAAAAAGGCGACCAGGTTTGTCACCACTATCCTCTCTGCTCTAGTGCTGTGTGTTTGGGGGTTGTCTGGGTTTCTGTGCTTTCTCAGGCACCTGACAGTTTGGGTAGTGCAGAAAGTCATGGCTGCCATGCTGCCAAAAAAGATGATTTCCAAGGTGCTGAACAGGCCTGCGTTTTCCCATGTGCTCTTGGAGAAGTTATGGAAGCAGGACGAAATGTTGTGGCCCTTTCCATGCAGTTGGAAAGTAGAGACTGTCCCCACGGAGGTGCCCAGGCAGATGAGAGCACAGACCATGGCAGCTTTCTTGATGGATCTGAGGGTGAGGGCCATGAAAGGGTACCGGATAGCGATGTACCTGTCCACGCAGATGCACAGGGAGATGAGGATGCTGCCGTACATGTTTACAAAGTAAAGACTCTCCAAGGTGGAGCAAAACACAGACCCCAAGTTCCAGTTGTCCTGAAGGTGGTAGGAAATGATTTTGAAAGGAAGAGTAAACAACAGCAAAGTATCCAGGAATATAAGGGCTATCATGTAGACTGTAGATTCTGACAGCTTTTTAACCTTAAAAAACAGGAACCACAGAGCCATTATGTTGAACAGCAATCCCAGGATAAAAGTGGGGGTGTACATGATGAGCTGGAACAGTTCCACGGTAGCACTGATATTGCCTTTGCCATGGGTGTCATTCATATCTCCAGGTATGCTGGAAGAGAAGAAAAGCACCCCAAGGAAGGATGAAGATCACATATAAGACACAGTACAAAGGCCAATGAGGTCTCTATGTGTCCACAGTCTTGGAAATGCTCTTTCCCCTCTTGGACTGCTGTGTGCTGAATTGCAGCTCCTGGTAACACAGAGCTGCTCAGTGCCAGTGATTTTGGGGGAAGGTTGTACCTCCAGGTGGAGGTAGGGCTTTCTGGTGTCCAAGCCTCACTTGCACTGCTACCTGTTACCCCAGACTGTGCTGTCCTGTAATTTAGGCTGGGCAGAGCCTGTGGCTGCACCCTCCCCTTGGAGAGATTCAATCTCTTTGCAGAACCAAGGTAACAGACCCTGATTTTAGGGTTTCTTGGATTGTGAGGGTGGAAACAATTACTTGGATCCGGTTTCCTGCATCAAGCTACCATAAGAGATCTTGGGGAGCCAAGAACATAAGGGCCCCCCACATTTATTAATGTGAAGATCCCGTACAGTCACTGACATCCTGCACCCCCTCCCACCACCCCTGGGCAAAGAGGGACTGTGAGTACCTCTGGCCCTTCTAAAAGCTGTCTAAAAGCTGCAGGCAGGAAGCTTCCAATAGGCTATTTCTAGTAGAGGTTAAGTCTTTAGGAGAAGGATGAGATTTTGTCTAAATCAGTCTAAATCAGCCAGACTTACCACAGCAGAGACTGGGGTTACAGGAAACATGCAGCTGGATTTTCCTCTGCAAAGAGGGGACTAAAAGTGTCGAGGCAGGCACTCTCTGAGCTGGGGTCACGAAGTAATTATCTTCTTTAGAGGAAGAGTTCTGGCTTGATCCTGCCCTCAGACTCCCCTGATAAGGACTAGGAAGGTGCTCATTGGTTTCTGCAATGCTGTAGTCACTTAAAAATGCAAATGCCCAGGAATACCTGATCCTTTCCTCCAGCCAGTTCCCGTGACAGCAAATGTAACCTGTAAATAAAGTCTGTCAGAGAGCTTTCTGTCAGCACCCAGAAATTACTTTCTCCTGCTGTTCTCTAGTTTTTACTTCAAACCAGTGTCTTTCCTACATGAGTTGCTGATCTTGATGCTGTTCCATTTCAGATTTGTGAACTGAGCAGTCGAAGTTTCCATTCTGCAGATCAAGTCACCCCCCTGAGTATTTCACAGGTAAACTCTCCCTCGCTGTCGTTTGAGAGATTAAGATCTCTTTGAGTGAGATTAAGATCAGCAAAAAGGAAATTTAGTTCTTTGTTCCTTAAGGACACAGTAATGGCAGGTAAATGATTCTATAAGTTACTAGCTTAGACAGAAGTAAGAAAAGCACCTTGAACAAGCCTCCTTGCAGAGCAGCACTGCCCGGGAGGTGTTGGGGGGACAGGGCTCAGTGGGGCACAGCCCTGCCAGCAGCGCCTGCTCTGCTGCCCGCTGCGAGGGACCAAGGGGAGACTGGGGGGAAAAAAGTGACATTTCCTCACCCAAATGGCAAAGGACAGGAAAGCCTGAGCTTGTGAAGCGTTTGGGGCTCGGAGAGGCTGGGGAGGAGAAGCACTCCTTGCTATGCTGCAGGTCGTTCACTGTCTGGGAGTTAAACCTGCTCGCAGCACTGGGCTGTGGAGTTTGGTGGGAGCTGGGCTGGGTCCCCGCAGCTCCGAATTCAGGTGGTCCATGACCTACAAGGGGTTTTCACTGATGACATGAGTTGGCCTAGGCTTGGACACACAACATGCTGCTCTGCTGCTGAGTCACCTTCACGAGTGAAGCACTGGGAGTCTGATGCTGGGAGGGAGCCCACTACTGAGAGCCAAAGGGAGGAAACGTTAATTAAGGCATTTCTGAAAAGTAATAACTAGTGACAAAGTTCTTTACTTCCATGCCTCTGTAGGAGATTTCATTACTACTTTCCTTTTTCTTCAGTCTTGTTTTTAATTTGTTTGATAGTGTGTCTAGGAAATTCTGAATCTAGAGAAGTAGAATTTCAGCTTCTCACCAAGACGTTTAACTAAGAAAGTTCTACTTAGGATTAAAAGATATTTCAGACTAGGGTCTGTTGTGCAGATTTATTAAAAATTAACATAAAAGTATTATTTAAGGCATAAATTCAAAGGGCAGCTTTGTTCAGTCATTTAAAAAGTTAGATATGCTGTAAGCAATGCAAGTTACGTAAAATACATTTAGTTTTCGGATCTTGTGACAAGAGGAAAGCTTTTAAGCCACGGTTTTTCTATAGTTAAATATTTCTTGTCATCTTACCTTTGGGCTGTCTCTTGCTCTGGTTGTTGACTTTTTCTCCTTCTCAGCTTGTAGAATTCTGGAGTCTCGTGTTTTCTTTTAAGGCAGCAGAGTGGGCTGCATGCGAAGCAGCTGCTGGTCAGAATGTCAGAAAGCACAAAGTGCTGCTGCTCTTTGTTTCATCACAGATTTCCATTACAGCACCGGCCTCCCCACGCTGTGTCTGCGTGCAGGCACTATGTACATAGGATGTCACACAGCTCATTTAAGGACGTAAATACGTGGCTCTGTATGAGCCATCTCCGTGAGTCACCCATTAAAATGAAGTTCTGGTAACACAGAAAGAAACTCTGGCACCACAGACCTTTCTCTGTTTTTTTTTTTTCTCCAGTACAGTATTTTATTGATTGTACATAGCATCCATGGGGAGAGTGTTAGTTGTCAAAATGTGCTTTGATCTAAATCCTCAGCTATCACTGTCATTTTTTCCCTTATTTTTCACTATATCAGAAAGGAAAAAGAGATTTACGATTTTCAGTGGTGATCTGGTATGTTCACTTCAACTTGGTGTTTCAAAAGAGTCAAGGGTTACTCTTAGATCTGTTTATGCTTTTAGGGAGGAGGGAGTATACCCATGGAGAGTGTCAGGTGATGATTTTGTTCAGGTAGGAAGGGGAAAAGGGTGGGGTTTTTTGGTCATTGTATGCATGTTTGCCGTGTTCTTCCCAAAAAGGGAAAGAAAGGCCACAGATGTAGTTTTGCTTGGTCTTCTGCATACTCCTTAAATTTCAAAACTGAGGATTATATTGGCTAAACTAAAACTGTGCATCTGTGAAAGACATAGGAGATAGGAGATGAGAGAAGAAATAGTCCCTTGGGGTTTCCCCATGGTATTTTAGTTGAAATGACTCTATTTGAGAAACAGAAAGAAACACCACCAAAGGAAAAAGACAATAGGAGTTTGAGTGAATAATACCTTATCTCATTCCTCAGCTAGGTTTCACTTCTGTGTATCCTGTGGTGGTCTTGTGACCACGGCTGCATTCTGGATGTGAACAAAAACCCACACATGGCGCAAGCAGGCACCACCACCATGAAGAGGTATTTGGGGCTGGGCCAGCCTGGGTGGTGGGAAGCAGGGCTGTCGTCAGCACAGACGTCAGCTCCGCTGCCAGAGCACCCTCTGTGCCCCTGCCCTGCTCTGGGGTTTGCAGATGCCAGTTCCGAAACTGCCAAAAACGCTCAGAGCGGGTGCTCTCTCTTCCCACTCAAGATTTTCCCCTCACACACTTGGTGCTTTTTCTTCTGCCTCATTTTCTCTTCGACCCTCCTGTTCTGAGCCACCTGAGCACTGCCCACCTTGCTGGAGGCTGCCCTGAACCAGGTGTCCCAGGCAAGGTGTCCCCTTGCTGCACAGAGCCCCACGATACTACACATCTGGAGAAAGATGCGTTGGAAAAGGCAGGATGAGGAAGCAGCAGTGTCAGGGTTAGTCTGGCCACCACCAGTGAGTGACCTGGTTTTTTTTCCAGAAGTATCCTTGTGAATTTTTCAGGGAAGAGTACGAGGAGAAATGGCCAGGAAGGCATGCATGGGGGGTTTTAATGCACTTGGGACAAGATGTGAAGGTTCCTCTCCCTTAAAAATGGAATGGATGAAAGAGTGTGATGCTGAGGGCTGATGGAGAGGGCAAAATGAATCCGAGTGAGCAGCACAATGGAAAGGTTGGGATAGTCCATGAGGAGCTCTCACACTGTTCATTAATAGCTTACTTGGGATGCAGGGGGGAGAAAGCAGTGGGCAGCCAAGGTACCTTTCTGTTCTCAACACAGGCTCTGCTCTGTGCTCATGGGATGTGTCTCTTCACAAAGTCCCGAAGTCCAAGTGTGCGTCCCTTTCCTTGGAGACTCGGGAGAAGAGGGCCACCTCTGCACATTCTCCTCTGTCCTTGACACTTCTGTGTGTGTCACCAATGCCACCAGTGTGTGAAGCACCTCCTGTTTCACATGATTTCAGATGCTGAATGCAGCATCTTGTGCCTTTTTCCTGATGAAGGAACTGCTTCACATGCTTTTGTTCATTAGTATTGAGGACTTTGCCATATTGCTGCTGCCACACAGAGCTCACCTTCAGGCCACACAGAGCTCACCTTCAGGCCACACATATATCACCTTCAGGCCACACAGAGCTCACCTTCAGGCCACACAGAGCTCACCTTCAGGCCACACAGACCTCACCTTCAGGCCACACATATATCACCTTCAGGCCACACAAACCTCACCTTCAGGCCGCACAGAGCTCACCTTCAGGCCACACACACATCCCTCAGTGGCAACCAGTGAAGTTCTGCTGATTCCCTGTGCCTTAAGGCCAACCTTCTCTCTGCAGTGCTGGGCTGTGCCAGCCATGCCCATGGTCCCGGCTCTCCTGCTGTCAGCCCTGGCTCATGGGAAGAGTGTCAGCATGGGGCTGATGCTGCTACCAGCCTTCCAGTTTAGGACACGTCAGTAACCATTGCACCACACAGGGCTGTGCAGTGAAGATCTGGTGAGTTTTTTTCATTATTTACATCAGAGCCTAACCAGTGACAAAAGTATTTGCCCTGCTTGAGAAGAGAGAGCATCCACTGCTGTGATCCAGAACTGCCTGCAGCCTCTGGGTGAGCCAGAACTGGGATGAAGCGTCCCGTCACCTTCATCTGGTGGCTCTGCAGAACTGTTTGTAACTGAGTTGCTCCATCTCGTGGCTACAGGAGAAATGAGGAACTCGGCTTCAGCCCTGCGATGTGTCTGTCTGTCTGTCTGTCTGTGGTTTGTCAGCAGGAGGAACAGCTTATTGCGTAGCTCAGACAGTTTATCCCAACCTGTCCCCACCAGCCAAGCGTTAAGCTCCTTGGTCCTCACTGGCTCTGTTTGCCCCAGCATCCTTGCTCTGGAATGATGAGCAAGGGAGAGCCAAAAGCTCTGATGGTTATGGGTGGAGGAGACCAAAGCACAGGAACAGCTGAAATGAAGCTTTTCTGTGGAGGAAGTGGCCACAAGGACTGACTGTGTGTGGCTGGTGGGGCCAAGGGGCCGGAGCTGGGAAGCTGCTGTGCCAATACAGTGGTCTGACCTCAGGCAATGGCCTTGTCACTGATGTTCAGTGTCCTCTGGAAAGATTGAGGGAGGCACCAGCCAACCTTGGCTGTGCAAGAGTGCCCCAGGGAACAAGGGTCCTTTCAGTGCTGGATGAGTTAAATCTGCTACTTGGAAGACCAGATGAGCTGGTCTGGCTCTTTGAGCCTTGACATGTTTAGTGTTGACCTGATCTAGTATTTTTGAGAGACATGTCTCAGTTTCCACAGAGAAATCAGCTGGGGATGCTCCTGTGGGACTTCTGAGTCCAGATCAGCAGGGTAGATATTTTCCATCTCAGTGCCCTGAGAGTGGTGAAATTTAAAACTGGTGGAGGTCTGTCTCTTGTGTTGCAGATTTTGCACTTTCAGTTGTTCTCTGGCTCCGCAGAGCGAGGCTCATGGACCCCAGCTGAGGGCCCTGCGTAACACATCACAGCCTATGAGTCTCTTCTGCCTAATGGCTGAGTCATTTTGACACCTCTAAGGCATTTTTTTTCTACTTAAACCATTAGCTACAATGGTCTTCAAATTATCATTACCTTTGAAAGACTTGAGACAGCATTTTCGCAAATCAGCTATTTCCTGAGAGACCATACGAACTTCCAAACCGTATGACTGACCTGGCAAGATCAGACAGGCACTTTGGCTGGAATTCTGCAAGGTGGGAAAAAAAATCAGTTGCTGAAGATGACCAAGATCTCATTTTATTTTTCACAGTTGTGAATTACACACACAGCTCTCAGAAAATAACTGCACAATTGGATCTCCTTTCCAAAAGGCACTCACACTCATTTTGAGCCAGCTGGGCTGCTCATATGGCCGAGGAACTGCATCTTTCTGGTGTACCCTGTGGTGACCACAGGAGCCTCTATCAGAGCCCACATCTCATGGTTTAATTTCTTCTTAATGGGAAAAGTCAGTTTTCCTTGCCTTGTTTCTGGGAGCTGTGTAACGTCACAGCGTGCCCGTGAGAAACTGCCAGACGCATTTACAGCAGCCCCATGGCAGGGAGGGAAGGTCATTGAATGTCATTTCATTACAAGAAAATAATGAACAGAAGAAGAACCTAAGAGTCATTTTTGGCAAGAGAAAAAGTGTGTCTCAAATGGTGTCCTGTCTTAGACTAGAGCCAGCAGTGGATGTTTAGCAGAAGAGCTAAAAACTGTGTTGAGGGAAAAGCTCAGGTTGGCAGCTGAATCATGATTTCCAGTGTTCCTGTGGTAGCAGAAACTGAAAGACAGCAAACCTCTGAGTTTAGATAATTAGCATTAAGAAATTAATTAGTTAGAAATGCAGAGACAGCAGTGAGAATCTGAATAATCTACATTTTCCTGAATTTCCATAGTTAAGACATTCCTCAATGGAAATACTCTTGCAAAATTGTATGTTTTCAAGAGACCTGCTTGGGAGGAAAAAGGGAAGCTTTTAAAAAATGTTTTTTACTAGAAATCATTTTGCTTTCTCTGTGTTCTTCTCTATTACTTCATTATGTAAACCCTGTATAGCATTGTTGTGCCAAACATCAACTCACAGTCTATTTTAATGTTAGCAGGCCAGCAGCAATGCATGTATTTATGATATCATGACGCACTAGTAAAATTTAACTTTTTTATCACCAGTAGTAGAGCACACAGAGAATTGGGCTGCTAATGAAAATCTCTTTCCTCCTGTTGTATGCATAGCTGGACATATCAGTTTGGTGCTGAGCTAATGTTACAAGCTGTTTAGCAAATACTACCCCTGCTGAGCACTGTCCTGATGAGGTGTGGTGTTTGTGCCTGGACACACCAGTTTTAGGGCAATTTAGGGTGATTTAGATTTCTGCACAGGACATCTCAATGCACCATGACAGGCTTTGCTTGCTGAGCACAGCCAAGGTTGGGGTTTTTTGTCCTCTTCCCAATGTACCTGTTCTGGTCTTGTCCTGCTGGTGTGGGGAGGGTCCGGGGATTTTTTTCCATTTTACATGTGGGGAATTGAAGCAGAAATAATAAGAAGGATTTTCCAAAAGTTTTACAAGACACCTGAAACGGAGTGCAGTTTCCCAGATCCAGGTATCCAAGGCCAACACGCTATTTTTCACCTCTTCCTTCCTGGGGCCCAGCTCTGTCTGCAGCCCAGGAGAGACAACATTGCATCAATCACGGCTGGATGTTCACACCCTTCTGGAAGTCCTACATTCTCCCGAAAAAACCTTGTTGGTCTGCCCTTTCCTATTCAGAATTAACTGCTTTCTGGTGGTAAGTGTTGAAAGTGTGTTGATAGTATGTAGAAACAAGCAAAAAAAGTCTTAAATGACAATGTTGTATTTCCTGTCATGTTTTGTATGTATGTGATCAGTAATTAATTTGACTCTTTCAGTCTTTGTGTTTAATTTCAATAACAGTTCATCTAGAGTGAGGCTGTGTGAAGTAGGGCAGGGAGAGGTTCGTGCCAGCCTCTGCATCTACAGGATGCTATCTGTGTATGCAAAGTTAGAGATGTCGTCCCCAGTGGCTCCACAGGCTGGGTTTCAACCAAAAGAAGAAGCTGCTGCTCATGCCCTCTCCCTGCTGCTCGTGCCCTCTCCCTGCTGCTCCTGCCCTCTCCCTCGTGCCATCTTCCCCCTCCCCTTTCCACTGGCTTGCTTCCCTCAGAGGGCTGGTGTGCGGAGACTCAGCCTGCTCCGTTCTGTGCCTTTTTAAAATGCCCCTTCAGTGAAAGGTTTAAAGGGTTTTTAGTGGACAACATTCACTGTGAGTTAAAAAAGGTCTGTCTTCCTTCCTGAAAATGGAGCTTGATTGCTGCTCATTTGGTACCGCGACATGCCTGCACTTCAGACTTCTCACACTTATTAATTTTCAGTGAAATCAAATTCATATGAATAAATATATGGCACTGATGAAGATGTTACAAGCATTTATCAGGCCACATCCTTTTCCTGTTGTTTTCCTGGTAAGTGGTTCTAAAGTCAAGTATTTAAATATTTTAGCATAAAATTTCTCTGGTATTTTTTTGTAAATAACCACAACCGCTGAAGCAATACTAAATAGGGCTATAAGGCTGATGCTGATTTAGCAGTCTGGCTTGTGATCTGAATTGAGTGGGGAGAGGGAGAAAGTGTTAGAATATCTTTTTCTTTAACTACGAGATCTTTATTTTTTAAATATTTTTACCATAATCTGGTTTTTGCAGAGATGATGGTTGGTTCATGTATTTCAGCGTTGACACCTGGTTCTTTGGAGTAAATTGTTCCAGCATCCAGAATATTGTTTCTTCCATTCTTTCTGATCTCATAAACTTGTGAAAAGTCAGATCAAATTTGAGATGAAGATGAGTCCAAGCTTCTAGAACTGCAGTTTAATGACATATGCATAGCCTGCCTCATGTCGGCCAAATCTCTGCCTGAAACTGCAACAGGTGGTCTAAAATTTGTTTCTCTTGAGTAGTTAAAAAGAGTAACTATTTGTTGTGCTTTTAACCTGACCTGGTTTATCAAACTAAGAAATATTGACCATTTCTGTATAGGAGAGCTCTTATGATTCTGAATTGAGGAGAAGATATATGTTTGGAGGGAAGCCCACGCATGTTAATTTAATTGTAATTCTCCCCCAAACAGATGGATGCACTATATAATTATGGCTTATTACTCTTCTGCTCAATAGCACCTCCCACACCAATGTCCAAGGGGCCCCAGGAAGGGGCAGCAGCTACTCAGCAGGACAGAGATTTTCAGCCTGGGTTTTACAGCATGTAAGCAACAAGGTAGGGGGGAAAAAAAGGTATGTGATGCTGTTATATTTGTTAACTTAATGCTGGTTACACCAACACGATCTTTTTTGTATATACTGGAACCACAAAGGGAATGTGAGTGCTGGGTTTTGGTTTGCATTCAGCTGAGTTTTCTCAGCCAGGTCAAGCAGTGCTGTGGTGCACAGCCACCGAGGAAGCCCAGCTTGCCTTTAGCCTCACTTCAGCTGCCAGGGAATCCAGGGGCCAGCTGCTGCCCAACAGAAAAGGGGCTGTGGCTCTGTGGGAGCCTTATTGCCACCCTGTGCCTTCCTCCTGGTGAGCCATGCTCAGAGATGGCTGATCTCCTCTTCAGAAATCTCTCTGCTGGTGGTGAAGGGCTGTGTTTGAAGGTGCTCTCAGTATTTAAAGGTGTTTTGTTTCATATAGGTCTGTCTTCTCTAAGGTTCAGGAGACAGGCTACATTGCACTGTTGAAAGCAAACTTGGGCAGGTGACTGAGAAGGGTCTGGGTGCTGTGCAGGGAACCTCTCAACCAGAAGGAAATCCGGGCAGGGCTTTCATGTTTGTGTTCTTTTCATGTTGCACGTCAGTCATTTCATTTCCCCCAGTTCTTCACCTTTTAGCACCATGTGCTCCGGCTCTAGATGTACACAAGACCTTCAGTCTTTCAGCTCTCTGACATGAGAAGAAAGGTGACTCAATCCCACAGCTTCCAATGTACAGGAAAAAGTAGCCTTTTCTCACTGCTGAGGGAAGTCTGGGGCAGATTCTCAGAAGAGTACCCAGCTGTGGCTTGCTGGCAAGCATCAAACCTGGGGAAGGAGCTCTGTGGACAGGTGACTGCCAGGGAGGGTAATAACACAACGTGGAAGGAGGCAGAGGATGCTGCAGGGCAGGAGGCGGGGGATAGCTGCTCGGGGTGACCATTGTGGGTGCTACAGGGATGGCTCTCCTTTCCCTGCCTGGGCATAACTTTAGGTGGAGGTAAGAGCACAAGCAAAGTGGAAAGTTTTGTAAGGAATCTTATTCAGTTTAAGCAAGTGAGCCACAAACCAGTTTCGAGAACTGAAAGGCAACATCAAGGAGCCAAAATTTAGGTGCAAAGTTCAGGAACGGAAGAGGGTTTGAATTTCAGCCAAGGCCATGGTCAGGGACAAAAACATGTTGCCCAGAATGTTAGCACTTAGCGTAATTGCTATTATTATAATCCTGGAGAAGGACTGTGATGTATTTGGTACTTTAGATAGCACAACCACTTGAAAATTTAAAGATTTTGTTGAAGAGCAGAACTAGCCCAAAATTTGGACTTGCTGAGAGACTGAAAGTGCCCTAGATCACTACCAGCGTGTATTGGTCCTCAGCTGCCTGTGGTGATGGGGAACAGAGAGTGGTTCATTGATATTGCTTTCCAATACATGTACTTGTCTGACTTTCTGACCTTTGCAAAGGGATTAGTTTGCAGCTGTGTGCCAGCTCCTGTCAGTGCAGTGTGTGTGTGTGGGACGTGTGCTGTCCTTTAGGGACCAGCTTTCAACAGGCCCCAGCTCCAGTGCTGCCCTCCAGCCTGTGCTTGTGTTAGAGAAATATGCAACCACATGACAGAGTGGAGTTAAAATCTTTGACAATTTGAAAAAAATGTCAGCACCTAATGATTCATAAGGTTTAAACTAGCAGGCATGTTTAAAAGGACCACAGCTCAGCCATGAGTGTCACTGTCATGGCCCAAGGGGCTCTGCAATGTCTTCCTCATCTACAAAGCTCTTCCTCAAGTGGCGCTTGGCAGTGGGTGCCTGAGACGAGCTGCAACCCAAAATCAGGCTGCTGTGGAGGAGCAACACGAGGCAGAGTTGGGGGACACTTGCACCCAAGCTCCTGCTTTGCTGGAGCCCTGCCCTGGCTGCACCCCTGCCCAGGTACCTGGCTCCCCATGCTGCTCCCTAGGTGCTGCCCCACAGCTGCTGGCAGACTGCCCAAAAGCACCTGTCCATTTAATGACAATGCCTAAAATTTGGCTGTGACCTCGTGTCCAGATGGTTGAAAAAGCTGAGTGACACTACTGATCTTGGTAGATGGTGTTTGTAGATCTTTGGGTTAGACTTTTGGTTTCTGAATTCTAGTTACAGTAAGAAAAAGCAAAAAGCCCAACTCTGCAGACACCAACTCTGAAAAGAAAATAAACTATTTCAGAAATACTTTGCAACTTACAATAGTCTAACATTATTTTAAAACTGAGGTACCTCCTGATAATGTATTTCTGACCTTTCAGCATTTACAGGTCTTACTGAAGCTCATGGGGGCCCTCTTCTCCTTCCAGTCAGAGGAACTGAGAAAACATTTGACTGCTCCTTTTATAGTGACAACTGAAAAAGCAAGGTCTTGTAGATGAGACTAACGATGGTGAGACCCTGGTGTGGATGTAGCTTTGACATTGGCAGACTTTGGTCATGGAATCAGCCACATTGAGCTCTAATTCATTTTTAAAGACATTTGGTGTTGGCATTGAAAAAAAGTTTCCATCAGTGGGTGAACTGGGCACAAACATGATGAAGGATTTATCTGGTGATACTTCTGGATTTTTACGAGGGTCAAACTGCAGGAAGAATGCAGCAGAAAGTGAGAGACAGCAGTTTAAATGTGGGTGACAGAAAAATCAAACCATGGCTTTTGTGGCCAAGGATGTTTCAAGGGCAGAAGGCTGGAGGCAAGCTGGGAGACAGTGCATGATGTATGTTCTTTGTTGAAAAATTCCATGTAAAATCTTGTCAGCTTTCCATATGGGAGAACTCTCACTGGTTGGTTTGCTGGAGTGAGGCTGAAAGTGGTGGTAGTGAATTCTGTCCTAAAAATCACCATGAACACATTTTCACATAATGGACCTGTTACTTGGTGCAGTTAGGAGACAGCAGAATATTTTTGCTCCTCTTTTTCTCCTGTCTGCAGTATTGAGCCAACAGAGAGGCAATTCCCGCTGAGTTGGACTGAAATCTGCGAGTGATGACACTTGAAGCATTAGGCTGAGCTCTAAATGAATACTGGTGTAAGAGAGAGCAGGCATTTGCATTCCAGCATGAGCATGGAAAGGGAGCATGTGCTCGTTCTCACACTGTCAGCATCCTTGCTGGGGAGGGTCTGGCTGTAGCATCAGCTTTGGTCCCTCCTTCTGTCTGTGTGTTGACAGAAAACACCGGTGAAATGGTGACTTTAGCTGGCACAGAATTTGTTTGACAGAGATATATAAATAAGAGATGATCCAGCTGAATTCCCCGAGCTGAATTTCTAGCGCTGGAAGTCAAAAGAGAAGAAAGAACAGAAGGTTTTGCTGTGTAAATTCGGCAAATGTGGTTTTGAGTAATTTAGAGAAGTTTGTGACTCAAAACAAATCATGCTGTCTACTTTCAAGAGAAAGATTTAATTCTCAGGATATCTTTTTGTTTTTACTGCTAAACCCTGAAGAGAGTCAGGTTTTAAAGGCGATAATTTTGCTAACAATTTTACTGTTTTATTACACTTGGGCCTTGTTGTTACACTGAAAAAGAAACAACAAAAAAACCCCTAAAATAATCACACCACAGTTCAGATTTCAGTATTTTATGCTGCCAAGTAATCTATGGTTTCAAAGCAATTATGCCACAGGGCCCGACTTTGCAGCGTGATCTCAGTACTTTAGAAGGAGAGAGCTGGAAACATGCAGAGATCTCTGATTTTACTGGACCTGTTATGTGCTGGGCACACCTAAGACAATTCAGTGCAGTGGAAAAAGAAGGACAAAGATTTGCAAGAATTCAGTGCAGTTATTTTGATGACTTTGTAGTGTTTCAGCAACTTTTTCAACTGCTGTAGGAACTGAGAGCAAGTCTTGCTTTCACTGGGTTGGAACTGTTTGCCTTTGGATAAGACTTGGTGTAGTAGCAGAGAAAAGGCACTTTCTGTAAACGGTTCAAAGTGGAGGTATTAGGATCTTTTAAAAGAAATGGCGTATTCTGGTTTTTGGGGTTTTTTTGTATGATTCTATGAAATATTGAGAAAAATTACCCAGCCAGTGTCAACTCGAGCGAAAGGGAAACGAACCATGGTAACTTAGCAAATAAACAGATCAAAGGTGTCGGAGAAACACCACAATCTTCATTTTTTTTCCAGTAACACCAGGCAATTAGTAGATTAATAGATACTAATGGTTGTTTGAGCTCTCATTAACCTACACGGGCAGTCATGTGTGGTCTCCTTTCCAGAGCTCAGATAGCATCTGGCACAATTATTGGCTGCATCTTTTTCAGTAATGAGTTGATTGGGGTGGCAGAGATGCTTAATAAGCATCTGTATGGTTTCATCTGCAGGATACAGATATCCAAGTACACAGAGAGCTGATCTGAGAGCCCAGATGTCCGAGCACCCTGCTGTCCTTGGGGAGGGCAGATTAGTTCTGGTTGAGGGCAAGCCAGAAGTTAAAATATGGAGTTGCTAGCTAGAGATGCCAGGAGCTCTTCAGGGACTGCTGAGGGACCCTCACTCATTCCTGTATTTGACACTGCAGGATGGGGCATTACTTGAGGTGGGAGCAGTTGTTTCCCTCAGACAGTGCGAGCTCTTTACAGTGTGGCAAAATGGAGCTCTGAAACAGAGATGCTGAGAGCACCTCTGGGAAACTGGACAGGGACACTGAGCACTGGCACTGCTGTGCCAAAATGAAACTTGAGTTTCATTTCAGACATTGCACAAAAGATAAATTATGTACATTTTTAATATACGGCTCATAGGACCAGACAACCTGCAGCCTTTTTCTGTTCTCTCTGTTAGCTTTAACAGGAATGTCTCATGGGTTTACTTAAATCACATTTTCAGAGAGGGAAAACAGTGGGTTTGGGTTGTGATCTTGATGGGGTGATGGTGGGCATCCATGGTGTTTGCAGTTTCCAGAACCACAACTGGACTTCACTAATGCACTGAACTGGGTGAATTCCATCTTGGTTGGAATGAAGATTAATTGTGGAATGACATGTCTCACTCACAAGTGTGGTTTTCCAGGTCTCAGAAATAGGAAAACGCAATGAGTAGACTACAGCCTTAACGTGAACAAAAAGAGGCATTTTTCCCTAATTCTTTAAACATGGAAACCCAGCTGTCCTTGAAGCTGCTGTGCTTCAGTAAGTGGGATAAAACCAACTGATTTTTCAAACCTCCCATAGAGGTAGTGGCTCACCACAGCTGCCTGCCCTGGGCAGCACCTCAGGGCATGAACTGGGTGCCATGGAGCAGCCTGCAAGGTGGAGGGGATTTCTCATGCCTCCAGGACATTCCTTGCCCCGTAGGAAGCTGGCCACTGCATGCATGTCCAGAACTGGGGCTTGAACACCTGGCTAATGGAAGACTTGCAGAAGCACCAAGCTGGAGTGAGGAGAAGATAAATAGCAGGACGTGTTTGTTTCAAAACACCTGCATCATGGGCAGCTTTGAGACTTGTCATGAGGTCTGCAAGCATGCCCTGCCTCCCCACAGCGCTGCCTTTCATGCTTTAAATGAGTGAGCACTGTGACCTTCAGTACAGGCAGCGTGTACAAAGGACACTGGGCATGGTGTGGAAAGGCTGCCAGATGCCGGGTGAGGGTTTTTTTGCAGTGAAGGGTGTCAGGTGGTATAAATGAGACGATGTGGATGTCATCCTGGTGCCCCTTTACAAACATACAGTAGGTCTGACTCAGTTACTGAGTTCGTTCCTGGGAGGATGAGTCCTCACCTGGGAGCAATGGGTGCTGGAGAAAGCAGTGCCATTCCTAAGACCCCTTGGTGAGGCAGAAATGACAGTGATTAAAAAAGGAGTAAATTAAAAATCCACAGGTCCAGCATGAGTTTGGCTGCGGTGAGCCCTCTGTCGTGCCGTATGCTGCAGTGAGTACTGCCAGTAAATCTTTTTTTTATACATTTTAAAATGAAATAAGTGAAAGCAAAACTTTTGACAGGGCCAAAGACAATAAATTGTGCCACTCCAGGAACAAAAAATCACCTTGCAAGGCCTGAACTACACTAGCTGCTTGGCTACTGCCCATCTGGTTCACCTTTTTGCTTCCCATGTTTCCAGCAGTAGCTGGAGAGCAGTCTGTGCAGCAGGGGATCGTATTTCTCGCTTTCAGTCATTCTGACTTCCTCAGATGAAAGGCACTATATAAATATGACTATTCTTAGTCTTTTTAGGTGTGCTTCAGTGCTAACACTTGCTTTAGTCTCTGTGTTGGCCTGATGTTAAAAAGATAGAAGATTGCTTGCGTGAACCTGATGTAACCATGCAGAAGGGGTGAGTTTTATCTCTCTGGAGTTTTTGATCTAGCACTGAGGTTACAGAACTGTCAAAGCTCATTACATAGTGCCATTTTGTGGCAATCAGTTCCTATGAGTGATTTTCCAATGCAAATAGCTTTCTTGCCAACAGAAAATCATTCAATTATGTGTTCAGAAGCGGCACAGGAGCCTTCACCTAATGTTCTCCATGGTCTAATGTCATGTAACTTAAAAAAGGTAGGTGGGTTGTGGTTTTGTTTTCTTCTGTTTCCCACACACCTTTATAAATAGTTAGGAGAAATAAAATATATTTATATTTTATAAAAATGTTGGAGAAATAGTTTTAGCTGTTTACAAAAGCAGTTTATAAAAGCAGCTGAAGAAAGCCACAATGTGAGATGTAGTAGCAAAGGGCACAACTTTTTTAAGAGTGCTGGGCAGGCGCACACACAGCAGCTCAAGGACACCACTGGGGAGATACCCAAAATCTTGCCTTGAGGAGGAAGAGGGGTCAGATGGGTTTTGTTCTGGGAGAAGGTTTGTATCTCTGGCCTGCAGCCACCTTGGGCTGCCTGGGCAGATGCTTCCCCTGCCTGCAGGCTCAGCTCACCCTCTGTGTAACCGCTCTGCTGCGGCATCCTCTATTCATCTTCCTCCAGGCCTTCCTTCCCCCCTTGCACGCACAGCGAGCTGGAGAGCAAGGGAAGTTGCTACCCCTTTTGGTAACTGAGCCTCTGGCTGTTCTCTGTGGGCTCTGTATTTTGGCAGAGCCAGGAGAGCACCCAGAGCAGTGTGTGTGGAGTTTGTGTTACCCTACATGTTTAGTAGGCACACTAATTTGAAACCCAGCCAAGCCAGCTTTCCCATTTGTACTGTTGTGTAAATAACAGACAGGCAGGTTTCTTTTCAGTTTGCTCAGGGCAAGCACATTTCTGCCCCTCTTTGTGAAGACAGTTCTTTGGGAAGTCCTTGGGAAACCTTTCAGTGTGTAGCAGCCTAAGTCTTGCTGGCTCCATAAAGGGGTTGTTCAAGGTACTGTCATTGGCCACTGTGGTGCTGAGCAGGTCCCTGCAGGCTCCCAGGGCAGGTGACAGTCACCTCAGAAGGTCTGTACATAGAGCTGGTGGGCTCTGTTTTCCCCTGCTGAGCTTGCCAGTTCCTCAGAGGGCACCACCTCTGCACGGCTCCTCTCCTTGTGTTTGGGTGGAAGGATGGAGAGCTTGCCCAAGATTCAGAGAAAGCAACTAGTCTAAAGTGGAAAATGTTCTGAGTGTGAGGGGGAAAACCTCAGCAAAACCACTTTGATGAGACAGACAGAAGTCCATACCTTTGAATAGCCTCCATTTGTCTCTCGTTTCAATGTGTATTAGGCAGGCTAAGTTGTGGTGTTGCAGAATAACCCTTGAGTGAAATACCGCTGTGAGGTTTGGGGTGATGTCTCTCTGAAGACCAGTTTCAGTCTTCCAGCCCATTTCAACTTCTTTTTGTGATCCGGAAGCTGCCTTAGGCAGTGAGATGGCTGCTCTTCTCCCTTTGAAGTTTCCTGAACACTTGAAATGACTTGACATGACAAACTACTAGAGTGAAATTTATTAGGCTTTCTTTGTAGTTGTTCATCCTCACATGGAAAACTGTCTGGTTTATATTTTTAACTAATGTATTTAATCATAATGAAAAGATGTTGGACTGACTCTACAGGGCTTGTGCCCATCTGTGCTCACTGTGGCCCCTTGTGAGAAGGCTGGAGACTAACAGTGCTTGGATCTAGGCTTGGACCCTGCCTCAGGTGCCTTCCAGCTCATAAATCATGCATCATAAAAGCAGTATTATGAAGGCTGTAAAAAGTTCATATATTAGATCCTCTACTTGCTATTAAACCAGTTGAATTTCCTTTTTTTGATGTCGTCATTGTTGAAAATCTTTTAGAAGGGACTTCTTGGGCATCAGAACTTTTCAAAAAGTCCAGCATTATTTTGATCGTACTTTTATAGCATTAGAAATTAGTGGAGTGTCACTGAGTTCTGTGCTCAACCAGGCCTGGGAAATGAAGATGATATAACCCACCAGGCAAAGGTACAGGAAAAGAATTCGGGGAACAAATCCTGTGTGGTTTTGTCTGCTGGGAGTTTTTGTTTGTTTGTTTTAATTGGGGGTTGGGTTTTTTTCCCTTTTGTCCAAACTACTTATATGCTCTTCTGTCTTTCAATTGTGTGAGTCTATAAAATACAGCTTGAGGAATCACACTGATGGTTGAACAAATGCTAATTGTAGGATGTTGGAGTAATCTGCCATTGATAAAAAGGCCTTCAAGGAAAATCAGCCCTCTTCTATGTTGTGAAGACTTGTGGGGTTTGGCCCAGTTGGAGAAGTTTAATTGGATAAAAACAAAATTTTGTTTTGTGAATATTCTCCTGTGGCCTGAAATGACTTTGTCCAGAAAAAATAAGGTTAAATACAGCTCCTCTGTAAGGTCCGTGGTTAATTGTGCAATTGTGGGTTTGTTCAATTCACAGAGGAGAGCAGAACTGAAAATGTAATTTTTTAAGGCACTGCTTTTGGTGTTTCTGGTTAGCACTTGATTTTTTTTGGGTTTTTTCCACTAAGACAGTGCTTCTTTGACTTCATAGTACAACTGAGGTAGTGGGAGGAGACCCAAGTATTTGAGGGGTTCACATTCAGGTTCCCATCATTTTTCTGTGTATTAAGAATAACATCAAGAGAGAAGAAACCGCTTCTGTTGCACTGAACCTGTGTATCAGCTCAGGAAGATTTTCGGGTTTTTAAAATGTCAGGTGCTTTTCAGTTTTATTCATCATCAAAACTGTATCTTCTCAAGCTGCGTAAGGATTTTCATCGCTTTGTCCTGGTATAAAAATACAACCAACTGGAGATGCTCCAGAGTTAACAGTGAATTTCACACAGGAGCCTCAATTTCACACAGGAGCCTGTGTATAAAATCCTGATTTAGAAAGAACTGTATTCTTAGATGCAGGTCAAAGACAGGTCTTAAGTGTATTATTTGAATGTAAGTTCGCCTTGAAAAGCAGTGAATTGAAAGTAACACCTTCTTGCTCAAAAGACCTGTGCTTTTTTGTGCTAAAAAATTTGACTACTGTAACAGCCTGAAAATCTACACAGCTGGGCTCTCTTCCTTCTTTCTCTTAATTTAATTTTCATTTCATTTCTCAAATTTCAAGCATGCTTAGAGAGGCTGCTCTCATTTACTTATATAACCGGCAAAATTTAGACAAATGGAGTTATATAAAAAAACACTTTAGGCTAACAAAGAAGTGGCACTGGTGCCAATAAATGGGAAGAAAATAGTCCAGTTTAACTTCCAGATCTTGTAGTCTGGGTTTGCAGCCATGTACGACAGGAGCAGACTGAGCCTTGAGCCCAGAGGCTCACAGCGGGTCCCACCACTGCCCGTTATTGCGGCTGATTTTTTTAGACTGACTTCTGTTTCCTTCATTGAGACAATGACATTAATTTCTTTCTGTGAGTGAAGTCTCTCCCTGCTTGAGTGTGCTGGGACTCTGCCCCTGACTGAGCACTGACATGAGGGAATTTTGTCTCCCTGATCCTGGCAAATCAAACTCTTCCCCAACCCTTGCAGACGGGAGTCCCCACACACTTTCCGCCTCTGCCTCCTGGGTATGTGCTTTTATTCCCCTGAATATTAGAATATGACCTTTTCCGAGTGATAAATGAGTTAAAAGTCAAAGGTACTGCTTCATTAGCCCTGACTTTAATAATCCTAGCCTTGTATGATGGGTCACAGCTGCTGCTGCCGCCAAGTAATTTTTGGGCAGCTAGTGTAGGTAGAGGAGAATTATATACTGCTGTCAAATTGGGAAATTAAAATGTATTCTCAAATCATACACTTCACATGTACAGTTTATTTAGTAAAACATGTTCTTTCTCACTCACATATTTTGTATGCAAAGCAATGTGAAAGGTGCAAAGAAGAAAGGTTAACCCATATTGAAAATCTGTAAGTTTCTGAATGATCGAGGCAGTAACAAATAATGTTTAGACAATCTACTGTTTTGGAAAACTCTTCATCTTGCTCCTTTACAGAAAGCAGCAAAGATGATGATAAAAATCTTTCTTCTCCTCAGCTGTGGTCATAGTTTTAGTACTAAGAGGTTTTAAAATGTTCATGTATTAGGCCCACTATAAGATACGTGCAGCTGCCTACTTGCACAGTCAATCATTTCTATGGAAATCAATGGACAGCAAATGGTATATTCAAAACTGGATCTTTTTAATTTGCCACAGAGAGAAGGTAATTTCTTTTCACATTTTGAATAAAGGGAATACCTGCCCCAGAAACTTGACTACCAGCAGTCTTAGACTATTTTCACAGCTGTTTTAGAAAGGCAAAGAAAATTATTTCTTTCTGTGAATGTGTTTCTGGCTATGAGCACCAACCATGCCCAGATAAGGGTTCAAGAAATTGTTGGCTTAAATTGCAACAAAGAAGCCTTTAGATTAGATTCACAGCCAAACTTTGAAATAGCATTAGGGTGGTGACAATCCAGAAGCGCTGACCTGAAGGGTTCGGGCGAGCCCAGAGATGTTTTAACAAGTGTACAGTACAGGCTAAAAGGATTTCTCTAAGGAATGAGCTGGATAGAGCTGGTCCAGTCTTCCAGCTGGGAGAAAAGAGAGTATCAGCTACTCCCTAATCTTCTGTGATGCAGGGCTTGCTTTCTTAATTCCCCTTAATTCCAAGAAAGAACAAGAAGACGGGCAGAAGAATTTCATACGTGTGTTACGTTATGTCTTTGATAGAAATGCACTGATGTAGAAACACAGTCCAGCACATTCAGTCTTTCTCTAAATCTCATATTTGAATGGGTTCTTTTGATTTTCATGGGCAAAACCTGTTTTAAAATTGCAGGAGAAAACCACGATGATTCCTCAGCAAAGGTAATCAGGAAAGTTTTCTGCTCAGGAATTGCTGGTACCCAAGGTACTCCCTTGGATTTCTCTTCTGGGCAGCATGTCCTCCATGAAAGAGCAGAAACTGCTGTCCCTCGTAGCAGCCCCAAGCAGTCTGTAATGCCTACAGGAGGGAGGATTCACTGCTGTCCCAGGCTGGTCAAGCTGCCCAAAGCAGAGGAGCTCCAACAGTGACCTTCTGCAGAGTCAGACTTTTGGCTGGATACTACCTTTTAACTGCCAAGAGGCCTTCTAAGTTAGAAAGGTATGAATAGTTATTTCTGTATTTGCTCTTAGCAACACCTTTCTGTGTTGCATACAGGTAAAACCTTATAAAATGAAGGCCTTGTTGCCTTTGGAAAATCATGGCTCGGGGTTGTTACTTCTGCTAGAGAAGGACCGTGGGAAAGAGGCATAGCTGAATTAGGGGTAGAAAAACATGCTGCATGATTATCATGTGTTCACCCAGTGGTGTGTGGTGATTGGTTGAATTAAGCTTGTTGTGCTTTAAAACTATGTAAACAGCCAAGAAACGATAAAAGATGCTGTGTGGTATTAAAGATAAGCTTTTTGCCTTCTGAACTGAGTTGGTGTGCGTGATTCATGAGTGTGGTGTCCGTCTCAACTGCAACATCTCTGATCACACATGTAAAAGGAAAACCGATGCAGCTGTGACAAAAGCTGATGTTAAATGGCATTCCTGTGATCTGGTTAGTTTTCCTGTGGCAAGCCTTTCACATTTTGTAGATACTGTCAAGGTTAATGCTTCTTTTGGTGTCAGTCTGTTGCTTTGCTAATGCTGATTCCTTAATCTAACTTTTTTCTCCTTCCTCTTTAAAGGGAAGAAAATTGTGGAACAGGTTTGCATTCACTGGAAAAACATTGTCCTCCTCCCTGTGGCACCTCCTCTGCTATGCTGGTGTCCTGGCAAGGGGAATTCTCCCACTGTTGGCAGTCCCATCGCACAGCACAAGGCTGAAACAAAGGACACAACGCAATAACCCTGTTCAGGTGTGTTTTCCTACAGAATTCCTTTGCAGCAAAATAGTAGAAGATGGCATCGAGGCAGCAGTTCAGGTTGGCCAATGTCATCGACACCTGGATGAAGAGGCTGATGGCCTGTTTCAGACTGCAGTCCACGATCACGTGCTGCCTCACCAGGCACTGGAGGCAGATCCCAAGGTGGACAGGCGTGAAGCACACCAAAAACATCACGAGGTTGATGACGATTACTCGTAAGGAGTCACTTTCTTCTGCCTTCTTTTTGGCTTGATTTTTGTGATTCAGAAGAATCCAGATGGTTTGAGCAGAGCAGAAAACCATCACTGCAAGTGGGATCAGAAATCCAAATATTTCCACAGAAACAATGAAGGGGACACTCCACGTCTGGTCTGACAGGTTGTGAAAGCATGTAATAACATCCTTCTTCTGAAACACAAATATGGGGGTGCTGCAGATCCAAGCTACTGCCCAGATGAAGCAGCAAATCCAGACAGCACACCTGGGGGATTGGTTAGCTCGACCTTCAAAGGGGTGCTTTATGCACCTGTACCTGTCGACGGTGATGCAGACGATGATGAAGATGCTGGTGTAGGTGTTGACGTAGTAAGGAGCCTGTATGAAGGAGCACAGCAGCCCGGGCACCGTGGTCACAGAGAAGTAGAGCTTCAGCGGCAGCGAGAGGAGCAGCAGGACATCTGTGAGCGCCAGGCTGATCATGTACACGGAGGTCTTGGTCTGCTTTCTCCAAAAGCAGCAGAACACAGACAGGGCCAGGGTGTTGAGAACCAGCCCGAGGATGAAGGTGGGGATGGAGATCCCCAGCTGCACGGTCCGTGCCAAGCCGTTGACGGCTGCAAAACTGCAATTCTCACGGCTGTTGGTCATTTCTTCCCTGAAATGACAAAGAGAGCAGGTTGGAAATGTGTAAGACTCACAGTTAATGCCGTGATAAAGCCAAACCAAGATACTTTCAAACACAGTTCTAGAATTCTTTGGTTTTGAGCTGGACACTTGGTCAGCCTTTGTCTGTTATGGAAAGTGAAACCTTTCAAGCACAGAGCTTTCTATTCCCAATTTGAGTGGTTTGATATGTTGTGAGGGAGTCTGATTCTCAGGGGAAAGCAGTCAGCATCCACTGATTACCATCCCATATAAAATAATCCCATTCAGATATTGAAGAGACTGACTCCTTCAAACACATATTTTCAAAAACTCTAAAGACTACTGGCTATCTCTAATAATTTGTACACCTGTTGAAATTTCCGTCACAATTATGCTTAGTTTTGTTGCTACACAGAAATTAATGAAATTATTATTCCATATTAAGGCATGTTGATCTGATAGCTGGGATTGTACTCTCATACGTGAATCCCCATGCAGCAGTAGCTTTTTGCTGATGTGCTTTTACTGCACCCACATTTATATGATATTTTAGTTTCATACAGTGCTTATATCAAATGCAGTATTTTAAAAGGTCAACTTAAGAAGATTGATCTTTTGTCTAGGTGCAAAATGAGTAAGTGTGTTTTTTCACTTGTGTTTAACTTTCAGCATTCTTTAAATTTGGAGTTTGCTCTTTAAATTTTAACTGATTATCTTAGATAATCCAGCAAAAATTGGCAAACGAAAGCCATGACGTCTTCATAATGCAATTCTTTAAAAAAATTGATTTGTCTTGAATAAGTGTTATCACTGCTCTTAAAAATATACGTATGCTTTAACAAACTATGCCTTAAAAGTGCCTTTTTATAATCTCTTTAAATCAAAATCACAAGAAGTCCTAATAAAGCAGAAGAAATTGGTAGTTAAAGTTCCCAGTCCAGTTCAGCCAACCAAGTAGCCCAAAAGAAATTTTAGGAGTAAGTGAAGATGTTTTAAGAAGAGTTTGATCAAGAGGAGAATCTTTGCTTTGGAGGATGAAAAGTGACAGCTCTTAAGCACTGCCAGATGGAGCCAAACTTTCCTAAAGAAACCAAAACCCAATTAATGAAAGTTTGGTTTTTGTGTGTGTGTGGCTAAATTAAAATATTTTTAAAAAGTAGAGAAACAGAGAACAAATAGATCTGCTAAAAATTAACTGAGGAGATAGCCTTGCATTTTGCCGACTCTTATACCACTAATTTCATAGGAATGCTGACATTGTGCTGGAGGTCAGAGGTAGGATGATTTGTGGGAATCAGTGAGTAATAATGGAAATAACTTTATCTGAGCGCAGAATGCACTCAGAGCTTAACATGCTCATATTAGTGAAACAGTTATTTTCCAGCTCAGACTACAGAAAGAATAGGCACATAAAGCTGAAGGTCCAACCCAGTAATTGTTATGAAGTATGGATGTTATTAGTGTGGCTGGAAAAGGTTCAGTCTAGTCTGTCTGTTGAAGGAAAGAGTGTCAAATTTGATTAAAGCAATTCTGTAACTGTTGAGTCTAAGCTTCACACAGATCTTTAAAGAGAACTGCTAAATAAGTCTTGGATAGCTCTTAGCAGACCCTTATCTTTGATGAAGTATCCGCTTTTTCATATAAGAGAAAGGCTGAGGATTTTAGGCACTTGCATTTTAGCAAAGTGTACTAGAAACAAGTGAATAGCACTAGAAAAAAGCAGGGTTTGGAGCAAGGGCTGTTCAGTAGGTGGGGAAATGCTTGCCTGGAAGCTGGTGAGGACCACAAACAGACTGGATGGGGGTTACTAAAGGGATGCACAAATTCACCGAGACTGTCCTTGGCTGTGTGTCCCCCAGTGACCCCACTGTAAGAGTGAGGGTGACCTCTGGGGAGGATCTGTCAGTCAGGGGCTGGGTACCACTGCTACCTGCAGAGAACTGGACAGAGCCACGTGAGCTGGGCTGTCACAGCATTGCGAACTCAGGAAACAGCAAAAGGAAAGCGGGACGTTATCAGTGGATTTATCTGTCAGAAATGAGAACAAAGAGAAAACCTTGGTTTGGTCATCAAGATGAGGTTAAATCAATTCATTTGAGCCAGCAATATGTGGCAGCTGCTTAGAAAATCCTGTGTTTGTGGTATGTGAGAAAATCACACAGAACAGGGAGCTGAGCTGGTGCCGTGTGTACAAGGGGTCATTGTAGGGAGACACTGCTGTCACCGAGGGCAGGACAGGGAAGGGGACATGGGAACACGAGCTGTGGTGTGAGCATGGGCACCCGTGCAAGGGCACCCATCTACCTGGGGAAAAAAACAGGTGACGTGAAACATTTTGGGGTAGTGACAACACTTGTCAATGCAGCACTTTGTGTACTTTGTAAATGTGTCAGAAAATTGTGCATGATGACTCTTAAAAGCCTGAGGTTTGGTGCTACTTTTATCATATCTCTAGCTCATTGAATGCATTTTCTTTAGAATTCATTGGTACCAAATTACATGTAGCATTACTCCAGAAAATTACAAATTTCCAGAAAAGACAACCTTTAAACTGATAATTGTCTGATTGTCAAAAACATGATGGTTTTTATATTTTTAGTCTCTCAAATCTAAAATTTACATCTTGAGTAATCCACAGGAATTGTTTGCAACTGTTCAGACTAAGTAATGCTTGCTCAGAGTTACCTGAAGAATCATTTTCAGTGACAAATAACCTTGTAGTCATTTCATAAGCATCATCTTTACTGCATTGTCCAAATTATTAGTAAAAATACCGATAATACTCATCCTGAAAGATACTGAACTGTACCAGAGACATTTTTCCTATATAGCAGACACTGATTAGTATCTCGGGGGGTACTCACTAATCATATAGAAGTTTCATACTGATCATGTTTCCTTTGCTTATGAGAATTTCTTTAGAGGTAGTGTGTGAAACCTGTTTCGCCCTCCTACACCCCATCTCCCATTGCTGACAGTGTCACAGAGGAAGTCAAATTACTTCTATTTCAGTCATTCTCAGATTAATCTGTGCAGATTTTTACCTACCACTGAGTTGAGTTCTGCATGCTTGCAAACAGATTCTTTGGTGGGCGATTCCAATATTTCTTTCAAATACTAAAGTCAGGATTAGAGATCTAGTTTTCCCAGCTCCTTCCTTTCCACCTTCTTAAGAGAGGTACCATGTTTTTCTTTTCCAGTCTTCTGAAGAAAATTTCTGTGTCCTCAACAAGTTTTTTGAAGGAATGTCCTGTGGCTTTAGGATTGTTTCAGACAACTCCTAGAAACCAAAAGATAATATAAGAGCCTGTAATTAACAGTACTTAAGAGAGTCTATCTTAGCTGGTCCAGCCTCTGTCATCGCTGCTCCATTGGTTGTCAGCTTCTCCTGCTGAGGATTTTCCACTTCCTATGAACTCATTAAACATTGATTGGGTTTACCCATAACAGGAGCTTGTGGTTTAGTGAGCAGCAAAGGTGTTCTGACCTAGGAAATGAACAGCAAGGTTTTACAGTAATAGCTCCGCTAGGTTTTTTGCAGTACAGCAGAATTCATGAATGGTTTCCTCTTTGCAGCTTGGATTTGAGTTCATCTGGCTCTAGTTGGGATTTACACAAATCTGTATGAGAGCACAGATTAGGGAAGTTACATCAAGGGTATTCTTATCCATGAAAGCTTCATTAGCAAAAACATCTTTTGTTTAATTCTATTTCCCAGAATATTATTCGTGTTAGATATAAGTTATTCTCTCGTGGATGTACTTGGGAAGAGTAAGATGGCTTAGTGCAATGATGAGCAGCAGGTCCCACACCTGCCATATATTTCATCTGTAGCTGGATAATTTGAGCAGCAGGTCCCACACCTGCCATATATTCCATCTGTAGCTGGATAATTTCTTACCATTTTTTCCCAAGTATTTTGATTACAACAGAATAAATTTATATTTATCACTAAAGCAGAAATCTTTCTTTCTGCTCTAAGCTAAGCAACACTATGTTTGATCTTATTGTTTGAACTTTATAAGTAATAATCATCTAACCAGTTTAAAAATAGTGTCTACAATCAATGTTGCTATTAAATTGTTGGAAAAATAAAAGTCAATAACTAAAATAGGAATTACTTTACCTGAGCCCCAGCAAGCAGATCAGCAGCATTGCTTCAGTCCAGATTGTTCTACAGAGCTTGAGAGTGTTTTCTTACAGACCATGCCTTACAAGTGTTCTAAGTGGCATAACCAACCACATCCTTCTTTTCTTCTCTTTTTTTTCTCTTTTTTTTTTCCCTGTCTCAAGATACACTCTGTGCTTACTTATATAGGCAAGTGAAGGTGGAAAAAGTGTAAAGATTCAAATCCTCCGCTGTTTTCAGTCAGTAGTCAAAATAGAGTGGGGAGCAATTCGTCTCTGAAGTCAGGGGGTTTGGCATGGCCTTTGCCTGCTGTGATGCAGATGAGAGCTTTTGTGAGCTTGTGGTGGCTACCTCCAAATTTCCAATTATTCCTTGAGCTGGGGAGGAGCTGGAAAGTGAAAAGTTGTAGTAAGGATTGTAATAAAAATAGGGTTTCTTCCCCCACTTTCTGCTCCATTTGCATACTGGAGATCAGTAGTCAAGTGCTCAGAGGCTTCTGGGAGATACAGCTACTTACACACACGCAGCTGTTAAACTATTTAAGGGGTACGTGCCAGTTTTAGCCAGTTCAGGTGTATGATTCATATCTTCAAGCTGGCAAACAAACGTTTATCTGTGAGAGGACTGAGGTGTATCGAGCAGCAAACTAGTGCCTTACACGTAAATTACACAGTAACCAAACTACACTTTTCTTGAAATGAGCTTCCAAGGCTTTCTCGAACCTCTCTGGCTGAAGTGTGAAACTCACTTGCTAGTGCTGACAGCCCCTCTCCTGACTTGTGGACACACTGCAACCCTTTGCAGAAAAATACAGGAAGAAACCCAGCTCTAAGTGACAGTTTTCAAACTGCAACCCGGCTTTGGAGGTAATGTCATCTTTCTGTAGAAAAAGTAGCATCGGCACTCGTACCACAGGACTAGGAGAAGAAAAAAATCTGCAATTTTCTTCCTGTCTCATCTAAAAATGGGATTTGAAAAAAAAAAAAAAAAAAGCAGAACCCCAAGCAAAGTTTAGGTAAACCTCCTCAGAAAATGGTGTGGCAGAGGAAATGAATGCAATATGATTCATCGTATTTGGGAAACACATTCTGGAATTGGGAGGTTTCAAGGGCTTTTCAACTTCTGTCTTCTCAGAACTGTGGTCTAGCTCCAGCTCAGCAACAGATTGAAATAAATCTGGAGTCACAGAAAGAAACCTAAGAGTGCAACTACATATTAGCAGAAAACAAATGCCCTACAATTCTGAGTGACTTTTGAACAAGTTATTCTGTGTCATGTTGCACCTGAAATGGTTGAAATGGGTTTGCTTCTTTAATCTTCTTGCCACAGGCATACTCCAGACTTACCTTAAAAATGAATTTTAATACTTTGTGCTGCCTTCACTCCCAGCACTAGATTCATTCCTTGTGGCTTTATGAACTTCCCACTTAGTATCACTTGATGCATCAGACCTAGACGAAAAATCACCATTTCTGCAGACATCAGCTGCGTGTTTGCTAAGATAGCAATTTTTTGGTGATACATGTGGGTTCTTTGCTCGTAGGTGAGCATGCAATTTATTGGTGTGCACATAAATCATCCTTTTTCAGGTTGGCCTTTTTGGCCTAAATGAGGACAACTTCCATCTAGAGCAAATTTAATGAGGGCAAGTTGTGAATGACTCAGTCCCAGGCTGGCAGATACATCATTGGCTGAGAAATTACAGCTTGTTTCTCCTCATCCCTGGTGATTGCTTTTGAAGTTTCTCAGGTGCTGTACATGAATATGCTCTGCAGGAATTATTTCAGTGAATCCTTTGTGCTCCAGTGCCTTATCACCCAGCACTGCTGCTGGATAAATGCTGTATTTTGGGGATTCAGGTGGCTGCATGGCTCTGAAGTTTTCAATGGGAAGGAGAGGGCCTTCAGGTTTTTTAAAATTAACCACTAAAATGTTCTGAATCTATATATTTTGTCCTACCTAAAGACAGGAATCTTAAAAACTTTATCTGTTTCCCAGTATTGTGTTCCAGCTAGCAAATGAATAGTGGCTGGAGGAACCATAATCCAACTGAAAGGAAGTGTATGACCAAAAAATTCGTAATGTTTGTGGCGAAGATGAGTAGGGTTTTCTGGTTGGTTGGTTGGTTTTTTAATGTTTGCTGAACTTTCTCTACTTTTTATCCTCTTGGTGCCATAAGTGCTGCTCTTGCTAAGTCAGGCACCAGCATTTGCCGTTTTCAAGGAATCAAAATCTCTTTCAGAGGAAACATGTTCATACAGTGCAAAACCACATTCATTTGCATTACACCAGCGTAAATAAGTGGAAAATATATCATAGCAGCTCTGAGGTCCAGCTTTCACAAATGTCTAAATTATGTGTTTGCTTGTACTCAATGGCCAGAATGGAATGAGTTGGGCCTCAGACCTAGAATTAGGATGTAAATTAAATGTAAATGTAAATTAATCAAAATTCAAAGGAAAGGTCCAATGTGTTTCCGGGCCATTCTGAATGAATATGTGATTTCTTCTCCCAGACAGCTATAAAATATCATCTCAGATAACAAGACTTAATCATAAAGAGTAAAATGAGTCAGGAAAAGACATTGCCCAGCAGAGAACTGGGAGGTGAGCAACAAACAGTCTTTGTGAAGATTGCTGGGTGCAGTGGGGAATTAGAAAGCTGATGAACTTATAGACACCTGAGGCTAAGGTGTATTTTATGCTGTGCTGTGAATGGTTTCTGATATTCTGGTGTGTTTTTCAAGGTTTCAAAGACTGCATGAACATAGTGAGTTAAGCTAACAAGTCTTGTTCTGAGCAGGCTACCACAGCTTGCTCCCCCAAAAGGGATTTGCTGCCTTCTTTTAAGAGGGGAGATCCTGGAGACTTTATCAAACTCCAGCTGAGCAGAAGAAAAACCCTGGAAAGGAAAACTATGCCAGGAGCTCATGATGCTCTCACCTACCTGAAGATGTACTGTGAGGCTCTTTCTGTCTAAAGAACAAGCTTAGTTTTCATTGGTGGCTTAAAAATTGTTGTTTGTACTTGGGCTGGAGCACAGCGTTCTGTTTATCTGGAAACCTTCCACTTCAGACTAGTGCTCTTTGGGTTGCTCAGTACCCTCTTCCTCATCTTCATGAGCAGTCAAAGCCTGACAAACAGTGAGCTATCTTAACTGTGCAGCTGGGAGCTTTGAACAGCTAAGGAGTTGTGGTTTTTTCTCATGGAGCCAGTTTTTTGAGTTCAGGAGACTGCAAAACTTAAAACCAGAAAACCTGGGAACTGCTGTATTTTATAGGGAACAGCTGCACTCAGCCTCTTCGAGGTGAGGCAAAGACTTAAAGGCAGCCCAGATGGAGCAAATATAGTATAGTATAGTTTTTTTGGAGCTGGCCAGCTGTGAGGGTAGATTTATTTTTACCATTGAGGAACCTTACAAAGGCTTGTCAGGGTTGTGTGATGAGAGGAAAGGAACTGGGCAGTCTGGTGAGCAGCCAGTCTCACACTTATGTAGTTGAGTGAGCAAAATCATGGGAGTAACACTTTAAAGTCCAGAATATCTTTAGCTGTGTCTGACTCAGAAGTTCACCATCTGAACACCAAGCATGCAGGGTGCCACCTCCTCAGTGACTTCAGATACCCACAGTCTGCAGCTGATGTTCTAACTTTCCACAGTTCAGTTGCGTCTTCCACAGCCAAAAAGACCAGTCAGACGTGGCCAGTGCCAGCCAAGTGCCAGTGAGGCCATGGCCAGTCCATTCCTCCTCTAGGCAGGGACAGAATAGCTTGTGTGTGGCCAAAAGCAGTTCTGGCTGTGGGCTTAGCAATAGGCTATAAATTTTTCTTGGGTATTTGTAGGAAGGAGCAGCCAGTCAAGCTGCAAGTTCAGCTTTAGTGAAACTGTGTAAGAATAGACACAGAGCTTCCTGCACCCATGAGCTTTGCAGTCTGCCCCGGAGGTTCACCAGCACACCCATCTGTGCCAGCTGGCAGGTCAGGGTGCTCTGTGGTTGTTCAGCAGAGCTGGGCTCGTGCTGGTGAAGATGCCATGCTCACTGAGCCGTGGCACTGCCAAGGGAAATGGTAGGTGTGCACCAACCTAAGGCTTCAAATGAAACCGCCAGTTAATTTCACAATCAACCAGCAGAAGGAACTAATGGTTAGGAGTGGTGTGGATACAAACCCAGCACCTGTGCAGAAGAGCACACGGCTCCAAGCAGGCCTGCTGAGCACTCAGGCTTCTGCGGGAGCAGTTAAACAAGCTATTTATCTGCTCTGCCTCACCACTCCAGTGCCAGTGTGTGGTTATTGCACACTATTCTTTTTCCTGACACAGGCAGTGATCAGATCAGAGTCATGTCATGCTCACCCATCTCCACCATATCAACTCTGGTAAGTGATGTTATCTAGATTTTTTCCCATAGAAAACATTTTCTTCTCAGCCTTTGCAGTGCAGTAGGTAATGAAACACAAAATGAAATTTATTTCCTTTGCATTTTCATTCCACCACGTATTACCTGAGCTCTGCAGACTGGACCATCAGTACAAGTCACCAGCCATCACTGCAGGCTGGCACAGAGGGATGCCAGTGCAGGAAAGGAGCAGCAGCTGCAGTGCACACTTGTGCCTTGCACAGTCATTCCTATACTTCCCGCAGACAGCCCGGCACCAGGGCTAGGAGCTGCCTCGTCTGCAGGGTTTATGCACTCTTGATGCTACAACTTTCTGAAAGACTCGTGGCTTGGTCTGAAAAGGAGCTGACTTGTGTGTAATGGAACTACATTTTTTTTTCCTTTTCCTTCAGCTTGTCCGCCTCCACCCCTCCTCAGTGTAGGGACTGGCTTTTCCGAAAAGCCCTACTCACTCAAGCCTATGACTGCGGTGGATAAGTGTCAAATGAAGATCACAGACTGGCTTAAAAGGAACATTTTCCAGACCTGAGATGGGCCCTGTTTCATTAATGCATGTCATCTTTGCACTCGGGGCCTGTCCAATTTTAGCTCATGTGCTGCCAAGCACATTGAGTTGTTCTAAGAGCAGTGTGCCAATAAGGCACCTCTCAAAGCACGTCTCAAAGGATTGCAGAGAAGAGGGACCAGTTCTGGCCCCTCGCAGCACAGCCAAAATGGTTTCTGTGCCAGGGATGAGGCTGTTGGAGCTGCCAGCTGAGGATTGTTTCTCACACTGGTTTTGTCTCACCTGGGCGATGACAGTCACCACACCCGTGGCTCCCCTGTTTGCCTGGCTTGGTTTTCCCTGGGGTTTCTGCAGACAGTGCCATTCCTCCACCGCAGCCCAGGTGTACTCCTAGGGTGTGCTTGTCGGTGTCTCCAGCCTGTGTCCCCTAACCTGGCACTGAGATGGGAGGGTGTGACCTGTTTTGTTCCTTGCAAACGGGCTTTGGCTGCCATGCTGGCCTTAGATGCTGTCAACATCGCTGCTGTCATAAGCGTCCACATAGGTCCCACCAAAGTCCCAGTTTGAACCACTGAGTGACTTATTATGGAAAGGCAGTGAGTGTGGATGAGAAATAGCGAAAAATGGGTCAAGAAAACTCTGGGAGGGATCCCCGCTTCAGCGTCACAGTTTTGAGCGGTGCCGGTGCTGGCGGAGGAACTGCTGCTCGACAGTGCCATCTTTGGGTAGTTCATGCCTATGTTGGGCAAGAGGCGTCAGAGTGGAACTTGAGTTTTCCTTTGTGTGGTGCTCTCTCTCCATGTGTATATCTAAAAAAATATGTGTGTATGTATTTGTGTGTGCATCAATACCATAATGACTTATTAACAGTTGTTACATTACACGTGTGAGTTACTGTATGAGCTTCATTTTGTTCTCATCTCTCCTAATCTGTCCTGGTTGAACACTTTTTATTTCAGTATGGTAGCCAGCCTTTGAGACCTTCGAGAGAGAGAACTTTGTTTTGTGCTCCTGAAGAAAATGTCCTTTTGTGAAGACGTGGCTTTGTCTGTCCTCCTTTGGAAAGGGCAACTGAGCAAACTTCCTTATTTATTCCACTGCAGAAATGGTCTTTGCCTTGAAGAGAATTGACCATCCTTGACTCTGGCATCTGAAGGGAACAGTGATGGGGATTAGTTCAATCAGTTGTAGCTTGTTTCTCCTATGCATGTAGGCTATCTGCCCTTGCTATCAGCATATGATTAATATTTAAAATACAACCAATTTATCTTGGTCTCAGGGTCTTGGACGCTGCAGAAGGTGGGGATGCTGCAATGTGCTCCCAGCCCAGCTTGCTCCCCCACGGAGAAATGCACTGGCTTGTTTCTCTGAGAGTGGAATTCATCCTCATTTGTGTGCAGAGAGGTTGTGGTGTTTGAGCCTAATGGTGGTGAGATACTTAATTCCTTCTGATGTGCAATGTTAGTCTAGCTGAGTCAATATGGCTGGCTTAGTTCTTGCAGCCCAGTGTCTTCACACACAAGTTTGACAGAGCAGCTTTGAAAATAAAAACTGCACTTCATTTGCCTATAATCATACCACTTACACTGATAATCTTCTAGCTTTGCACTTCAAGTGTGAGTGCTAGACATTTATTTGAAATGCTGGAAAGTTCTCTTCCCTGTAGCACAGGTGTATTCCTATAAATAGCCTGTAGAGAAAAGCCACATAACATAAACGGGCTCAAAAAAGCAATTTGCAGGAAAGTGAAAAACCTCAAGCAGATGAAAGCCTCTCGAATGAACTACAGCTAGAGTGGCAGAAACTATCACATAATCAGTGCAAACTATTTTTGTTTTTTCTTTTTTTAAACAAAGAGAAAAGCTAAGATTTTTTTTAAAAGCCTTAAGGGACAGAGGTTTTGGTTACTGAAATATCAGCCTGAGATGACAACTTTTGAATTTCAGTGGACACAGCCCCCAAAAGATCCGGCAATTATTTGAAGCTCAGAGTGGTCCAGCCTGCCTGCAGACATAGGTAATGTGTGTGTGTGTGTGTCTGTGGCAGCCAGGATGCTCTGCACTTTAAAAATGCACTTTTCTCACTTTGCATCCAGCTGGGGTGTGTTGGTCTGTGCCAGGGGAGGAGGTGGGACACCAGCATGGCTGCCCTCCAGGATGACTCTTGGCATATGTCATGTAGGGCTCTGTTGTGCTGGAGTGTCATGGGCATGGGGGCCTTGCAGGAGCCACACAGAGGCCCTGAATGTGTGTGGCTAGCCAGCTCTCTCCAGGATGGATTGCCTTCATTCCTTGTGCTACAAATCAGGGTTGTCCTAAGAGACTGAATGCCTCCCCTATTTGGGGTCGGATGAAGGCGTGTGAGCAGCCTCTGCTGAAAAACCCATTGTGCTGCTGTATTAGGCTGCTCTGAATAAACCCATTTCTGCCTGTGTTGGCTGGGAAGGGTGATTGCTGAGACCAGGATGGTTGTACAGGGATTGTACCAAGGTGACCAAGAAATTTGTGAAGGTAGGTTATCGTGTAGGGATTAAATGGTAGGATTGCCTTGAAGTCTTGTGCTTTTGTACTCCTGCCTGACCCCAGGAAACACCTTACACACGTGCACAAGCATGACCTGTTTTATTCCTTGCAAACAGGGGCTTTGGCTGCAATGCTGGCCTTGGATTTCCTGGGCCAGAGGAAGATCATTTCACCGAGCCTAAACCTCCACTCAGGATTGTTCTGGAGCGTCCAGGTAACAATGACAATTGGCCAGATGGGTGGATATTTCTCCAATTCCACCTTAAATCTGCAGCATTCCTAAATCTGCAAGCCTTTACCACCCCAGATCAGAGAGGAAGGGTGATCTCCCAGCCTGAAAGAGCCAGGGTTCCCTGCAGGTGTATAGTGGGTTGATGCTGGCTGGATACAGGCCCCCACCAAAGCCTCTCCCTCACTCCCCTCTGCAGCTGGACAGGGGAGAGAAAAAACAACAAAGGGTTCATGGGTTGAGATGAGGACTGGGAGAGAGATCACTCACCAGATACCATCATGGGCAAAACAGGCTCAAATTAGTGATAGTAATTGAATTTATTATTGACAGAACAGAGCAGGATAATGAGAAGTAAAATTAAACCTTAAAAACGCTATCCTCCCACCCCTCTCTCCTTCCCAGCTTTACCTCCTGCCCCCAGTGGTGCACGGAGGCAGGGAATGGGGGTTATGGTCAGTTCATCACCCGTGGCTTCTGCCACCTCTCAGGGAGAGGAGTCGCTCCCCTGCTGCACCGTGGGGTCCCTCCCACAGGAGACAGCTCCCCATGAACTTCTCCAACGTGAGTCCATTTCATGAGCAACAGCTCCCTACAAACTGCTGCAATGTGAGTCCATCCCATGGGCAACAGTCCTCCCAAAACTGCTGCAGTGTGGGTCACTCTTCCAGGGGCTCAGTCCTCCAAGGACCGGCTGCTCCAGCCTGGGAGCAGGGCCCCTCTCGCCACAGGCCTCCCACGGGGTCACAGCCTCCTCCAGGCATCCCCCTGCTCCAGCATGGGCTCCTGCACGGGCTGTGGGTGGATCTCTGCATCCCCATGGATCCCCACGGGCTGTGGGTGGATCTCTGCATCCCCATGGATCCCCAGGGGCTGTGGGTGGATCTCTGCATCCTCCATGGATCCCCAGGGGCTGTCAGTGGATCTCTGCATCCCCATGGATCCCCATGGACTGTGGGTGGATCTCTGCATCCCCATGAACCTCCATGGGCTGCAGGGGCACAGCTGCCTCACCATGGGCTGCCCCTTGGGCTGCAGACGAATCCCAGCTCTGGTGCCTGGAGCACCTCCTGCCCCCTTCTCCACCGTCCTTGGTGTCTGCAGAGCTGTTCCTCTCACATGTTCTCACCCCACTCTTCTCTGGCTGCAATTACAACTGAGCAATAACTTTTTTCCTTCTTCTCATCTCTGTTATCCCAGAGCTGTTACCACCATTTCCAACTAACCCAGCCTTGGCCAGCGGCACGCCTGTCTTTGGAGCTGCCAGGGACTGGCTCTGCTGGACACGGAGGAAGCTTCCAGCAGCTGCTCACAGAGGCCACCCTGCAGCCCCTGCCCTGCCAAAGCTTGGCCATGCAAACCCATCACTTCAGCTGGTGAGAGACTCATAACCTGCCAGAGCCCAGTCCCAGCTCAGGCCTCTGCCCCTGCTCCAGAATGGGTGTGGGAGTGTTCCCAGGGGCAGTCCCACTGCTCCCACGGGATGCAGCTGCAGCCTGCTGGGATGGAGCTCCAGAGCCCTGCTCAGGGCGTGCTGGAGAGGGTTCAGAGCCTCCTCCGATGCTAAACAGCAGAGGGCAGCTGCAGCCTGGGAAATGCGTTCATCAGTCCCTTGTTAAACACAAAGGCACGATGTGGTCACTTCAGCCCTGACAGAGCTATCCTGCCCTGCATGAGGTGTCGTGCCCGTCTCATCTCCCGCGGTGGTGGGTGAAAGCACAAGCTTTTGCAGCCAGTGGGAGGGGGCTCTGCCTTCATGTTGCCTCTTATAGGTCTCTAACAACGTGCAGTCAAGAAATTCGTGGAAAAAAAAAGAGTTTTTGCATAGAACGCGGTAGTATTTCCAGATATTTGTGCAGGCTGTCCACTAACAGGGGCTAGAGTAATTCATAATGCTATAAAGAAAATGGCTGTAGTTTATGATTGTATGAACAGACTCCTTTAGAATGATATTTCCCTATATGATTTTAAATGTCATGAAGAGTGCTTCTCTGTTTGTGGTCACCTAACTTCAGACTTACCTCTACATATAATGTGATTAGTTATTTCATGAATGAGAGAGCCTACAAGATAGTGGAAGCAAAATCAGTATTTCAAATGGTGCTGACAAGTTGGGTAAATGATTTGGGAAAAAAGGAATTAAAAAGGCAGAAAGACACATGCAAAGTTTTACACATATTTAGGAATAGTTGTGAGAACAAATGTGAGATATGGGTGAGCTTGATATGCTGCAGGTCTGAAAAAGGGGATCTGCAGCTTACAACAGATTGTAAATGGAGCATGACTGGAAATGAAATAGAAGATTATGCTGTTGTAGGAGAAATGTCAGCGTGATTATGGGATATCAATTGTTTGAGCTTGTAGAAGAACTATATTCAGTCTTGGGTGCCTCTCAAGAAAGAAAGAAAGACCCAGCTCAATCCAAGAGAGATCCAAGGAAACAGGGAAGCAGAGCAAGTTACATCCGAAGCACAGAAGTAGCTGAGGGTATTTAGAGCACAGATATTGGGGTGGGGAGGGCACAAATAAGTCTTCAAATACATAAATGGCAGCTGTGAATTGGAAAGAAATAAATAGTCTGCTATATCCACTGCAGATGGGAAAAGAAACAATGGATTTACACTGCACTCTACCTGGAAATTCAAATAAACCCTTCTAATGCTGAAGATAGATGAAACTAGAAATACGCCTTCCTGTGAGTTGTTATACAAAGCAGGTTAGACAAAATTCTGCCAGCTCTGACATGGGAATGTTGAGCTGGCCTTTAGTTAGATGGTCTCTTCCAGCCTTTGGCACAAGTCTGTGCTCTCTGTCAGTCTGTGCAGAAGACTGAGGTGATGACAAACCACCTTGGGTGATGTGACAGCTCTGTGTGTTACTGCTGAGGGGGGCAGAGAGGTGTGCTTGCACACCAGGAGTGCAGATCAATGTAATCCCAGAGTGGCACAAACTCCTGCCTCAGCATGAGTCCTCCTTATTTTCTGCAGGTGGACAGTAGCCCTTTACCAGGTGGTAGAACCCTAGATTGCTTCACTCCATGCCCACTTCAGCACAGGTTTGTTCCCTGATCTCACCAGTGGCTACGGCTGACTGAAGTCTGGAGTTTCCCCATACATCACTGCACTCTATAAAAAGAAATCCAGCAAGAGAGAGCAACAAAAAATGAGGAAAAGAAAAAAGAGATGTGAAAAGAATTAATGTAGTTTTCTTCAGATGCTTCTTTGCCAAGTGACATCTGGAGGCCAGAGTAAGCTGTGCTGAAGCAGTCCTTTCTGGGTTATTGGCTTATCACCAGGGGTGAAAAAATGTCAATGAGAATTGTTCTTTTTCTAGATTAGCCCTCTGAAGCAGAATGGAAATTCGATGTTTCTTGGTTAAGGTTAGACCCTGCTTCCCATCCCTTCTCCCATGAAGTGAGCAGCGTGAGAGCACGAGCACAAAGGCATTTCAAGGGAGCTAAACACATTTCAAATGTATCAAAACTGACACTAATGCGTAGCTTGCTTCACACTCGTGTTTCCTTTCCACCTTCCTTTCATTTAATCCCAACTTGGGTTTCCCTCTTCCCCCAAATCCCTTTTGCTTGTCTTTGAGGTGAGCTGAGATCTCCCAGGCTACCTGCACAAACAACTGGGGGAGGAAAGAAACTAGCTAAAGGAGGATAAGGAAAAACATTTAGGAAATAAGTTTTTAGGTTATTTTTCTCTTCCAAATATGTTCGACATACTGTGAATGAGTGATTTTAAGTGTCTTTGTAGACATCCAAGCAAAGGTGTAAGTTCCCAGGGACTCTCCTTTGGGCAGGCCAGCAGAAATCTGCCCTAAATACCTTTTCCTGCTTTCTAAGGCCCCCTTCTTCCCTTCCTCTCCCAGGCATGCTGGAGTTAGTTTCAGACAGAGGTGAGGCTCCCCTTTCGTGGTTTGACACTTCGTTCAACCCTGCAGTGTAACAGCACACCTCAGGCCTTTTGGAGAGAAATCTTCAGCTTTGGGTGTGTGCAGATGTTTTCCATTCAGAGAAGAATCCAGCTCAGGATTTACCTGGTGGGGCCTGGCTGCACTTGGCCCCTTCTGCTGTGCCTGGTGTGATGCTGCAGCAAGCTCTGGCAGGTGCAGGGACGTGCTGACTACGCTGTGGAAGCCAGATGTGGATAGAGTGGTTAATTTTACGTGCTTCTGTGTGCTCATGGAAAGCAGAAATGTCCCTGGTGGGCCATTTTACATAAAGAAACAGTCTCTGGTTTGGGAGGTTCCTAACCTACAGGTATTACTGAAGTGTTGACTGTATTTGTTAATTAACCAATGAAATTAACACACGATCCTAGTTTTCCTTTTCTTAACCTATCCTGGTCTAATTCTAACAATCATAAGCATTACATAGGTATTACACAAACCTACGTACACAGTCTCTATCAGCTCTTATTGTTTATGAGAACCCTATATCAAAAAATGTGAACAATTTCATTCTATCAATATTTTGTCTAAATAATATATCTAAAAAATGTGAACAATATAGTTCTATCCATATTTTGTCTAAAATGAAGAACTCTGTGAAAGAATAACACTGCTACAGCAAACAGAGCTATGCTTAAGGATTCTGCTGCAGCTTTTTAACATTTAAGGCACTTAGCATGTATTTCTACTAGAAGTTAAAAAATCTACATTTCTGTTTCATTTTGGTATGACTTCATGTATCTTAGCTTGTCCAAAGGTTTTAACTGAACTCTTGTGCTTTGCCTTCCCTCTGGGAAAGTATCTGGTGTTTTTCCAGCCTGGCACAGCAAGGATGGTGTTCAGCTTTGCAGTGTAGTCCAGGGCCCTGCAAACCCAGAGCTGCCCGGGCTCAGGTGCTGTAGACAGCCAGCACTGCAGCAGAGGGACTGGGACAGCACGGGCTCTGCTGGATTTCTGCTTCCTATCAGCCTGAGCACAACTGGAAAAAACCCGTGTGAGGAGGAGACCTGTAGGGTGAGAGGCTGATTTCTGTGCAAGGCTCTTCCTCATGGGAAGGCAGTGAGTTCGTGCACTTGCACTCATTGTCTGGCTGCCCACAACCTCAAGCTCTGTGCTGAGTGGGGGCCCAGGGGCTCACAGAAGTTGCTAATGTGGCAGAGTTGAGTCTGAGCCAAAGGAAGAAGATCTGGCTACCAGTGAGAGAAGATGGTTGAGTTCAAAAGACCCAGAGTGAAATTTCTTCAGACACTTGAAAAGGCAGAGATTAATCACTATATTGAAAAAAAAAAAGTCTACTTTTAGTCTGAAAGTCCCATGTGGAGAATATTACTAAATCTTTCAGTTCATGCAGAATATCTTAGAATTGGGACTTAAAGAAAAAGCAGTTTATTAAAAAAAAAAAAAATCTAGAGTCAACTACCCATGCTCTTTGTTCAGAAATATTAGTCATGGGGAATTCCTAATTTCTCTGGTTTTACAAGCTTCATGCATCAGGAAATAGTTGTATTCTATTTTCCCTGACTGCATGCTGCAGCCACTGCCATGTCTGCTGTGTCTCTCCTAGATGTGTACATGCTTTCTGTTCCTCTTATGTCACACTACTGCTTTTTGTCACCAGCACAGGGGGAAAGGCAGAAAAAGGAGTTATTTTCTTTTTATTCTGACTGATGCATTATTTACTTTCCCACCTGGAGACCGAAGTTTGTGTCCACAATATTTCTCCTCAAACCAGGATTTTAGAAATTATAGAGGATCACTCATGGAGACTTGTTCTTTAACCGCTGTCTTAAAATGAAACCTCAGATATTTTTTCTTTTTTTGTGACAACTTTCTGGTTGATTGAACTTCCCTAAGTTACTGAAATCTATGTTTCTTTGCTCTTACATGGGTCATTTATTGAGCCAGATGTGCTGGAAACAAACAATTTAGTGGCTTAGGCTTTGCTGATCAGAGGCAGGCTACTCTGGCACAAGGTAGAGAAGCAAAAGGTCAGAGGAAGGAGGTTGAAAGCTGGTTCCACCTGCATTTTGCAGGTTGGTGGTTGGTAATTTGTCACTGGAGGTTGGTAATAAAATAGGTTAGTGAGGGATGCTGTGCAGAAGGAGGGACCTGGCCCTTGGGGACTTTGCCCTGCTGGGTGTTTCACTCCGACATGGACCAGTAGCGGGGACAGACCTTGAACAATCACTGCTCCATGTGAGGAAGAGGATTGCTGGCTGGGGTTTGTTAGCCACTCACCTTCCTCTCTTGGCTGCTTTTCTTCTCTTCAGCCGAGGGCTCTTTTGTCAAGCTGTGACAGTGAAGGGACTTCACCGAGCACCAAAACACTCTGAATTCCCAGCGCCTGCTTGAGCAGAGGGTGATTGAAGGTCTTGTGAAACCACACTGGCCCTGAACTGAGAGAGGTTAGACTGGTCTGTGCTGTCACTGGGAAGGTGGGTGAGGTTACACCTGAATAAGCTCTAAATGCTTTAGAGAAAACCAGTGAATCATCATGAAACCAAGGCCCCAACCACCTACATCAGCATTGCTTAGAAACACCTTTAATAACATGAGGGTGAACACAGGCCTGAGGAAGAGCTCTGGCACTTCCTGCCCTTACCTGTGAACTCACCCTGTAGAGAAGAGACAGCGTGTTTGTACCTTGCATGCCAAAATGCTGCTGTTTGCCAGGCCTGCTGCTTGTCCCTCACCATGTCCCTGCCTCGCAGCAGAGCCACAATCTGCAGCATCAGGAGAACATCTGGTGGATGGGCAGCAAAACCTGCTGCAGGAAGAAAGGGGCTTGCTTAGCTCAAGTTCACCTGTGAAAGGAAATGTCCTCATGTTGTGGTTTCAACTTCTGCCTTGGCAGACTCAGGCTGTCAGCATGCTCACACCTCCATGATGACAGCTGGGGCTGTAGGGGCACAGAGCAGCCTGGAAAGATCCCTGAATTTGGTGGTCCTGTTTGTAATAAATATATTCTGACCATTTCATCCTGGCCTTAGGTTAATGATGGTTATTCTTCAAAAAGGAAAGGGAAAGGAGTGAGAGACAGTGCCAAAGAGACAGATAAAAGTTGTGTGCTTCTTGCAGAAAAGATTTTTAAACTTTTCTTTGTTTGTTTGCTTGATTTCAGTGGTTTTTTTGGTTTTCTATCAGATAACTTTTGCTGCAGTTGATAACAAGCCAAAAATGCCTTGGGCAGGGATGACTGATCCACGCTGGCGCAGGATGCTTAGCACTGGTCAGGATAACTCAGTAGCAGCAACCAGTTGTGACCACCAAAATCTGCCTCTGAGTGCTGCAAAGGCTGAGCTGCTTCTGGGATTATTTAAAGAGCATGAAGATGATAATAAAAGGGGAAAAAAATCCCCCAGACCTGGAAAGGGTGAGTCAAATGGCTGATGGAAATAACCATAGTTTTCTAAGGAACCTCTTATTTCCCTGTTTAGTGGCCATATCTCTGCACACCCAAGAACTTGTCATGAGTCACCTTTTCCATAGCCAGTAGGTAGATTAGTTTTCTTATTGCTGATATTTTTTGGGTTTGTGTGTTGTTTTGGGTTTTGTTTGTTGGGTGAGTTTTTTGGGGGTTTTTTTTTGTTTTGTTCTCTTTCTTTTGCTTGCATTTATGGCAATTCTTGTGGTGCATGTGCTTCCTCACCGGGATCTGCACTGGGCACCTTCAGGCTGGGTTGGGAATATCACAGGGCTCCTGCACTAAACTGGCCCTGCAGACATGGAAATTCCCCTCCCTCCTCCAGGGAAGCCCGTCCTCTTTCATTGCCTCATCCTGGTCATGCCCAGCTTTTCCCAGGGGAGGGGGAAGCCGCTGTTTCTGCAGCTGGTGGCAGAGGAGGAAGGGTGGTTTTGCTGAGCAGCTGGATCCTGTGTGACTGTTTGCTGGCAAGTCCAGCTTCTGGCACATTGTGGTGACATTGGGTGACACTGGCAAGCGCCGGATTTTGATGAAACAAAACCACCTGAGGAAGGAAAACCTCTGAAAGATAAAACTGCTGCACAGTTCACTCTCTAGAAAAGTGTCATTACTGAAACAGCGACTTCTAAAGCTTGATTTTCTTCTGGGCCTTGTTCCCCCATTTCTCTCCTCTGAGAGCAATATATGGCAAAAATACAGTTTCCAGTTGCAGCAGGATCCTGGGACTGGCTGGGCATGAAAAGTGGCACTGGGTTGGGTGATCCCCATGACAGAGTCTGCAGAATGAAGGGGAGGCAAATGCACACCTGGAGCCAAGGGAGGGCATTTATTGCACCATGGATGGGCCTGAAAGACTACCAGAGCTTCCCTATGCATCCTTCCAGGGAGGAGAGGGTTGTGGGATGGCTCCAGTGCAGATCCAGGAATGAACCATGCAGGGGGAGAGGCCGGGCCAGTGCCTGTGCTGGGGACAGGCCGTGCAGACCAGTGCCATTAGAGCCAAAAGCAAGGAGCAAGGTGTGGGTGCTGCCCCGGGGAGCTGCATGTCCCCTGTGGCCCTCCTGTGACCCCAGCTGAAACCTTCACCATCAGGGCCTTTGCCAGCACTGGGGGGAAAGTTTGAACTGCACAAAAATCAGCTTTTGTGATTTCTTTCTTCTGTCTGTGCCACCTGACGTGCTGTGCCTTTGTGCAGCTGGAAAATGAAGAACCTTGGCCAAACCCAGACGTGACTCACACTCTTTAACCTCTGGCTAACACAGCCCCATGTGAAAGCAGAAGGTCAAGCCCTCCTTGCATCACTTTTACCAGGAAAATAAAAATATTAAAATATTAAATAGGGAAATGTTTCAAGGGAAGGTAAAGTGAGAAGTGAAGATGTGTGTTTATGAGGAAGAGGACAGTGTTGAAATACACCGGTGAAAATAAGTCAGCTTGGCATTCACTGGCAAACAAAAGCCCATGTGAATTGATTAAAAAAAAAACCCAAAGCAACCAGAAATGGGTTGGATTTCCTAACTGGCCTCAGTATTTTCACTTGAAATCTGCTTCACAATGATCATGTAGATAAATTGTCACCAGCAGCACAGTCTAAACCTGGGGTGAGTCTTTAAATGCAAACTCTGGGAAACCTTTACCTTTTTGAAACAGAGTGGTCTTTCTGCTGTGCCCACATCTTTGTGGGAGACCTTCTCTCTCTCTCTCTCTTTTATTTTAATCCTTTGCTTTATGTTTTTGAAAGCCAAAGTCAGCAGGGAATGCTGACAGGTTAGGATCCCTGTCCCAGGCAGGCAGGTGGTGGGATCCAGTTCCCTTTCCATGGGGGAAGGCAGTGGGTGTCCAGGTGCTCTTTCCCCGGGCAGCCCAGCAGGAGCTGAGCATCTGAAAGCAGGGGAGCTCGTTGCACAGCTTCCATTTCCTACATTGTGCTTTGCCTAGCAAGGGAGTTGGTAAAGCCTCTGCCTCTACTGAAACCTTCCTGCTGATGCCATGATGAAATTTTGCCTTTTCTTTTACACCCCTTTTATACCCCTTTTATACCCCTTTTATACCCTCTTACAACTTCTGTATTCTTAGTGCTTTTTGCATACATTCTTGGACTTGTTTGTCAAGCTGGGAGACGAAACATTTTAGAAGCTTC
>VZRS01008709.1:58316-214434 GCA_013398055.1 Ifrita kowaldi | reverse complement strand
CTGCCCAAGGGGGCTGCAGAGGCTGGCTGTGGAAGTGACACCATCCCTGCCCAAGGGGGCTGCAGAGGCTGGCTGTGGCAGTGACACCATCCCTGCCCAGCCCCATCTTGCACTTGCACAACCCAACTGTCTCCTGCACAGCCCCTCCAAGGCTCCTCCTCCTCTAAACCTTGGTAAGCACCTGAGGACTCACAGACGTTCAGAGGCTCTGCTGTGAGGTTTCTGTGGGGAGGAAGCTTGGCTGCCTCAGGCCAGGCATTCATGATGTGTGTCTCTGGGCAAATGGCTGCCAGAGGAAGAGGCGTTACTAGAACTTAGGTGGGTTAGCAGAATGTGCTCGGAAATGCTTTGTTTATAGGCTGTTTTCTACCTCCCCCACCCTTTTTATTAGCGGTTAGTGGCATAGAAGTGTGTTTTTCTTGCCCATCTGAAACAGCAGCTTTGTTTGTGCAGAGCTTTCGCCTCTGAAGAGCACACGTGCATGCTGGTGAGACTGGAGGTATAGAAAAAACACCTTGGCAATCAGGTTATCTCTCAAATCACTGTGCTCTCACCACATAAATCCTATACTGGGGATGGAATCTTAAGTATCTGTTGAGCTTTACCGGGGAACTGGAAGCCATCAAATCACAAAGGTGTATATGTTCCACAGCGATGCAGGAGAGCCATCAGCACACAGGGCTGGGGAAGCAGCGTGTGAGCCCTGCTGAGCAGGGCCAGGGCCCTGGCACCCCTTGGGCTGAGCCAGCAGCAGATAATCCATCTCTGTATGCACAGCACCCTTCGTTGCTGCTTTGATCTTTTCAAAGAAAATGCAAGTGTAGAAAAGGGGAGATAAACCAACCTCCTTAAAAGGTCTTTGCAGCCAGAGCCTCTCCTCCTTTCCTTCCCCGTTGTGTAGTAAGCAAAGGAGAGATTCTACTTTCAGATTTTGATGATTACAGAGCAGATATCCCCATTTCTACCGGAACCTCTGGCAAGCGTGCTGAGAAGCCTGCATCCCCTCAGGAAACTGTCAGGGCTTTGCTACTACCCTGTGCAGCAGAACAGCCACTGCCCTGGTGCATGGAGGGCTCTGCTCAACCAGGGGCTCTCCTTGAGGGGCTTCCTCCTTTTGGCATTGCCTCGAGTAGCAGGAGACACAAAGGCAGGGCTGGCTGTGGGAACTGTAAGGATGTTTTTGTGGCAGCAGGGCTGGGCCCAGCCTGTACAGGTGGATGGCAGCCCAGGCTGGGGTTAGGAGGTGTGAGTGGAGGTGTGAGTGGAGGTGTGAGTGTGGTACATCCCAGCCCAGGGCCTGTGGTCTGAGGCTATGTAGTGGTTTTAGCTACTTAGGTGTTTGTGGTAAGTGCATCCCAGGGTGGGATGCACTGCTCTGCCTTAGAAAATCCCAGTCTCAGTTGGAGCTCATACCCTCTGCCCCTGGCTTGGACAACAAGGGAGCTGTCCCTCCTGGGCAGACAGCAGAGCAGGTCCTCTACCACCCAACCTCCCACCTTTCCCATTTAACTCATAAAGAAACCGAATTCCATGCTAGTGACACAACTTTATTTAGGTTGATTTCTTTGGAACAGCTTTGCTGCCACTTTCTTTAGATAGTGCTTTACATTATAAATTGAATAGAGTCCTAATACAGAATCCTTATTCCCACTGCCCTGCACCAACTCTTTTATTTAATTTTAATGCCATTTGACTCAAACATTTTCAATGTGAAGTTTTTCTCCAGTACAAGCAATTGCAATTTCTTCTGACCTTGTATTGTAATGATGACAATTTTGTAGCTGTTACATTGCTGTAAAGTTCTCTAAAGCATATGCCTTTGTTATGGGATTGTGCATTATTAGCAACTAAAAACCAGTATGTTTGTGACTTATAGAAACACCATCCTTTCTTTTTCTGCATGGTTTCACTCTGATTTTTCAAAAATTTTTGATATTTGGAATAGCCTGTTTCTTTGTCACAACTGCACAACCACTGATCCAAGATGGGGATGAGGGACAAAACCCAATTCTTTACCACTGCCTGTGCTTCTTTTGGGTTTCCTGGGAAAATGAAAGACACACAATTTTTGGCAGGGAAATCTATAATTTTACACAAATTTGCATAAGGCAGAGAATCGTCAGCAGCAATCTAGATCATTAGATCAAGATCTGGACTGCTGTGGTTGTCTGAATCAGAGTTGAATCACGTATCTGAATGTTTCCCATTAGTAGAATGTCCCTCCATCCCACTCTAACAAAAACCAAGTGCGAAACCCTTCTAGTGAGTTCCCACTGAACGCAGCAAATATCAAATGTGTGCTGTATGTGTTTTGCATTAATGTGTTACGTGTGGGAGCTGAATTTCAGCTTCTTCACCGGCTGCAGATTCAGACTTTGCTAGCTTGGAAGATGCTTCCTTAAATTCCTTGTTGACAAAGTAGTAACAAATGGCATCCAGGCAGCAGTTGGTGTTTGCGAGGATGGAGGCGAAGTGAACGAAGTTGTTAATGCTCCGTATTGCCGAGCAGTCGGAGCTGATGGAGTCCATGATGAAGCGGAGGAGATGCCCGAGGTAAAGAGGCAAAAAGCATATGATGAACACAGCCATGTTTGCAGACATGATGTAGACAGCCCTCCTGGTTAGCTTTTCATTGTGAGAGTTTTCATTCTTCTTTCTCATGAGTTCTGCAATGGTTCTTATGGAGCAGTAACTTAGGATGACCAGCGGTATGAAAAACCCCGTAATAATGGTACACAGCGTGATCACCGAGGGCGTCATGGAAGACTTCTCAAAGCAAAGGTCATCTTGTCTTCGGTCCTCTAAGCTTTTAATGAGGGAAGTCTCACAGATGATGACTACCCAAAGAAATCCAGAGGCAAAAGCTGCCCTCAGCGGTGACCTCAGTGCCTTTGATCTCAAAGGGTACTTGATTGCAAGGTACCTATCAGCGGCTATGAAGGTGATGATACCGATGCTCATGAAGCGATTAATGAAATAGCCACCTTCCAGAACCAGGCACCATCCATCTACCTTCAGGTGCTGGAACTGGGACAAAGTTTTAAATGGCAAAGTGAAGAGCAGCAAGCAGTCAGCCACAGCCAAGTTGACCATGTATACTCTGGTTTCTGTCCATTTGCCGAGTTTGCAACAGAACACACACAGCGCCAACACATTCAGCACAATGCCCAAAACCAACACTGGGATGTAAACACACAGCTGGACAAGTGAAAATATTTCATAGGCTGTGATATTGCAGCTGCTGTGGTTCATTTTGGGGGTATCAAAAGGTACAGTTCCTGCAAAAGCAAATAAAGCCTTTTTCAAGGGAGGTTCTGGACTGAATCAGTGATTAATACTAATTGAGAGAATTTCAGCCATGAAAACCTGACAACTGAGATGGCTGTGCATGGCTGGGTGTAGGGTACCTAGTGGGAGGAAGAGGGACAGGGACACAGGCCTGTCAGTTGTGAAGGAGAGAAAAACGTAGATTCTCCCTGGGTCCTGTGTGGGGAAGACTGCTCCTGGAGGATGGCAGGGAAAAGGGCTTGGGCCCCTATTTTGGCTCAGACTTGGATCAGGCAGCAGCAGATATCCTACAGCAAGGCGTTATGTGAGGCATTGCAAACATTTGATAATGGAAAGGGGATGCCTAAACCCAGTTCTCATCCCTTCCCTTATAGCAGGGCACAGTGGAAGCCAGCCAGCATCCTCACAGCTTAAAATGCTCCAGGAGATGTGCAGCAGGACAGCTGTCCTCTCCTTTGGTCCTGAGATGTCTCTGCACCACTTCTCATTAGTGATACAAGCAATTATTTGTATATCTCTTATTAGTATATCTCTCCCTAGTTTCATCTGCCATCAAATCCTGTAGTCAGAGGTCTGCAGTGAGAATCGGAGGACCCTCACTGCCTTTCAAGGATTGTCAAAGCTGCTCTTTCTCTCAGAAGTATTACAGCAAACTGCCACAATTCCAAGACAAAAGAAACTCACCGATGCCATGGCAGGAATGTGATCAGCAGCCATGTGAAAAAGATGAGCTGTGTTTGGTCGAGTGGGTGGTTTCCTCACCTTGGATCTAAGGGCAATATTGCTGTTTGCCCTCCAGCTTTGGAGGAGTTAATGCAGAAGAACTTTCCAGGTGCAACTATTCATGGACAGAAAAGACCCAGGATGTCTGACATGTCTTTGGGTTTCCCCTGCAAGGGGAGCGTGGCTCCACGGGTGAAGGTTCATGGGTCTCAAAAGCATCCCCAGCGAGCAAACCATAAGGCAGTGCTGCAGCATTTATGTGCATCTGTGGCTCGTGGTTAGCTTTGAAAATCATGCAGCAGAAGAATCATGCCAGGAGACCTCTGAAGAGGTGAGGGAATGTGGTACAGCAGATACCTGCAGCAGCTCTGTCCTCTGGACATGAGAAATGCGTTACGAGCCCGTAAGATATAAAGGGAAGATCAAAACAGGGAGACCTAGCAAAAATCTGGCAAAGGCTGAGACAGCCCTTAAGCATCCAAAAACATGTCAGATGCGGCCAGTATCAAAATGATGCTTTGAAAATACATTGGTTCCAGCCCTCTCTTTCTCCATCACTATTCTGGTGTCCCACCATGGCTGGGGAAAGGCGATGCCTTGCAGAATTCAAATAACCTTGTCAGTAAATAGCCAGGAGAAATTACCTGTTCTCTTGCTGTCCTTGGAGAGAGCGAGTTCCTCCAGCCCAGCCGTGGAGCGCTGTGCAGGCACAGTGAGCAGTGCTCCTTGCACATGACCAGCAAGGTGTCCTGTGATAACCAATTTCTGGTGGCTGTGAGAGCAGCAACGCTGGCTGAGGAAGCACCCGTACCCCTCCTGAACATTTCCCCAGGGCAGAGCTTCCTCTGTCACCACTGGTGTGGCTTGTACCACCTCCTGTTGACTGAGGAGCCTGCAATAGTCCTGCAGTGAGGTGAAAGGCTTGTCTGCTGTGCATCCCTGCAGCAGTTCCTCTGGTGGTGGAATGGCTTTGGGTTTTACCTTTGCTTTACTTTCCATTGCCTGATGTCTCAATGGGCAATGCCTGTTGACCCTCCTTGCCCAACAGACTGTGCTTGGAGGGGACCCATCGCCCTGGAAGGTCCTGAGGTCTTCTCTCTGCCTTCCAGAGTGCCACCCCTGTTGGGATTGGAACAGGAGTGGCTTCTGTAGCCACACTGGTGGAGCCCTGGGACAGAACAGCCCTAACAGGCCCCCAGTCCTGCAGCTGTTGGAAAGGTGAGAGCAGTGGTTTGCAGGCAGTTTTGTGATTATTATGAAGTGTTTCACTCTGAATCATAGTAGTTCTCTTGTCTTCCATAGCTCTTCTCAGACAGCAATTCTGAGAAAACGTGGCACCGTGACCCTGTGACCTTCTGGCTTTGTGACTGCTCTGTGTCTGCTGGCACCTGCTGCCCAGGGGCTGCTCTCGGGCCACCCATGGCAGCCTATTTACCGGAAAAGCTCACACAAGTTGATCAATGAGCTTAAAGGTCCTGATATTAGTGCCTTGAATTGCTGTCTTGGGCAAATGTATTTCCCCTTTCCACTTTTCAGGTCATCTTAGAGAAGCTTCTGTAGTATTTCTGCATTGTCTGTCTGCACATCACAAGCCAGCCCTCGAGAATAATTCCATGCCAGTGTACAGCCAGTGTAGAGCTTACCTTACAAACCCCCTTTCTTTGGGGCTGCTTCCTGGTGAATGCTTACAAGTAGTTACTGCCATATTAGTGTGCCCAGCTCATTGATTCCCAACCAACAACATTCTTATGTCATGGTCCTTGTTGCTACTTCAGTTTTCAAAGTCATCCAGCTTCTGGGTTGTGATAGTTTCATCACTGTACAGAAAACTTTGCATCATCCTCAAGTGTTGTTCACACACTCCTCTTGTCTATGCCCAGGCAATCAGTAGTGGTATAAACCATGAGCAGTCAAAATCAAGCCTGGAGGGGCTCAGCTCACAGCACCTCTCCAGCGTGATGGTTCCCATCCAGAGCTTGGTGCTGTGGTTGCCAGATGAGGGTCTCATCAGCCCAGTGAGGTCTCAAGAGAGGGACAAGCTGGGTCACCAAGCACAAAGCAGCTGGCTGTGAGCAGCAGGCTCACCAGGATGTGTCAAAGCAAACTCAACACCAGCTACCAGTAGGCAAAGCTAGGATGAAGTGCTGTCTGTGGAGAACTTACATGTCTCCTGCTGAGGCTTTTGGGTCTTTGCCTGACTCCTGGCCACCGCTGCATCAGGATCCCCATCCTTCTCTTCTCTCCACCTCGTCTCCCCATCAGCCACCCTCGTCTGCAGCTGCTCGCAGTCCCCTCCTTCCATGCAGTCACAGGTTTCATCACCCCAGCCATGGACCAATGACGCTCACTTGGTATTTCCCCTGTCCCTGCAGTTCTCAGCCTGTCTCAGTCCTGCGAGTGCTGTCACCGTGTGGCACAGTGGAGGTGACACTTGTGCTGCGTGCTCACTTCCCTGCTGGCAGCTCTCGGGCAGGGTATTCCGGGGCCCAACAGCACTGCAGAGCACTGGTGCCAGTACAGGCTGCAGTGTTGCCTGCAACAAGCTCCAAAGGACCTTGCACCGACACCAGAATCCACCACATTGTGCCTGGAAAAGTGATTTTCTTCATGAAATTAGCCAGTGGGGCAAAATATTCCTGTAAGGTGAAGAACCACTGGTATGGTCTGCTGACAGACAGATTGATGGGCTCCTGCCTCCTTTCCCTGCCAGGGAAAATCTCCATCTCCCCTGCATCCCAGAGACTGCGTCCTGCTGGCTGCAGCTGCTGGTATATCACAGTGGGGCAGAGCCTCTGGCGAGATGGGAGGGGAACCGGTACCACCTCCACAGGTGGGAGAGGGACACAGGACTCTGGGCCACCTGCAGCACCCGGGCTCTGCAGTGCCTCTGCCCCGTGTGGTTTGTACCCTTGTTTTCTCACGGCAAGATGGGATGGTGCAACAGCAGATCTTGACCAAAAGAGAACTGCAGGGCTGAGAGCAAAACATGTCAGCGTTATTTTTAGCACGGACAGCCTGTGAAATGGCAGAGTGAGGCTAAGCACACCAATCCCACACAGTGACCAGCCCTGGCTGTTGGGGCCGTTTCCCCTTTGCCCTTCCTCAGCACCGCACGGAGCTGCCCGCGGCAGCAAACGCTGTCAGGGCTCTCAGTGCTGTATCCAAATGCTGTCAGGGCTCTCTGTGCTGTATCCAAACGCTGTCAGAGCTCTCTGTGCTGCAGCCCTCCCTGCACTCCTGCAGGGACCAGCTGTGTATCTGCACACACACCGGGCAGGGCACCCAAAAGCCCGTGCTTCCCAGCTGGCTGACGCTGCTGCAGTGCTTGTGGAGGTCCCTGGAGGTTGCCGGGCAGTGCTCACCACTGGGACAGCTGTGCTGCACCAAGGAAACAAAATCAGAGATGCCTCCAACACCTGAAAGCAGCAGCCAGCCCACAGCCCCCCAGTATGTGTCCTTCAGCCCCCTGGAGCTCAAACCTCTGGTAAGAACTCAGGTTTCAGACCTGCCCAAATGCCACCAAACAGCAAAATACTGCCTTATGCCAGCCCCTGCCTTCCATGCATAGGAGGGCCAAAAATGCTATATCCAATGGCTACTCACTCACTCACATAAAAGCAAGATTCTGAATTACTTTGTAGGCTTTTCCTTGTGTTTTTTTGGGTTTTTTTTCTCTCAAGCCTGAGGTGGAAACCATTATTAGCATTTTTTTCTTTTAAGGGACAGGAAAGTTGTATCTTGCAGAAATGTTGGTAAAATGCAGTGATTCAGCCTTGCTGTTTGGGGCAGCTGATGGACTGTGGCAGCTGTGGCTGGTCCCCACTATCATTTCCCAGACTCCTGTGCTAGGAAATGGAGAAGATTTGGGGATAAGCGTGTCGCCATCCTCCTGGATTGCTATTGCAGTGCTGAATGGTGGCCATTAGTTTGTTGTGGCCCAGGGTCTGATAACTCATCTCTTCCATTTACTGGGAGCACTCAGGAAGCTGAGGCTTTGTTCAGACAGAAGGAGGATGCCAGAAACCCATCCTAAACTTGACATATAAACCAGATAATAATTTTTGTCCAAGGTAGAACATACATCTTCAGATAATCAGAAAGTTCCTTGCCCATCTTTGGGTTTCACTGTTAAGTACCCTGCTGTAAGGCAGATCTTGGTAGCAAAGTCTTTTCTCCCAATCTCCAGTACAGATTTAGCATTAAGAGTAGAGGACTTTGATGTATAACAGTAATAAATGAGTATTTATTTATAGATATATTACTGTGTACACTGACACACCTTTATTTTCACTTGCAAAAGTATGGATTTTTTTGTTTTCATAGCATTCAGTGGAAACAGCAGAAAATATTACTTAATGATGACAGGGATTGTGAAGTCAATGAATTTCCCCTTTACACTGAGAAAAAGGAACACTTACACTATACCACGAGACCTATATGAGAGGCCACATGTATAAAAGCATTGCTGTTCTGTATTTCAGAGTGGATGACTGATTTGGAGCCCAGTGGAAATCGAACAAGTTCTCCATGTTAACTGGGATAAAACATGAGCATGACTGCATCTGCAAAAAAAAGCAAGTTGTTTGCTTTCTAGATTAACAGTAGGTTTACAGGTCGATATGAATCTTCATCTCTTTTTTCCAAATAATAAAAAAAATTCATAGTAATCTTTTTGGAACAGGCATTCATTATAAGCAATGAGATGCAAGGTCCCAGAAGGGAATCCCAGATCCAAGAATGTTTTTGAAGGCCCTCTGTGCTGTTTCTGAAGCAGAAGTCCTTTTCCCTGCTGAACACCACTCGCCTGGATAGTAAGTGATGTCTTTCAAGAAGCTTCTTGCTCTCTGAGGGTAGTTAATTGCAGCACATTTGTTGATGGCTACAAGGGTGACAAGACTCACAGATCTCCTTAAGCAATAGATGGCACTATTTGTCTCCCATATGTTTTCCTGTCTTGGAAAAGAGAATTTAGAAGGCAGAACGAGGGCTAAACAGTGTGCAATGATTAAATTGGTCACATACACACACAGGCTACTTGCTCTGCTTGCAGTGAAATACCAGTAATGCCAGAGCATTAAAAAATACACCAGTGAAGAAAATCGGGACATAAATTATCAGCTGAATGACCTGAGTAGATTCATCTGTTTTTATGGCACAGTTGCTCACAGTTGCTCCACCGTGTTGTCTGCCAAAGAACTGACATAAAGCAGGTGGATCTAATGCTTGGATATGGGATACTTTCCGTGCTGGGAATAGTCCTTTGCGTGTTTCTGTCACCAAGGTCTCGTCAGTGGTTTCAGAGTGTGGTCTGAACGAGTGTCACTACATGGTGACAGACTTATAAGGGAACTGTATGTCAGTTGTCACTAAGGAAGTTAATTGCCTCTAAGTTTAAATGAGCAGAATATGAGCTTGCAGTCCCAGGAGGAAATTTTTTAGAGGTTTGCAAGTCAGAAGACACTGAAAGTGAAGGACCATGAAGCCAACCAAGACAAGCTGTCACCAGGAGGCGCCTGGAGCTGCGATGCAACGACACAAGAAAGTAGTCAGAGCTGGAGTCAAGTCACTGAGGACAGCAGGACAAAATTCAAGTTAACATCAGACCCTTTGGAGGGTCTGCACATATGCCTGTTCCTACAATGATTGCAAATACTGTAGATAGTTCCTATTCCCTGTGGCACTTCACACCTGCCGTGCACTACACCTTGTTCATGCCATCACTTGATCCGTGGGTGGCTGTGACTCTTCACTTTGGTTCATCTTGGACCTCAAAAATATACACTTGGGGAACATAGAAGAAAACTCTGGAAATTCCTTGGCTGCAAAATAATAGCAAAATGTATCCAAACAGCAGTTACAATTTGCTAAGCATACAGAGATCTTAACAGCGTTTGTAATTCCCGAGAGCAGAGAAGAAGCTCCAGCAACTTGCACTGCAAGCCTCAAGAGCAGTGTGATGTAGAGAGGTGAGAAACAGACAGTGAACACACACAGATTCACAGAAACAATGTGCACGGCCTTCTGGAGTAATTTTGTTTCATGAGGGTTCGTGGCCATCTTCTTTTTTAGACATCTGATGACTTGTGCTGAGCAAAAAATCACAATCCCTAAGGGAATAAAATACCCACAGATACTTAAGAGTGATGAGAAATACCTAGGTCGAATAGATTGTTTCCGAAAGCAGCAACCTTCCCAGTCACTGTGAATTTGTGGATACAAATTGGCATAAATTACCAGTGTTATCCAAAGAAAGCCACAGATGGAAGCTGATTTCAGTGGGGATCGAAGAATCTTTGCTTTTAGAGGGAACTTGATTGCAATGTATCGATCAATCGCAATCAGGGTGATGAGAAGGATGCTCATAGGCATGTTTGTAAAATAGATGTTTTGTATGGCAAGACACATCCGGTCTATGGGATGTTTGTACTCGGTAAAATACAGCAGGAAAGGCAGGGTGAAGAGCAGGAAACTGTCTGCGACGATGAGGTTGATCATGTACACCTTGGTCTCGGTCCACCTCTTGAGTTTGCAGCAGAAGACCCAGAAGGCAATTGTGTTCAGTGGGATCCCCAAAGCGAGCACTGGGATGTAGACAACCAGCTGAAGTAGCACAATGCCATGCTGCACTTCAGTGCAGTTGCTCATGTTGGGCCGTCTCTGCAAGGAGAGAGTGCAGGCATGAGACTGAGCTCGGCGACTGGGCTGGGTCCTGAGGCAGGGCCCCTCCTCATGGCCCTGCAGCTCCTCGTGTCCCTGCACTGCTTATGTAGGCAGCCTCTTCAGGGGTTCAGTGGCTCATCAGCACCATCAGTCCCTCAGCCATCCAAATTACACTGTCACTTGCTGCCAGCTAAGACAAAAACACAGACACAGCCCTCTCTCGCTGCTGTTGTAGGGTTAAGCCTACTTCACCCTCCCTCCAGTCCTGGTATGAACAGTTTGGGTCACAGCAAGGCAGAATGGTAATTTCTGTTGTCCCTTACCTTCACCTCTGCTGTGGTTGTCAGAGCCACTGGCTTCAGGGTAGCCCACACCAGAGCTGGGCTGTGTTCCCCATTTGCCCTCCACGGCCCTTGCTTTGCTGCTGAAGCCACCCCATGGGTTTGCTCTGGGTCTTGCCAGGCCTGAGAACATCCTCAGGGCTTGAGCCCTTCAGCTGTAGGGTAGCTCAGGCGGCTTTGCTCCCAGGGGCAGCGGGAATGCTGCTGCAGGCTGCTAGGTGGGTGCCTGCTGTGGGCAAGCTGCCCCCGAGCACAAACCCACTCCTCTGCTGGGGAGGAACAGCTCAGCAGGGGTACCACCAGCCCGAGCACAAATCCACTCCTCTGCTGGGGAGGAACAGCTCAGCAGGGGTACCACTGGCCGGAGCACAAATCCACTCCTCTGCTGGGGAGGAACAGCTCAGCAGGGGTACCACCGGCCCTAGCAGATAACAGGCCTCCAGAGAAAGAAGGGAAAGTGAGCACATGTCCGATCTCAGCCTTCAAAGGTAGGAAGCCAAGATTTTTCTAGGGCAGAAGGCATGAATCTGAGAACTTAGACTATCTCCTGCTCTTCCGTTAAATATTTCAGGGCGTTCGCCACCAGCAAGGAGGATGAATCAGACTTTGTCTGCAGCTCAAAAAGGAAGTGTTTACAATGAGCCAGGCATGGAAAATGCCCAAATTCCTACAATCTCTTACAAATACATTGCCTTATAAGTCAGCAGCTTCTAAACATCTACATGTAAATTGTAGTGAAAATACATGATTGCATGAAGTAAGTGAACTGGTTTAGTGTCCAAGATTGGGAGACAGATCTGGCAATCCCAGAGAGAAGCACACCTGCCCTAACACCAGAACTGGTATGGCAATACTGAACCACAGGTGTACAGTCGTTCTTAGGGTAGAATTTATGGAGGAACTAACATACAGCCAGTGTCCTAGTGCTCTTGGGTTTTCAGCCTCATAGGTTTTGGCCACTCTGTGGTTTCAGCCTACCCCGCAGCTGTTCTGTGGCAGCCTGTTGTGGTCACCTGGCAGTGAAAAAGCCACTCTGCCTGCATACCCCTGGCCTGAGGAACAGCTAAGCCCACTGGGCTGGACATCCCAGCCCCACTGAGTCCCCCATTTAAGCACAGAACTGCTGGCACCTCCCAAGGCCGTGTGCCTGGGGCCAGGTGTCCCCACACTTGAGGAGACAGCATGGTAAGAAGCACTAATGGGAAACCGCAGCAAGGGGCAAAGACCCTCCAGAACGGAACGTAGCTGCAGAACAGTGAGGCAGAACAGCTCTGAAAGCAGGAGGAAACCAGGGCACCCGCCGCTGACTGACCCTTATGCTGGCCAGCAGGAGCCTTGGCAGGAGATGAGACAGCACACCCTGAAGGGCCGAGCCGAACACCCTGCCACGCACCGGTGTGGGACAATTAAAAGCCTTTACCTGCTCCTTGCGAGGCCGGCAGGTGGGTTGAGTGCTCAGGAAGGCTGCAGGGTACCCGCAGTGTCTCGGCAGGGCAGGAGCTCCGTGGCGGCCGCAGGGGTCAGTGCAGGGCACAGCAGTCCCGGGCCGGCTGCCGCAGCCCGGCAGTGCTGAAACCCAGCAATGAACTCGTGCGCTCCTCAAGTGCTTCATTTATGCCCTGCTTTTCTGGCAGATTCAGAGTCTCTGGTGCCCTCTGTTGTCCCGCTCCCAGCAGCTCAATGCTTCACCGTCAGTTTTTCCACCCAGAGTGCCCTCCCTCTCCTCGCCTTCTCACAAACCGGCAATTAAAATTTAATATTTTCAGTCGTGGAAAAACAATTTCTGAAATAAAACCCATAATGGTTGCAAATTGCCGTTCTGGCAGCAGACGGTTCCCCAGGGAGCCCGGCAGGCTGTGCAGCCTCTGGTGCGGCTGCAGAGGGTGCCCCGGGCGGGGACAGCGACCTTTCCAAGGAGGCAATCGGTGCTTGTGCACCCCGTGACAGTGAGCCCAGGGACCCAGCTTGCTGCTCTTCGGTGTCTTTACAAGCAAGGTGACAGATGTTTTGGGCTGGCTCACCCTCTGCACAGCAGCCTGGAGTGTCACACTGCTCATCAACATCGCTGGGAAGCCAGGGCTGGCAATGACAGTCACTGCCCGCCAGGCATGGGCAAGACACACTAGTGTGGCAGTGAGGTGCTGGGACCTTTAGGAACATGGTTAGGAGCATGCCCCAGTGGTTTTTGCTGTCCAATGGCTACAGCAGTTGCAGTCCCATCTCTGTGAGCCAGCTGACAGGAGGCAGACTGACTCCCTCAGGATTTGTCCCATTAGTTCTTGTCTTTGGAGCTGTCGTGGTTTGACACTGGCCAAATGCCAGGCACCCACGAAAGCTGCTCACTCACCCTCCCCTGCCACAGCTGGGAAGAGGAGAGGAAAATTTAACGAAAGGTTCCTGAGTTGAGATAAGGACCAGGAGAAAACACTCCAAGGGCAAAACAGGCTCAGCTTAGAGGTACAAAGTGAGTTTATCACTAACAAAATCAGAGGAGGATAATGAGAAGTAAAATAAGCCCTTTTCTTCCCCCAATGCCTCCCTTCTTCCCACCGACAGCACAGGGGAGAGGGCATGGAGGTTTCGTCAGTTCGTCACCCGAGGTTTTCTTCTGCTGCTNAGGGGCTGTGGGTGGATCTCTGCACCCCCCGTGGATCCCGAGGGGCTGCAGGGGCCCAGCTGCTTCACCATGGTAACCATCATGGCCTGCAGAGGAATCTCGGCTCCGGCACCTGGAGCACCTCCTGCCCCTCCTTCTCCACTGCCCTTGGTGTCTCCATGTTGTTTCCCTCACATCCTCTCACCCCCTCCCCTTCTCTGACTAGAAGAAACTGTGTGCACTTTGTTTTGATTTTCCCCTTAGATATGCTATCACAGAGGTGCTACCAGGTGCTACCATCACCTCTCATTGGTCCAGCCTTGGCCAGTGCCATGTCCATCTTCAGAGCCATCAGGGACTGGCTCTGCTGGACGTGGTAGAAGCTTCCAGCAGCTTCTCACAGCAGCCCCCTCTGTGGCCCCCTAGTACCAAAAACCAGGCCGTGCAAAACCAACACAGGAGCTCATGGTCTCAAAGGTGACAACAGCAGATCGCTGTGGGCCCACTAGCTGTGGGCTCACTGAGGGCAGATGCAGGTCACAGGGGAAGATGTGCTTCTGGACAGGAAAGACTCTCCCACACTGGTGGCACGCTCTGAGCATTGCTGGGGCAGAGCTCAGTGCCATTTTGGAGATTTTTCAGTATTCAGAAAGAAAAAAAAGCCCAGTTCTAGGGAGCATTTATCCACTTCCTCTCTCCCCTGACTTTTCTAGGCTGCTGACTCACGGAAAAATACAGTTCCCTGATGGAAATGTTAGGGGTGTCAATGTGGGCAGGCTGTGGAAACCCAGCCCCAGCTGGGTTCAGCTGGGGGGTGGTACTCTGAACCTGAGCTGTGGTGAACCTGGGGGCTGGCCTGGTGCCATGACACAAAACCAGGGCAGAGCAGTGTGAGGGTGGCAAATGTCAAGGCAGCAGTAAAAGGGCCTTGCTGTGGGTGGGAGGAACAGCCCCTCAGGGACAGCTGCTCTGAGGAGGTGTCTCTGTGCCAGGGCTCAGCAGTGCAGCTGGAGGGGAGCTGGCAGGAGGACTCAGCTCTGAAATCTGGACTTTGTGCCTTTATGGCATTGGACAAGTGTTGCTTTCACCCCAGAAGTGTTCCTTCACACCTATCTGACCTGTTGAGTTGAAGGGGAAGGCGGTCAGGACAGCGTAGGCTGTTTTGTAGGGCCATGTATGTAGTAATATGCCAGAACCACCTGAACACCCACCCAGCCCAGCCTGCCAAAGGAATAGGATAAATATAAACCAAAGTATTTTAATAATGCAAACAACCTGAAGTACTTAATGAGGCAAAATATGATATATACATTTGTACGTGTTGGCAAGAAGGATCAATAGATTTTAGCTGCAGAATGAACTAAAACAAGAGGTACATGGCTCACCTGTCTTCCTGCAAGAGTAACCAAGTAGGTGCTGGAGGGTGGAATGGAGGCATGGTAACAACTAGTGATTATACACACGCTTTTACACATCTCTGTGTTGTTTAACAGAAACAGAGTATAAATTGTAGTTAACTTAGTAATGCTAAACCTAACAAAGAGCTTGCTAGAGAAAAAGAGCAATAGTTATCCCAATAGCCCTGAAGCTGTATTTCCTCTTCATGTTGCAGATTGGGGGGGGTGTGGTTTAGGTGGATTTTGTTCCCCTTTTACCTTTAGCAAGTCTGTATCTGCAAAGGGTGGGTTGCATCTGTTTTTTGAGTGCTGGATTTGGGCAGTAGAAAGGCTTCTTGGAACTCCTTGGTGACAAAGTAGTAGCAGACACTATCGAGGCAGCAGTTGGACGTGGCAACGCACCTCATCATGGAGGAGAAGTTCTTCATGACACGGAGCAGGGAACAGGTAGCTCCAACGCTCTCCATGATGAACCTGGCAAGTAGCCCAAGGTAGGCTGGCAGAAAACATATTAGAAATACAATCAGATTTGCATAAATAATGTGTACGGCTTTCTGGATTGATTTCTCCTCCGGTGAATTCTTGTTCAGGTGTTTCTTGAGGTTCCTGATGACTTCTGTGGAGCAAAAGGTCAAGATTGCTAATGGGAGAGTGAAAACGAAGAAAATGGCCAGCAGGCCGAGAGCAGCAGGCATGGGGGTGTAGGTCTGGGAGCAGAGAGCTGCGTGTCTCTGCCAGAGCTGGACGATGGCACTGATTATCACCAAGACCCACAGAAGCCCACAGAGGAGGGCAGCCTTTGTTGGGGACCTGAAGGTCCTGGCTTTCAAGGGGTGCTTTATGGCAATGTATCGATCAATGGAGATAAAGGAAATGATGTAGATGCTCACTAACATGTTGATAAAATACATCGTCTCTATAAACTGGCAGAGCTCCCCTCGGGCTGACTTACTCCAGAGCAGATAAACCATGGAGGGCAAGGTGCAGATGACAGAGAAATCTGCAATAACTAAATTCATTACATACACCCTGGTTTCTGTCCACTTCTTCATCTTGCAGAAGAACACCCAGAAGGCAAGCATATTAAATAGTGCTCCGAAAAAGAAAATGAGGCTATACAGAGCAAATTCAATGAGGTGAACATGGTGATGCAGTTCTAGATTTGTGGTGCTGCAGTTGTCGGACACATTCATTGTCCCAAGTTACAGACGTTGTATGATGTTCTGAGACCTGAAATGGGAAAAGACAAGGTAAGACCTCTTAGTAGCTGTAAAAAAAGCACACATAAGTACATATGCCCTTTGTTAAAAATGGGAATTTGAGCTTTACAGAGCTGTCTTTCTCAGTCAGCCTGTGTCATCCTTTGGCATCCTTTGTCAAGCTCTGTTCACATTCACCCCGTTTATGAGTATCTCGGGGTATACTTCCAGTAGGACATGGCAGACAGCCTTTATTAAATAGGGAGATCTTGAAGTGTGTGAGGGCAGGAGGCAACATGGCACTTAGAAGAACCCTCATAGGTAGTGGGCACATCCCACTGTAAAAATGGGAACACTGATTCCTTAAGCCAGGCTGTGCAGATGTAGTAAAATTACCCTTAGCTTGGTGTTAAGCTAGGCAGGGATTGCAGCAACCAAAACTAAAGCCCAGCACAACCTATGAGCAAAAGCTCTTCTGTCAGTTCTGCTGGCTTTGGATTCAGACCAGGGGTGAAGGGCTGGGAGTGCACAGCAGATGTCAATTGATAGATATCCTCATGCTCTGACTCTAACTGGGAAGGTTTCTGAGCCTTTGGACTGCCTTGTGAACCTGGAGCTCCTTCTCCAAGCTGAGGAAAACAGCTGAATCCACATTCCTGCTTTCCCAAAGGCACGCTTGAAACCCTAAGGGAGAGAGTGAGGTATGCTGCTCTCCACCTCACCAGGAGGGGAATGGGGGATGGAAGGATTAACCTGATTTTAAGCCCATTTGTTCCAGGAGAGAGTATGAGTCTGCAGATGCAAAGCAGAAAGCCACATGTGAATGAGGGAACACCACTGCAGAACAAGGAGCTCGCTGTTAAGGGCTGTGTTGAATGGCTCCTGCTCCAGGCAGGCAGCCAGCCACCCTCAGAAATCCATGGTATAAGTAGTAGCTATTGAGCCTCTGTCACACTGGCTGCAAGATGTTTTGCAAGAGTATTAGTTGTGTGAAGAGTATGAGTTCATGGGCTGATAAAAATCATCTTCCGTCAGACCCCATCCTGTGCAAAGTGGCTTCATGTGACATTCACATGGAGCAATTCTCTGAACTGGTGATTCTGAGTATCTGTCATTGGATTTCTGCTTGCATCCAGATGCACTTCAGAAAGAAAAAAAATAGCCTTTCAATGTAAAATAAGTTTTTTACCACTCTAACAGGAGAGTGAAGTGGGGAGGGATCTGGTGAAATCCCACAGCTTTCAGAGATGTGGGAAGGGATACCATGTCTGCCTGGTTAAGCAGTTATTTGCCTCCACCAGCAATGCAGACCTTGTGGCCCGTTGGTGAGGGCACTGCCTGCAAATCAGAATTCAGTTGTGAAGTGACTGAAAAATGCACAAATAACTCATTTGCTGGGGGGATGTGTCAGTGTCTTGGGCAATAGCAGACACTAATGCCACTGCTGCACAGATCTCTCTGCCAGTTCTTGTATGCTCAGGTCTGGGTTTCCCAACAGAGGCTTGCTGCTCACTGCCTGCACCCTGGGAGGAAGGGGACACTCTTCCTCTGAGGAAAACCTCTCTGAGCTATGGTAAGTAGCAGCAGGGAGCTGTCACTGGTTATGGTCACAGACTGCACGAGGCAGAAGTCTGACAGCTGCACTGGTGCCCAGGTTTCTTTCCACTGCCCTGGGATGCAATGCCAGCAGCAGCCTCAGCAGAGGAGCAGCACAGGCAAACCACACTGCTGGGCTCTGCAGCATGAGAGGGCTCTGGCCAAGGCTGTCTTTGGAGCTGGAGACCTGGCGACCTGGCCCAATGCAGTTCCCAGCAGCAGGGCTCATGAGTGCTCCAGGCCACAAGGCAGTCCAGAGGCTGGGAGGAGGATGGAGGAAACAAGTAGAGGGTTTAAAGCAGGCCAAAAGCACTGATAGGGGATGACTGAACAAAAAAAAATTCTTTAAAGAGATGGCAGCTTGACAAGCTAGCATATCCTGTGGCTGCTGGAAATGCTTAATTGGGGTAGATGAAATGCCAGCAGCATCAGAGGGGCTAGGCAGCAACTTACAGCTGTGACAAAAGGATGGAGGCAGCTGTGAAACAGCATCTTGCTGCTGCTGGAAGACCAGGAATAGGCTGGGGCTCAACGGACAGGGTCACCAGTACTGTGCAGGGTGTCCCGCTTTCCCCACCATAGGCTGGGGAGAGCTGGTCAGCAGCTGTCCCCCAGCACAGAAGCTGGTGACCATGTGGGGAGGAAGGCCAGGGCTGGGCTTGTTTCCTCCAGCAGCTCCAGAAGCAGGAGGCTTCTGCTAGACTCCAAACAGAGAGGCTGGAGGAAGAGATACAAGGCAGAGGCTGAAGGCACAGTAGATGTTGCAGCAGCACTGTGGTGGTTGCATCCAGTGCTTTTCCAGTGGGAAAGCAGCTGCACTGAAGAGAGAGTCTTGCATGTAAAATCCTCTTCCTTCCTTCTGGGGGGAGCTCAAAAGTGAGCAGGCACCAAGGGCTGAAGGGTGAATATGGTGGGTGAAATGGTTAAGGACAGCATGGGAGCCATGGTGGGCGAGGGAAGGAACCTGGAACTGAGCAGAGGGAGAGCAAGAAGGAAAATGGGAGTGAAGTCGGGTACAGCACATCATCTTCTGCATCAACTGCCCTCAGACCTGCCACCTCCATGGCAACAGCCCTGATTGTCACCAACACTCCTGTAAATGGAATGGGCAGCTCTCAGCAAATATTTAATGAAGATGCAGCACAGGTATGAGAATAGACCTGGGCAGGGCAGTACTTCCCAGAGGTGTTAATGTACCCACAGCACGGCTGGCAGGCCCTGGGCAGGTGCTGGGCTGGCCAGAGTGAGCAGGCAAACTGCCCCCATGGCAGAGGAGACTCAGGGGAGGGCCCTGCCAAGCTACTGAAGTGAGGAGCTTTTCCTCTCTGTTTCCAAAGAGCATAAAGAAATCTGCAAACTGCCTGCTCCAACCTTGCTGCTGTTGTTCACACGTCTCTCAAATGCAGGGATCTAAGGCACAGCACTTTTTTCTCTTCTTTTTTGAAACTTGTGTTCTTTCAGGCTCATCTATCACTGCATCCCTTGAAAACTTTAATGTGGTCACCTTAACCATGATCTGCTTTGATAGATGCTGGAAGGGGATCTCTTAGACAAAAAAAAAAATCTCTTGGAATCACTCATTTCCCATGTTGGGATGAATTAACTTCCAGTTCTCAGCTGTTGTGATATTCCAGGTAAAGTACCCAGAGAATACCTTGGCATAAAAACAGAAACTGAAAGGGTCAGAGATCACAACCCACCCCATGGATTCCTGCATCGCAAGAACCTCCCTGCCCTGCAGAAACCACGCTCAAAGCCTCCTCTGCCTCCCCCCTGGCACAGCAGGACCCTGATCAGCAGTTCACAGCCAGCAAGAGAGGATGAAACAAAGGGATGTTACCTGCAGATTTAACGTGACAAAGTCAGCAGCAGGTGCCACCCAAGGCAGGGCACTCAGGGTCTGTGCAGCCACACAGCCCGGGCAGGACGAGCGGGGCCGGTCGGTGGGGCTGGAGCCTGTGCAGGGCAGGTGCCTGGCACCAACAGCTCCCTGCTACTTGAGGGTTTCCATAGCACCTCCTCCTCCTGCGTAAGAGCAGATTTCACATCAGTTAGGTTTTGAATGCCAATCTGCTGGCCAAATCAATGGTGGCAATACTTTATGTAAGCCCTAGTGCCTCACCACTTGGCACTTTCTAAAAGGATGTGTTCTATGGCTAGCAGTGATGTGCAGCAGCTGGGGATTTGAAATGCCTTCCTGAAGTCTAAGCTAAGTAAAGCCAGGAAGGTGCAATATCTGGTCTGGATTGCCCCATGCAGCTAGAGGTACAGCTGAGTGTTGAGTTGTGCTTGCACAGCTCTGGGCAGGGAGGTGGGCACACGGAGCAGCTTGGCAAATCGAGTAGGCCCTCTGTAGGCTGCAGAAAGCCTCCCCAACCCTCCTCAAACACTGCACTCAGATGGTCCCTTGGGCTGGGTTTGGTGCCTGGGGCATGGATGGAGCAGGAGAGGGTCATGCTGGGGCCAGCGTTAGGGCTCTGGCCTGCACTCCTCTTTGAGCACGGGTACAGCCAAACCATTGGAGAGCTTCAGCTGGCAACTAAACCAAGGCCTTGGCATCTCACATGGGTGGCAAAGAGCTTCACTTGTTAGAGTCTGCATTGACAGAAGTGGAGGGGCAGACAGAGCTGTAAGCCCCAGAGGGCTCAGTGATGGGCTGTTTAATTGGTGTCAGTAATCAGCACGCTCACAGCGAGTGGGGACTGCCTCGCTGCACACTCAGCCTCGGTCCCTGGCCAGCTGTTGCACTGCTCTGTTGCAGTGATGCACGTGGGGGTTGGCTGCTCTTCAGTTAGCACAATGGTGCTCTCCTGGCTGTGGGAGCTGTGAGAGAAGAGAAGCTGGCTCGAGCTCGGGCTCTCAGGCACCGCCATGGTGAGTGAAGGATGGCAGGAGGCCAGCATGGCCCGCGTGTCCCTGGTGCAGGAGGCACCAGGTGGCACGAAGCAAAGGAAGCTCTGCAGCACAGCTGTCAAACGAGGCTCTGCAGGGGAGGGGACCAGGCACAGGATCCTGAAGATAAGACCCACTTGCTCTGCTCCACCACAAGGCTTATGCAGCTTGCAGCCATCCTACACCCACAGAGATGTGCGTGCTGATCACAGCCCTCAGGAGGAAAACACGCGTCCAAAGTCCTGGGTGTGCCTGTCACGGGAGGAACAATCTGTGTGTAAGGCAGGAGCCGGGTCAAATATCTCTGAACCACACACTGATAAGACCCTCAGATAGCATCTGGCATTTGTAAGGTGCTGTGGAGGGAGAGGGCAGGGAAGCATGGTGACATGAAATGCTGCAGTGGCTCTTTGGGTCACAGTGTCAAAGAGGGACAGGAGAGTCACTGCAGGTGTTCAGGGACAGGAAAGACCTGTGTGAAGAGAGCCACAAAGCAAAGGTGGTGGGAGCTGTTTGCCTGTGATAGCTGCAGCTGCATTCACCAGAGAGGCTGTGAGTTCTTTTTGAGTTAGAGCCCACGGTGATGGCCTTGTTCACAATCACTGAGGCTGGAAGGAACCTCTTGAGGTTTCCACCAACCCTTTGCTCAGAGCCACTGTCTGAGGCCATGTCCAGTTTGGTTTTGAATAGTTTGAAGGATATCTCCACACGTTCCCTGGGCAACCTGTTCTAATGCTTGATCATTCTGAGACTAAACTTTTTTTATGTTTAAACAGACTTCCCTAGATTTCAGTTTGTGCCTTTTGCCTCTTGCCCTCTCAGCAGTTTCAGGGAGAGGGCAGGAGGCAAAAGGCACAAACTGAAATGTAGGAAAGTCTGTTTAAACATAAAAAAAACTTTACTCCCTGCCACTGGGTGTTTATACACACAGATCAGATCCTGGAGAGACTTCTCTTCTCCAGGCTCAATAGTCTCAGCTCTTTCAGCTTCTCCTCATGTAAGAGATATTCCAGTCCTTTAACCATCTTTGTGGCTTTTCCCTAGACCTGCTCCAGCAAGCCCATGTCCTTCTTGTACTGGGGGCCAGCACTGGACCCAGTGAAAGTGATAGACGGAGATAGTCTCACCAGTGCTAGGCAGAGAGTCAGGACACACCTCCCTTGAGCTGCTGGCAGTGCTCATTCTCAAGCAGCCCCAGCTGTCTCTGCTTCCATGGCACATTGCTGGCTCACACTCGGCTTCATTTCCTCCTGGAACCCAGGTTCTTCTCTGCCAAGCTGCTTTTGCAGCTGGTCAGCCCCAGGCTGTACAGATGTATGGAATCACTCCTCCTCAGCTGCAGGAATTGTAGGGACTGACTGTCCTGCAGTTCTCTGGATGCTCTTTCCTGTCTTTCCTGAAGGGTGACATTTGAGGAAGACAGCGGTGCTGAAGGGAAGAGCACACCATGAGTGTCAGCTCACATGCAGGCCTGGCTGTAAAGGGTGAGGACATGAGCAGCAGTGGAAAATTACTTTGTGCCACTGTGATCTGCAGGGGCTGCAGTTGATGGTGGGAACTGAAAAGTGCCAGTGCCAGAAGGAGATGGAACTCAGCCTGTGGAGGAGAGAGGAGGGAAGGAGCAGTGCTCCATGGCAGAGAGAGGGAGGGACAGGTGAGAATAGCTGATCTGGAGGTGGTGACCTAGGAAAGAGCCCCAAAGCAGGGTGTGAACCAGGAGGGTGAGGTGGCTGGGGGAGAAGACCATGGATGTGGGACAGGGATGGATACAGGCTGGCCATACTGTCCGGACTGATGAGCTGCACCACTGGAAGGGGCCAGGGGACACAGAGACATGGCAGTAGAGGAGCTCTGGGATGGTGGCAGTCAAGCAGCACCAGGGGAGGGTCAGTCTGTGACAGTGACACCAGCCTGCAGCAGGGCCTAGCCTGGACAGAAGGATTCATTCCCCCATGGAAGACAGGACCCTGCTTGTGCTGGGTCTTCCTGAGCACCTGGCATTTTTCACCTGTCTTCTACCAAATCTCAGTGCTGGAAGATGCTAAATTGACACAGATTGCATCTGTTTATGTTTTGCTAAGATACAGTACACTAAGTAGGACTAAACAAAGTGGGTTTGGTTGTGGTGTGAAACAGGGGCAACACCTACATGGGATGCTGCAAACCTTCACAAGCCAGGCTGGGCAACCTTTGAAGGTACCACCTTTTCCATGACAGCAAGGCAAAAACACTCTTAAACTTGGTCTGGGTTTTTTTTCCCCTTCCCCTCCCTCACTCATGAACATCTCTTTCCTACATAATCAGTTTGAAAGGTCACTTTGTTATGCAATCCTTTGGGTTTGGAAGGTCTTTACCTTCATTAATATTCCAAATTCAAAGCTTAATTTATTTACAGTTTATGTTCGTATGTCCAAGAAGGAGGAAAAAGAGATGGGCTAAGAATGGCAGTGTTTGTAGAGCCAGCCATGCTTTATTCAGGGTGGGCTGCAGCAGTACCCCTCCCATACAATGCTGTACAAATACATCCCACAGGTGCCTCTGTTTGGAATGAACTTTATGTATGACCAGCACATACTGGACCAGATCCTTAGTGCTCTTCAGGCTGCCCTCCAGCCTATCCAGCCTCGTTACATTGATGCTATACACTCACATCATTGATTTCCTGAGATGAAAAACTCCCTTTTGCTCTCTCTCTCTCCCTCCCTAAGAATCATTTTGTTTCTGAGTGCCCTGTGCTTGAGTGGTGATATCTAATGTTTCAAGAGCTCCACCAGATTTTTTTTCCATCACTTTCCCTCAACCACAAGACACTCAAAAAAAACCCAAAACCAAAAAACCCCAAAAAACAAAAAACAAAAAAAAAAACCAAAAAAAAAACCAAAAAAAAACCAAACAAAAAAACAGGCTTTGCTAATGGGAAGCAACAGAGGAGTGGAAGTAGGTCTGGTAATTGTAACCCATGCTGTGACCTTGTCTAATCCCAGGAGAGCAAACCACTTTATCCTTGGCTTTCATCAGAAGTCTGTAATTTGCCTATTGCAGTTATCCTCCCCATTTCTGCATTTGGTCAGAGGCACTTTCAGCCCGGGAGGAGCATCACTCCTGCAGTGTGGTACGTACAAGTGTGAGAGGCTTTTGCTTGTGCCTTTGGGCTTTGCCTGTAGGACTGCTTTGTTCTTAGTCTTCTATGCATTACTAGCATAGCTTAGGCTGAAATGTGTATGTACTGGTTTCCTGAAATAAAAGTGTTCCTAAAACTCACTGGATTCTTCACCCTTCTTCCTCCTGCTCATTTTTCCCCTTGTCTTCTAAACTGCATTGCATTTTGTTTTTCGTAAGTGTGGATGACAATGAGCAGTTTGGCTCAGAGGTTTTTCCCCTTCAGAAATGTCTCCACTGCCCCATGTGGGGGCATTTTCTACAGGACACACCCCCAGCCCTTGCCTCTGCATCCAGCCCTGTAAAGGGGGGCCCTGGCACCACTGCTGCTGTCCCCTTGTCCCCGGAGCTGGGGTGGCTGCCAGGACACCCCCAGCCTTCCTGGGTGCTGAGCTGGCTGGTGGCTCCACACAGCACTGCTCACGGGGTGAGCAGACCTGGAGCACCACAGGCACACACCATGGCACAGGGAAAGGGCCCAGAGCTAATGATGCAGGGCCATTTTCTCATCTTCAGCCACCCCTCGGGGTCCCACGGCCTCAAGTGTTCCTGCCTTTTTGAACATACCCTGCCACCCAGACCAAATACATTATTAAACTGGGAAACTTTCGCTGCAGGAGGCAGGAAAACCATCAGAGGGTCTGCGGAGGTACGGGGAGGAAGAGTGCTCCATAAACAGCCACTTTTCAGAAAGAAAATTATCCCACCATTTAAGAACTAGAAATAACCTGGCAAAGGAGAGGTGATAAATTAGATTCAAATCTGTCTCACCTCCTTTGGAAAGGTGATGATGAGACTGTACCAAAAAGATGCTGTTACATCAGACCTGTTTCCTTTTCCTGAAACAGAAAGCAAATCTAGAAATACACTTTAATAATAACTTCAATAAAGGGAAATTTAGGAATAGCTCATTCACCCTTTGATTCAGTATTTCCAGAAGGCAAATGAGGTAACTGACTAGAAAGGGAGGTTTGGCAGAGAATAATCATGCCAAGGAATTACATTTTGATTTCTTCTTCATTATTGCATGCCAGAAACCCACCCTTTTTTTGTGCTGGAGAGATGAGCCACACAAAGAAAGGCCACAGAACAACATGAACAAGCAAAATTCAGTGTGGCAGCCTGGTGAGAGATACGGTGATGAAGGCTGATAAAGCATCTGTGTCACAGCATGGCACGGGGCACTGCCTGCACACAGCCACTGCTGCCTGCCAGGGCTTGGGCTGGGCTCCTCAGCAGCCAAGGGGAGCTGGAAACCTGGAACAGAGTGTTTAGTGGAGGGTCCCTGAAGGGCCGGGGCACAGGCACAGGCCCTCTCCTGCATGAACACCACACCACACGAGCACTGCAAGCACCTGTCCCGGTTCCAGTGAAGATCAATGTCTCACCAAGGGTTAAGTGGCTAAATACTTGTTCCCTACCAGAGATACACGAGATCTGTCAATAGCTCCAAAGCACTGGGGACAGAGGGCAACCAGCTAATGATGACAAATGGGTTTTGCCTTCCTGTGCATGCTACTGAGAATCAACATAATTGCAGTGTGCTATTGGAATAGCAGGACTTACAGCAAATGACAGCACCCTGATCCTGCTGGGTGGTGTGAGCCACAGACCTGCCTGTGCAGTTACAGAAAATGTAATATACATTACATGTAACAGACATGTATTACATGTAATATACAGTGATGGGATTGCTTGGTAACCTTTGCAGGGCTGCCTTTTAGAGTAAAACAGTAAGTTGGTCATGTTTGCTTTGCTTTTCAGGCCAGGGAAGCATATAAGCATATCTATAAATGGTAACCTTTCCCCTTTGCAGGGCTGTGCTGGCACACTGTGCTCAGAGAATAAAACACAAGAGCAAAGAACATGAACTTGGCTGAAAAACACATTTGTGAGATGTGCATATTTCTCACTGGCACGGACACGAAGCAGGGAAAATGTGGTTTGGTAAGGTCAACTCCAGTCTCAGACACTGGAATTTAGTTTTGAGCTTGGACATCTTGGCTTTCAGCATCTCACAGTTAAAACACATGTAAAGCTGTGCACCCACAGAGAGCCACTGATTTACACCAAGGCATTTTCCCTCCTACTTCATCGCTCTGTTATCCAACCACTCATCAATGGTAAGAAATTGACATAGCACGACACTTACAACTCCCTGGCCTCATGCCACAGACAGCCTTTTGCCCAGAACCCTGACAACATTGACAGCTCTGCCAGCAAACACGGGCTTTCCATGAGCCTCCCCCTTCCAGACCGCCCTGTTGTCTAGGAAAATAAAGAATGAAACTGGGGTGGGAAAACTGGCCAAACAAGACCCCATGTGGTGGCGGTGGCTGCTCCCCTTCCCAGCACTGAGTGAGCAGGGGCTGTGCAGGACAGTGAGCTCAGGGCATCAGGGAGCACATGAGGAGGGAAAAACAAGAACCCCACTAAGTTGTGCTGGATCCCATCCAACTGCAAAATTCATTTGGTGGCTGGGTCTGTGTCTGCTTTGCTCCATTACTTTTCTCCTGTGTGACAGCCTTTCATCACAGCTTCCGACTCAGAAAAGCAGCAAATTTCCCCCCAGCTCCTTTGTGCGAATATCTGACCGCAATGCATATTTCAGACGTCGCTGATATGGCCCTGAGCCTGCACAGAGACAACCACACACCTCCTCGTGCCTATTTAGGGTAAGGCTTCCCTTGGTGTTAGTCAGTGACATCTAGACCTGCCCAGGTTTTGTGGCTGCAATACTGACAGTAGCCCATTTACCCTTATTTGGGTCCCTGCCCTTTACCTCTCCCTAGCTTTAATGGTTGAAATACTTTCAATGCTTTAAAATACTCATTGATTGCAGTATTGGGTTTTTTTGGGAGAAGAGAAGACCTCCTCTGGGAGCTTGGTCCTTAAGAAGCAGCACAGGTATCTCCTGACCTGCTTATCCAGCAGAACACTGAAGCACAGTGGTGTGACCAACTTGTCCAGCTGCTTCCAGAGCCCTGAGGTGGGTTGAAGCACTGAGCACCTGTCCCAGCACATCAGTGCTACCCATCTGAGAGAGGAGATTTTGGGGTTACTTGCTGGGAGTCTCCATCTGCTGTCCCTGTCACCACTGCTGCACACAGAGCAGGCCCTGAGAAATCCCCACCTGAAACATGAGGCTTCTGAGCAAATCTGCTGCTGGTGCTGCCTGAAATGCACTGTCCAACCTCACCCTCTAATGCAACACCTTACAGAGAGCAGGCTGGGACCCCTTGGGTCACGCTGAGCAGGAACCTCTGGGGACACATGTGCTGCTCTAAGTTGCTGATGCAACTTCAGGCTATTTCTTCATCTCCACAGCCCCTAAAATATGCATTATTTCTTCCACTGCATCAGTATCTTTCTAGCATTTTGCCTGAGATGTCCATCACTCTACTCACCATGGCCTTGAGCACAGTACGGTGTGTCCCACATGCAGATGAAACCTCTCATCTGGTAGTTCTCCTTCCCCCCCTGAAGTAAAAGGTCAAGGGAAAACCAGCCTCTTCTGCTGGTATTACCGGAAGGCATACGACACTAATGAGATGTGATGTTTATTTTTTGCCTCCTAAACCCCCAGGTTTAAAAGCTTGCAGGCACAGGAAGTAACCCTCTGTGACTTACTTCCATTAAATTTTAAAGCAATTTCCCAGTTTGCTACAAGGTGACAGTCTGTTGGTTTATGGAAGTCCTGGGGTGCCTGAACACAGTTCCTATTAATGTGCCCATAATCCTTAATCCCACAGGAAGGAGGACATTGATCCTGCGTGGCTGTGAGCACACACCTGCCCACCTCAGCCCTGGGAACCTCTGTGTGTTCAGGGAGATCACCACCAGCCACACAGGGGGCATTTCCTCCCTATCCCCTGTGCTGAGGGGCTGGAGCAGTGAATAAACCAGGGTGAGGATAAAGGGGGGCTCTGGGCACAGCAGGATGGGGAGCTGGGCCAGGCACCTCCAGCACCCACCCTGCCCAAGCCTTCCTGCCCTCGCACCCACACCTCTGTGAGCTGCTGCCCCACAGCTGTATTCTGGTCCCTCTCACACCAACATAAACCCAGAGCGACAGTTTATCAGCCAGACAGGCATAGGTCCTCGAATAGAAATACCCAGGATCAGTAAATCCAAGCAAAACCGTGTCCCCTCAGGGAAAGAAACAGGGAGCAAGGAAGAAATTATTTGTTCAACGTGCTTGTATGTTTAATGAAACCAGTCATGGTTCCTCCTTTCTCTTCCATTAAGCTACGTTAATTTCACTGTAAACCTTTTGTCACAGGAAGCTCTGCTTGATTTGCTTTCCTGATTGCAGATCACTGTGTTGCTTTTCCTCTAAACAGTGATCAATCTCCATTTTCCTTGCAGCCAATTTGCAGTAGCTCTGCCCAGACTTAATACTATTTTTCTTATCACCCTGCTGGGTTCTGTAACACCTGAGGTGAGCAGAAGGTTATAGTCAGGGGAAAATGGTGTCTGAACTAGGTGTCTAAAGGTCATTTTTTATCTTTGTATCATCATTTCCAGGTAAGACAGTCTGTAAGTGCAAGAGTTTGTACCCACTCCAAAACTCAGATTAGCCCCACATTGTGTGGGCAGATCCTTGTGACAGTGATATTTCCTCCTGACATTTGAGCACTTGCAGCTCTCACGGCCTCAAGCCCCTCTCTAGGGAAAGATTCATCCCATCCCTGGAAGGGAGGCAGGACCCTGTTCCAGTGCAGCAGCACCTGAAGCCCTAAACCCTGTGCAGACTGCTTTTAGGTGCTACACCTACATAGTAAAAGTAATTCCTGCCTGAAACAACTTGGGGTTTAAAATTGCCAGTTCTGAAGACACTGGCATCACCACGGTAAGTCAAAACACAGCACGAGCAGCCCTCCCTGTGAGCAGTGCTGGTGTGTCTGCTGGGCGGTGTCCCTGCTGGAGCTCAGCTCTGGTACCTTCAGTTGAAGTGCCTTGCTGGCACCAGTGTTAAATTTGGCTGGGGAAACTGATGCTCAGATTATTTTTAATGCAGCTGAGGAGAGGAAACAGGCCCATTTGTGGTGTTAAGGTCTGTCTGGCAGATGGCCCCTCAATACCACAACAATCAGGTATGGATAACACCAAGCTGTAGTGTAATTCAGGCTTCTATTTCAACCATTTGAGCTGGTTATTTCTGAGAGCAGCGAGTGTGACATCTCAAATTCAGGCTGCTCTGGTGACATTTGGACCCACGGTGCAGGGACGTCATTTACACAGACCTGCTGGAGGACATTTTAAACACTTGCAGCTGGAGAAAACAAAGTTAAACAGCAGGTCCAGAACTATTCTCGGGGTCTGGCTGTGTGTAGCTGTGCGCCCCAGGGCACCCTGGTTGTTCATCACCTACCCTGTAACCTTTGCTGTGGCACTTGTGCCCCCTTCAAAGGGGACAGGGGCAGCTGACACCAGGCTCAGCTTGTTCACCCGGGTTTTGCAGCCAGGAGTGCAAAGAGATGAGTGGGTAGTCTGGGAGCCTACTAAACGGCCTTGCAGCAGGGAGGTATTTTAGGGAGTCACTCCACAGACAGTGCCCCCTGAGCTCCAAGCACCATCCTGCCAGGAGCCAGCGCTGTGCTGCTCTCAGGGCACCAGGGCACCCATGGCTGTGGCAACAGGGCAGGTGCATGTGCACCAGCAGCATCTGATGGCTGAGAGACTCCCCCTGTATCTGCCCTTGCCCAGATCTGAAAAAAAAATAATTTCTGGAAATGTCTGTAACATGCAGAGCACAGGGACCTCTCTGGCTATTAGCACATCCCAGGAGCCTTAATAGGCCTTGAAAAAAGAGATCGAGAAAAAGTCATTAAGCTTTTTCTTTGTTTCCACAGCTTATTATCTACCTTCTTCTTTGACAGCCTCTTTTGTGGTTCAGCACAGGGCAAACAGTGCAACAAGCTGCTGTTAATGCCAGAACCTCCCTGCACTTCACTGCTGGGGCTGCCTCAAACGCAGCCTTGCTGCACGCACCGGGGGCTGCCAGCGCCTGAGAGGGGAGCAGTGACACTTCCTGCATCCCAAAACACATCCAGCTGCCACTGCCAAGAGGGACTGGTGGCTAAACAGCAGCTGGAGTCCTGCTGGGGCACTGGGGGAGAGGACAGAGCCGGGGCTGTTCGAGGGCCTCGTGAGATGAAGGCTGGTGGTAGAGCAGAAATTTTTTGGAACCAAACCATGATTTTTCCACTCCCGTACTGAAAAACCAGGCACATAAGAAGAAAAACAAGAAAAAAAGAACCAACAAAAACCCCAGGAGAAAATAAGATTTAACTCTTTTAACCTTTGAGACAACATTTCTGAACAGATGTGTCAGTGACCAATTTCCTGGGGTACATTCCTCACAGCAGGGCAGCCTAGGGATCCCTTTCAGATCACAACTCTTCCGTAGGCTTTGAGCTCTGCTTCAGGAGCTTTACCTGCCATGCACCCACCTGCATGAGCCACAGGGAGAGGGAAGAGGCCAGTGACTCCAACTAGCCAAAGCCCTTCCCTTATTGCCCTTGAGATTTTTGCACAGGGAACACCCTGTTTCTGTACCAGGTTGTCTTTCAGACAGACATTACTGACATTAACATCTCAAGCAACAAATTTATTTTGCTTTTTCTTTGTCTTTTTGGTGCCTATTTGCCCTCAACGCTAAATTAAATTCTCTTTCACGGTTTGATGTCCATCATGTTTAATATCCAGGTTCCCTGAGACACACAGTCCTCCCCAGAGCCCCTCCCTGGCATGGAGGAGCATGCTACCACTCAGGTCTCCTGGCTCCATAAGGACCACAGTGCTGTGTTCACCTGTTCCACCACACCCCATCTTTTGGGGAAGCTGAAAGGCTGGAGAGGAGCACAGACTACAGGGCTGCACTAACAAACACTACAAGAACAACGTTTTGCAGAGAGATCTGAGACCCCGTGTCAGCAGAATGATCCAGGTTGGTAGAGCCAGTCCTGAGACACTTTGGGGCTTACAGCCCTACAACCACATGATGATTTACAAAGATTTTTTTTTTAATAAAAGAATCTTTAAGAAATAAAAAATACAGCCCCAAAATTCAAAACAAGAATAAGAAGGACTATGTAGAAAAGCCTGTTCTAAGCCTGCCCATTTATAGCAAAGAGTAGCAATTGCTCCCATGGGATTTAATCACACAATCATCAGGAAACTCATTAGCTGATAGATTTTTATTTTGGCAACTAAAGATAAGATATCATCAGGGACTGCTACAGCAAAAAAAAAAAGATAATATCAAACGACCCTGCACACATATCAAATATTCAATTACAAGCAATTAGAAGAGTGGCTTTTGGAGGACTTAGGCTGATCTGCCAGCAAAATCATATCTTCATTACCCTCTCTTGCCAACCCCAAAGAGTGGAGGGCAAGAAATCCTGTGCAGTAATTGGCATTATGGAGTCCAGGAATCCAGGACAAGGTAAATTACTGGTAAGGAGGGTTTATTGTGCATGTTCCTGGCAGACAGCCACGAGCAGCTCTGGCAATGGTCATCCTGGTAGGTGTTACCATTTCTGACCCAGCACAGCAGGGCTGAGCACTGCAGGTGGAGGCCAGAACCTGCACCTGCTTAGTTGGCCCCTACCAGGGTTCTGCAAGTAAGGACTGACAAGGCCAGAGAGTACCTGAACCTTCCCAACACGTCCCAAAGAACCAGGGAGCTGCCTCCAAATCCACACAGATCCAGCAGTGCAATGCCAGGGGAACACCCAGAAAGCAGTTGGAGTTCTGAGCCTTTGGGGAAATTACACTGATTTCTGAGAGCAGCAAGAGGAGCTGGCAGTGGGAAGCAGAGCTGTCACATCCTTTGTGACAGATAACCCAAGTTTGAGTCCGAACCAACCAGAGTTTTGCTTTTACAGAATTTTCCAGTCCTCCTGCAACATCCAATCCTCTGTGATTAATTATACCCTGATTTACTGAGATCAGAACAGATGGGACCAGAGAGAGCCACAAAACAATAATCATTATTCACATAAGCCTCTTTCTTCATGTAAACTGTAACTTTTCGAATGCTGGCAAAGGGAGTTCTTTTCATTAACACAATTTCTCTGGCTGTAATTAGTCCTGTAGGAGGATTATTACTTCTCTCATCATTAGTAAGAGAGAAAAGATAATTTGCCACAACGCTCTTGACTTCAGTGCCATTGGTGACTGTGGCTGCTGTTCAGGGCCATTGGGAATCACTGCAAGGGTCTCACTCACCCCTTCAAGCCAACACCACAAGCCACGAGATCCTGGCTGCAGGACTTGCTGTGTGATGTAGTGTTAAATAGCTAAAACAGCAGTGCAGGAGGTTACCCTGGGTTTGTTCTAGCCAGCTCCTCCACCCCCACATGCTGCACACACCCCAGCACACAGCCCCGTGCAGCCACCCACACCCCACCAGTGCATCACCCTGACAGCTTTCCACACGCCGGGTGAAATCTATTCAACATCTCCATAGTCTATTAAACGACCCATAAACTCCAGCCAGGGCCCCACGCAGCACAGACTGGATTTCCACATCAGGACAAGGGATTTACAGGACAGCACAACAGAGTGGTGCAAGCCAGAGGGAATTATCTATGTCTCTTTCCTGTCCCTTTCCAAAATATTTGCGTAGGAGATGTATTTGGGTACTGGCTGGACACTGATACTCGATAACCAGCAGGGAGGCACAGCAGCAAAGCTGCCGGCACCGAGTCCAGCTGCGGATGCCGCATTTCAGCGCTGCAGGAACGCCGCCTCGTCGGGCGGCCGGCACCCTGCCCTCGGAGCGGCCACAAAGCGCCGGGGATTGCCCGTTCTGCTGCCACGCCAAGCGCTGCCCTTGGCTCCCGCGTGTCCTGCGCTCCCTGGGCTGTGGCCAGCCGCCAGGACAGCCGGCAAGGAATTCACCCAGCCCCATGCGTGAGCTGGGGCGCCAAAAGAGAGCCCTTGAACAAGACATTTATCCGGAGACCACCTTCTCCCAGCAGCCGCCGGCACTGCCCGAGCCCCCGGCACAGGGCTGCTCTGGGAATGCCAAGGCGACACGGGGGGCTGGCCGCCCTCCGCCCGGCTGGTCCCGGACACGGCCTGAGGCCACATCCCATGGGCATCGTGTGCCCGGGGATTATTTTCAAGCACTCAGCCAATCCTTTGCGCCAGGCAACTTGAAACGCCCTTTTCCCCAGTGATCCAATTCCCACCTTACTCGGAGGGGCCCTGTGCCATCTTGTGGCCGTTGCTAAAACTGAGGGAAACGCAACCAAATCTCTTCACATTTCACATTTGGTTTTAGGTAATTCCTATCCTTTTTTCAGAGGGTAAACCAGTTTCACCAGCAGCTGTGCAATTCCAGCCAAGTTCCCAGATGATCAAGTAGACAGACGTGCTGCAGTGTAGCACCTTTCCCCCAAATGAAGTGCCAAGTCCCTTTGCCACAACAAATAGTGAGTGATGTGATTTTCCAGGTGACATGAAACAGATCGAAGCATTTTTACATTATCAAAACGGCTATTTGAGGCATTTTCAGTAAATGTTCTGTAACATCCCACAGCATTCTCCTGGGAAAACTGGCAGCCCACGGCTTGGACAGGCACACTCTTCACTGCATTAGGAACTACCTAGATGGACACACCTCGAATCTTGTGTCCAGTTCTGGGCCTCTCACTCCATGAAAGACATTGAGGGACATGTCCAGAGGAGGGCAACAAAGTTGGTGAAGGGTCTCCTTTCCATCCTTATTTTTTATCTAAATGCACAGTCTCAGGTGACTGACCTCTTATGCTACCTGCCCAGTTACATTCTTGGTCTTCAGAAATGCTGACAAATAATAGCATCAACTGGACCCTGTCCATCCCTAACCCACCATACCCTTAGCAGCCCACAGGGAAGGCAAGAAGCAGCCAGCTTTCCCAAAGTGCAGGGGTTTGGTTTTAAAAAAAATTAACTTGGTCATTACAAGCAGAAATACTCCAAATTGCCTCCTCCCCATCATAAACAACTGATAAAAAGAGGAAAAAAAAGAGGAGGGATATCAGACTTCACGTCCTCCTTTTCATTACTAATTGCTCATAGCAACCAAGCTGCAGGAAATTAGACAAATTCACATTTTATTTGCAAACATAGAGAAAAATTCCCTTGTGAATAGGGAACAGCAGGGGTGTTTTTTTGCCTCTAGGACAGCACATCAAAACATTAAAATGCCTGACAGTGCTCTCCTTACTGAGGGATGGGATATGATCACAGCTTGGCTGGGTCGCAGAAGCGCCCAACAGATTTTAAGGAAGTTTAGCTGATAAGAAACGCTTTACTCTCTAGCTGGTTGGCAGCTCAAGCTTCACCTTTCTCGCACTCTAGGAAAGTCTGGGTCAGCCCGCGCTCTTCACAACGTTACTCCGAAAACCCCTCCCGGCCGAGCTGAGACTCACACATCCCTCGCTGCTTTAGTTCAGCGTGTTCAGGCGGTGCCTGCACACGGCCGACGCTGTGGCTCTGGCCTGGATTTACCGATACCCTCAGCTTTGCCGCTGTGCCCCCTCGCCCCACAGCGAGCTCCCGCAGCCCGGCCCGAGCCCGTGGGCTCTGCAGGGGCGCCGCAGGACGCTGTGTCCCGCACAGCGGGCTCGGGGTGCCGGGCTCGGGGTGCGAGGCTCGGGTGCCGCTCGTCTGCGCTCAGCTCAGCCGGTGCCAGCCCCGGGCGGGGGGAGCNCGGTGCCTGAGCCCCGCGGGGCGGCTGGCGGCCGCCGTGTGCCTGGGCGCCGTGGGCAGCCTGGGCTTCTGCAGCAACCTGCTGGTGCTGCTGCTCTTCTGGCGCTTCCGGGCGCTGCGCTCCCCCATCAACCTGCTGCTGCTCAACATCGCGCTCAGCGACCTGCTGGGCTGCGCCCTGGGCACCCCGCTCGGGCTGACCGCCGGGGCCGCCGCCGCTCCGGGAGCCGCCTGCGCCTGGCACGGCTTCGCCACCGCCCTCTGCGGTGAGTGCGACCCGATCGGGCCGGGGGGGCGGCCGGGAACCGGGGGGGCTGCACCCGCGGAGCGGAGGGCACGGCTGTGCCCGCCGGGAAGGGATGGGACAGCGCCGGCAGCTCCGGGGAGAGAAGCGGACGGGCCAGCCCCGGCAGCTCCGGGGAGGACAGGGGAGGGGACGGGCCGGTCCCGGCAGCGGGGACAGAGCCCCACACCGGCAGGTGCGGTGGGTGCGCGCCCGGGTGCGCGCAGGCGGGAGAGCGGCGGGTGCGGTGAAGCTCGGGCTGTGCGTGGGGAGCGGGACACCCGGCACGCCGGGAGCACAGGGCTGGGGTTAAACTTTCCCAGCTTCAGTGGTTGTTTTTCTGGAAAAAGCCCATAAGCCCCCAGGCAGCGTTAAGTGTGAGTCCCCATTCAGACTCCAAAGCGTGTTTCCAGCGGCTACGGAAGATCTGTACAAACTTTAAAGGATGAAAACGGAGCGTAGAATCATAGCCTCGTTTAAGTTAGAAAAGACCTTTAAACTCATCGAATTCAATTACTAAGCTAGCACTGCCAGGCCCACCACTAAACCCTGTCCCTGAGTGCCTCATCTCAGCGCGGGCAGCTCTGAGTCTCCACTGCTGCGATTTCTTGGAAATCTGGTGGCTTCCAGCCCTGACCCGAGATCCCACTGCAGAAGTGGGCAGCACTGGGCTGGTCAGGCCAGCAGAAAAGAGCAGCCCTGTGTGCCTCTACCTTTACCCAGCCCTGTCTTCACCTGCCAGCCAGACACACAGAGCTAGAGCCCCGGTGCAGTGGAGGCAGCGAGGGGGCTGTGGGGACAGCAGGTACAATATATATCACGTTATACATAACAATATCTCATGTTTTCAAGCTTCCCGGTGCTGACAATCTCTCCCAGCCTGCTGTACCACTGCAGACCCTGGCACACATCGGTGGGGCTCCCCCCAAGCCAGCACTCGTATGGAGCAGAGGCTTTACCAGCAGAGCATCCCTCTGGCCATCAGTACAGACCTGAACAACGTGAGGAACACAGCTCAGCCTGGCATCCAGGCTTCACAGAGCCACTTTAGGAGACACACACACTGCTTATGCACACTCTAAAGATATATTTGCAGCAGCTGCAGTTCGGATATTTGCTGCCATCTCTTTCCCTCATAAATTTATACAGGGTAACAAGCCAGCTTTGTGCATGTAAAACCTCTACTTGGCAAGGAAAGTTTACCAGCAGTATGTCAGCATCCAGCAATATTCCCTTGTACCTGCCAGCATCGCTTCCACAGTGCAGCCTGGGAGGTGTGTGTGGAGGGAAATTGCAAACTCTTTTATCAGCTTTAGAAATTACCCGCCTTCCAGCATTTCTGCATGCAAAAGAAGCCTTTGATTTGCTGCTGGTGGTTTTATTGCCCCATTTGTGTCTGCTGGCAGTACCCCAATTGCAGGAGACCAGTAACTGTCTCTGCAAAGGCTCATGAGCTGCTTGTCCCCCTGAGGGGGGCACACACCAGGGCACTTGCTGGCACAGGGGGCTCCAGAACATGGTTTTAATCTACAGCTCTTCATTATGAAGAGCATGAAATCCTTATGAAAACCCTGTGGCACTGCACTTCTCCAAGAAGGGTTCAGAAGGCTGCACTTCGGAGCTGGCAGAGGAGCACCAGATCAGCTCCACACTTTGGGCAAATCTAGATAATTTTCTCTAATTTTACAGGTGCAGCAAGAACCAAATCTGATGGAGAAGCCAGGATTTTGCTGCAGGTCACACACACACACACACACGTATGCATTCAGACAGATGTGCTTAATTATTGATCAGCATTTATAACTGACTGGCTTTGGCTGGACACATGTTTAAACACCTCCAGCTTTTGGTGAGAGGGGTCAGGCTCTCAGCACCTCTCGCTCTTAGGGGGACACCTCCAGTCCCAGTCCTTGCCCACCGAGTTTCCAAAGCCAGTGCCATCAGGCTCATCCATAGCTTGAAATATTTTGGGGGGAGATAGAGCAAAGCCTTCATTTATTCACTTTTGCTGATACAAGTGTCTGGTTTGATGCAGGCATCATCTCACTCATCTCCCTGGCTGTGCTTTCGTACGAGCGTTACTGCACCATGACGAGAACCACAGAGGCTGACACCACAAACTACAGGAAATCATGGACAGGCATCATCCTGTCCTGGACATACTCCTTGCTCTGGACTGTGCCCCCACTTTTTGGCTGGAGCAGCTATGGGCCAGAAGGACCAGGGATAACCTGCTCCGTGAACTGGCATTCCAGGGATGCCAACAATGCATCCTACATCGTCTGTCTTTTCATCTTTTGCCTCGTCATCCCTTTTGCCATCATTGTCTATTCATATGGGAAGCTGCTCTGTGCTGTGAGACAGGTAAGTTGATTCCTCAGCTGCCTTTTGTCTGTGACCTCAAACCAGGCAGAAGCCAATGATCATCATTTTCCACCTTTAGAACTCCTCTGCTGTCAGATGTGCTGCCACCCCTGGAAACTACCTCTCCTGTGCCTGTCCTGGTGACAGGCTCCAATCTACCAGGGCTTTACAAGTCACACTCAGGTGTGTACAGCTGGAGGTGCCTATGACAGCATCACAGATGAGGGAAATTTGCCAGAGCAGTCTAGATACTTCAAACTACCCCTAATTAAAACTAGGAAAGATTTACCTACCTTGATGAGATTGGTCCTAGGATTTAAATCTGCAGGAATGCTGTGGAGAGGTGAGCATTATCAGCAGGTCCAGCAGCTGCCTGGTCAGTGGAGGGTGTGGGAGCTGTGATTTCTGAAGATCAGTGCTTCTCCTCTGAAAGCAGAAAAGTGAACATTGCAAAAAAAGGCTGCTAAGAAAATAGTCACATCTAACCAAGCTGCTGGCAGGATCAGGCAAAGCAGGAAGATGTAACTTAGCAAATGCAAACTGTAAGACAGTCCCTGACATGAAGCAGATAACCCTGCACACAAAGCAAAGCCAGTCCATAAATGACCACGAGCTTTTTTCCCCAAGATAAGGAATATTAGCTTTAAATATTGCTCCCCCAGTGGAACATTTGGTACCAAACACCATCAGGGCAGCACCATCAGGCAGCTGGAAATGCCAATGCAGAGGTTTGTCCTCCTTTGTGAAGAACATCTGCCTTTAGCCACGAGTCCCAGGGCGTGATGGACCAGCACTGCCTGCTCATGGCACAGTGATGCTGGGAGAGACCCGTGAGCGTGGCAGCCCCTCTTTGGGGACCAGTCTGTGGACAGGCAAGGACTCTCTCCCAGCACAAAAGGGTCATTCGCCCCCTGAACACCTCCACATTGGGTCCCTGCACCCTGGGAGCCCACCCCAGGCTGGGCCCCAGCTCCATCAGTGCTACCAGACCTCACTTGGGCTTACCTTGAAAGATTACCTGAAAGATAAGAGGGAATTAGATAAAGGTCACTCTATGAGCCATATTTACAGATGTAAACATTTACTTTAAGCTTATTACTGCTCAGGGACTTTGGGCAGAAGTAAATTAAATCAATGGAGATGTTTCAATTAATCCTCATACCCCCCAGCCCATTGTCTTGTTACAAATACCTTTTGTTCCCCGTGAAAGCCAGCTCAGTCCTCTCTGGTCACCCTTTGCTGGGAACAGCTGCTTCTCCTGCACCACCATGGACCAGTCTCCTGAGTGCAGGCAAGGGCTGGATCTCATAGGGCTTCAGTGTTTTTCTATCTTTTAGAGTAAAAATACTGTTTTAGAGGTGCTGCTTGTTGCAAGGTATTCACAGCAGCTGGGACTGGAGCAGGTCCTGCCTGCAAGAGAGGCTCTTCCTCTCCAAAGCTCCTCTAAGGGCAAGAAACAACAAGAAAACCTGTTTTCCTGTCGAAGGCTATGCTGTCTGATGTGTCAGAGTGATCCCCACAGCTTGGACAAGCCCTCCTGGCTCTGTCCTCCCCAGTGCCAGCAGAGCCTTTATTTCTGCTGGAGCTGCACCTGCACAGGAGCACTGGAGGGTATAAATTTTTACATTAAATGCTCTTCCCACTGATGCAACCATCACATAAAAAGTTACATTTGGGCTCAGGAGAGCTGTCTGTCTTCAGGACAGCTGTGGACACTGACCAGGGTGAGTTACACCAGCAGTTCAGGCAGTGGCAGAGCTCAGCAGCTTTAGCAGAGCCCTCTGTGAATGCAGTGAGCAGTGGGATCCCTTCAGTGATGTGAACTGCTCCACCAGGGACCACAGTGGCATGGAAAAGGGACAGGGTGGTGCCAGGGGCTGTTACCCTTCCTGTCAGATGGGAGACAACTCTAAAGGTCAGGAGCTGCCCTTCCTGGGCTCTCTGGTCCTGCAGGAATCCCAAAACATGGGAAAATAATACGAAAATTCTTCTGTCTGGATCTGAATTATCCTTCCACGAAGGGAGATTTTCCATGAAGAGGGAAAGTCAAAACTGGATGGTCCTGTGGATGCACCTGAGCTCATTTGGGAAGCCAGCAGGGAGGGGAAGTGCAGGGGAAGAAGCCCCAGAGCCTCTCTCCTGCCTTGGCCCAGGCAGCGTTCCCCATTCCCACTCCCATTCCTGACCCAGGCTGCTCCCAGCTGGCTGTGCTGCTGTCCAGGATCCCCCAGGGCAGCAAGGTGCAGAGGTGCAGAAGCAGCAAAATTCCTGGTGTGTGTAAGAGAGAGAGAAAAAAAATGAACAAAATAAGCTTCACATGCCAGCTTAATGTTTAAGGAATTGAATAACAGACATTTGTGCTTTTAGTGGACCCCAAATTATAGGCAATGCTCTGTAAGCCTTTAATAGTGCTTTCAGCTCCTGCCATGAGAAGCTGCCTGTAACTGAGATTATCTGCACCACTTGCAGGAGTAAAACTGTACTGGGAGATCAGGGTGTTTGGTTTCAGCCAGGCATGAAAAACTGTATCCTTTCGCTTGACATTTGTATTTTCATGCTCTGATTTCTGACCTGATTGTCATCACAGGAGATATGCAGGGATGCTCAAACTCTGGGAAATCGGTCTCGGCTCCCATTCCCACTGCATTGCTTCAATGTCACAGTTTCCTTAAACTTGAAGACAATTGTCACCACTGAGAGTAGGTCTGTTTTTCCTCCCATGTCTTGTTTTAGGCTGGCAGGGGATGGCCAGAAGGAAGGGTTTGCTCTGAGCCATTTAAAATGAATACCACAGGAGCTGGGATGTATTACTGTACACTGTTGAGAATAAATCTGAATTCTGAAAACAACCATTAGAGAATGAGGGCTGTCTAGGTTTTCAAACACACTGAGCTTTAGCCTTAATTATCTCATTTCTGAGAAGTCTTTCTGCTTTGATACAGGTCTCACACCTCCCCTGTGAAGGACTGTGCAGGGCCCAGGCAGAAGCAAAGGCTGCTGCTATCCTGGGGAAGGAACAGCACGATGCAGTTGTGCACTGGCAGCCAGCTGGGTGAGGGGGTTCACCTCTGCTTCCTGGGGTTCCTGCACAGGGGCTTCACCACAGTGCCCCAGGGGATGGCAGGAGGTGGCTGTGCCCCCCGTGTCCAGTCCCATCCTTGAAAGGGAGCTGCTGGCAGAAATCTGCCAGCTGGGGTTTGCTGCAGAGAGCAGGGATGCTTTAGGATGGCCTTGGGTTTGTTAGTAGAGCCTCGAGAGCGTGTTACTGCCCCTTCAGCTGAGTATGCAGCCCCAGAGGAGTACACTGGGTCTCATCCATGCTCCATGCCACAGCAGAGAAGCTGTAATCCCTCAGCTCAAATCACCTTGGGAGAATGACAAAACTTATGAAGGTTTAGAAATGACAGAAGTGAAGCAGAGCCTGGGAGGCAGCCGGCAACCAGGCTGAGCAAGCTTTGAGAAGCAGTAAAGCAAATCTGCCTCTTCCTCTGCAGAGCCTGGTGCCCTCAGAGGGCCTGGCAGCCAGAGCAGGGTCAGAGGCTGTCAGAGTAACCTATTCCAGTGCTCAGGGGGAAGCACACAGTGCTGCTTGCAGCGGGGCAAACCCTGTGGGATGTGAAGCTGGGCAGTGCAGGGGGGCTGGATTCATCCTCATCCAAAGCCCCCTGGCTGGTTTGCAAAGCTTGGTCATGTCTATAACTTCTGCAAAACCACTCCAGCCAGCAGAAGCAGTGCACGTGGACTCTCCAAGACAACTTTGGCAATGCAAACAATTAATGGGCTACCAAGAAACAGTAGTTCAGGATTTTTTGTTGTACAAGTACTTGGTAGCCAGCATTGGGTTCACCCCGAGCTCGTGGATGTCCTGAAGAATGAAGGGCTCTCCCTGGCCATTCCTGTGTTTCAGCAGTTTGCACAGCCCCAGGTGTGGTGTGTACAGATGCCCAGTACAGACCTGCCTGGCTAAACTGCGTGGTCAAACATGATCTGCATCCCAGATTCCAACTGGAAATAGCCAGCTCACTGAAAGCAACACACAAGCAAAATCCATGAATCCTGGAGGAGACAACCATTCTGCTACCAGGTTTTGGAACAGCTGAAGTCAGCACATGCAACCTTAAAAATGCTTGCTGGAAACAGATAAATCATTTTGTGAGCACGGGGGTTAGAAGGTCATTAATTAGAGTCATCGACAAGCTTGGCTGAGTCCTCTCCCATGACTTGTCAGAATGCAAATATAATCGATTCCAGCTTTTGTGTCACTACATTTCAGTGTGGTTGGGTTTTCTTTTCCCTTAATTCACAGACAAGCTACTCTTCTATTATCTCCTTGACAAATGAATCCGAGGGCCTGCCTTCGAATTATTGACCAGTGTTCATCCTAGTAGATCAGGGCAAGGCTCAATATTCTGCTTTTCTGCACAGACTCCTGCCCTGGATTGAGTCATATCAGGGTAAATCTACCTCAACGAGTAATCACAGGCAAGGCAGGAAAAGCCAGCACCTTGGCATGGTTTCCACCAGCCCTCTGCCCCCTTGGTCCCTCAAGTGTTATGGAAGAGAAAAAAGTGCAGCAAGGAGGCATTTGATGTATTACATGTTAATTTCATTATGTCAATTAGCAAGTCCAACAGTTCCTAATGCTGGGGTAATAGCTTCATACAGCATGGGCAGGAGAAACTGGGGGAGAACAGCACTTTTCCAGCAATTCCCTTCCACTGGCAGGAAGGGGAACGGGTGATTACACTGCTCCTTCAGCATTAATCTGGACAGTGTGAACAGCCACAATAAACTGAGCCTGACCTGGGCATGTGAGGCAGACACATTCCCAAAGGCAGGAATCATGACAGCTTAAGCACTGGAACGCCTCAGACACCAGGGAAGAGAAAATCAGTCTAGAGACAGCTCAGCCCAGAAGAGCTGCAGAAACCATGCAGGTCAGTGATCAAGGAGGGCAATCACCTTTAGAAACGGGATCGATCCACCCACGCGCAGGATAACCAAAGAATTGGCTTTCTTTGCTTCAATTGACTCCAATCCCAGTGAAAATGCGGCGGGGGTGCTTCTGTATTTCCCCACTCGGACGGTAGCAGGAGCTCTGCCCATTCGAGATGCTCGAATCCGTGTCCAGTTGGTCTCTGCTGCGGGTTCCCCTTCTCAGAGCTGCAGGAAGGGCTCTTTCTTCCCTCGCCAGCAGCAGCTGTGGGCAGTGGAGGATCTGATAACTACCTGAATACAAAGCACGTGTGCGAGGAGGGACAGAGCTCGGGTGCTGGCTCTGGAGCCACAGGCCACATTTCCCTCTTCGGGATACTGTGATTCCCTGAAGGATTTGCTTAAAGAGGGGCACTGCCTGTCCTCAGCTTCTCCAGAGAGCTGGAGGGGAGATACCTCGTGCTGTGCCACGGCATGATTTGTCCAACAGCAGTCCTGACCTGATGAACACATCAAGGATTTTTCTAATTTTTTGAAAACAAAGCAGCTGTAACTTTTTTTTTTCTCTTGGAGCGCAAATATTTTTCCACAGGAGCTTCCAAACCTCAGAAGTGTCCAAGCCCGTGCAGGGAGGGAAGCAGAGCCTTGCAGAGCACTCTCCCTTAGGACAGCAGGGAGCAGCCGTGCCCCGCGGGCTGAGCTCCACTGCCCTCCTGCCCAAAGAACACATTCCCTCCTCCACTGGCTGCTCCTGGTGCTCCGCTGGGTATCACAGATAACACTTAAAAAGACCTCCATTCCCAATGAGAAGAACATACTCTTACCACGGTCATTACTGATCAAAGAATCAGCGCAAATGCAGAAGGAGGGAAACCAAACCAGAACCTCAGTGGTGCTGAGATGCTTTAATAACCATTCTCACTGACAGATGGGCTGTGCAGATTCATAACTCCGAAGGACATCCCTGCACAGTCAGCCCCCAGGCCTGGAAGCACCCTGGCTGTGTTACAGAGATCTCAGTGACTGAGAAGGATGAGGCCACACTCAGAACCCAGCAACCTCCCAGCAGCGCTGCATCGTGCCCACACTCGGTACTCCAACCTTTGCAAACAACAACCAGGATGAATTATTTTAATATTCTGGCATTTGGGATTAAAAATTTACCCCATTTAGTGATTACAAGACCTCTCCTTACAGCCCTCTATGTTTATAACAGCAAGCGAGGAACTGAATTTGGATTTAAATGTTGATCTTAAATCATGTGGTTCACCCTTGAGAGGACAGAGGTGGGGGTGAGAGGATGCTACGAGCATTTCAAAGGATGTCTGAGCCATAGAGCTCCTCCCTTGCACACCACAAGGCCCTCGCTGTGACTCCTCTAGCACCTTCCAAGCCCTCTCAGAAACGAGAAAAATTGCTACAGCAGAGGTGAAAGACATCAGCACAGCAGATGGAGTTGGATTTCTTCTCTCTCTCCTCTCACCTCCCTATAAGCTTTGGCAGAGGTCTGTGTTAATACTGGAAACAGCAGCTTCCAGAGAGCCATCAGTAGTGGATGGTGCCTGCATGGGCTGTGTGATCCTCTGCGAGCAGGACACAGCCTGAGACCACCTTCCTTTGCTTACAGCCAGCTTTGAGTGCTTTTGGCCAAATTTCCACAGTGCCATTCTTGTTAATACACTTACCACAGGAGATTTTCCACAGTCAGCCTTCACTTATGGGAAAAGAAAAGATGGTTTGCAGAGGCAAATCTTCAGCCAGCTCTTAGTGCTGGGCAGCACCAGGAGCACAGCCTGAGGGTCAGAATTTTGTTTGGACCCACCAAACTAGTGGGTGTCCTCTTTGTATGAAGAGGCAAACTTGGGATATTTTGGTGCAAACGCAACACATTGAGGTACATGAACATACCCTGTATTTAGGGTTGAAGCTGAGGCATAAGCATTAGTGGGATTTGGAGCACAAGACATTTTGTACATCGTGAATGGTCACATTTGTCATCCGGTTCCCTTCCCTGTGGCACAGCCAAGCGAGGGGGAATCTCCACAGAATTCCAAAAGCAAGGGGATGCTCAGGGCAACCCAAACTGTGTGTCAGTTACTGAGGGAGAAAAAGGTAAAATAGCATAGGAAAAAGGCAGGGGAAAAGATCAGAAAAAGCAATAATTTATGTGGACTGTTGTGAAGCTTGAGTGATACAAATGTATCCATGTGGCTGAGGATTTCTCTGCCTTTTCACATGCCCTCAGAAGAGAGGGAGACATCTCTCAGCTGTGCAGGTCACAGACATCGCTCTTGAATCTCTGCTTGGCCAAGAAGTGGGCACAGGGCAGTGCAGGGGAGCCCAGAAACCTCGAGCAGGGAAAGCAGAGCACCTCCTAAGTGAAGCCAAACTCGAGGCTCAGCTCCCACAGCCTAACACCTCTTCTGCAAAAGAAGGATGGAATTCTGGTTGAAATTGTTTAGCAGTTGGAGGCAAAAGCAATTTCTTACAGATGTTTTATTCCTTCCTGTGCATAAGGTGTTCCATTATCCATAAAAATACACTTAGTCCCGGGCAAGAAACCAGGAATCAAGAATGCTGTGGTTATGGAAGAAAGGTGCAACTGCTGCTGCAAGGCTCTCCACAGCCTGCAGACAGGCTTGCTTCTGCCCTGGAAATCCTGAGGGAGGATTTCCAGCCTTGGGAATAATTGTGGGGGTTTGCACTTGAAACTAATACCCACTGTCTGAAATCAGTTTCCATCTCCACTCTCCACCGCCAGCCCAGCTTTGCTGGGTGTGCAGCTGGGGGTGGCAGAGCCCCCCAGTTTCAGCCACGGCACAGCAGGAAGCTCTGCTGCCCTTGCAGAAAAAGGTGCTGCATTTTCTGTGCCTTTCAGAGGACTGATAAACCCTTTCCATTTCACATCTGCTGCAAAACATCACCCCACCTCACACTCCCCCATCCACCACAAAGCATGCAGAAATATATCTCTATATATCTATATAAATCAGAAGGGCTTCTAATTGTCCTCTTCCATATAGGAAAGACCTGGGCCCCAGCCAGTAGGGACAGGGCTTAGCCGGTGTTGCACAAAGGACACTACAAAAGGTTTGTCTTTCACTCAGACAAAGGAATTCAGGTTTTTGTCATCAGTGACAAAGCTCAGCCTCACGATATCTCAGTTTACCAGATCTAGTGCAGGTAATCAGCATGCTGGGAAGCTGGGAGACAGAAGTTTTCAAGTGATAAACCAGCAATGAAGCTGCTTTTTGCCTCATGTCATTGAGTCTCCAGCTTTGCTCTTCCCCATCTCTCCCTGTGCTGTCCTGCAGACTGATCTGCTGGGCTCAAGGCTGTTTCCTCACTGTTTTGTGGGGTAAAAGGCCCAGGTCTGTCAGGAGCAGAGCTCTCCCCTCACAGACAAGCATTAAAACAGACATGGAACAGAGCTGGCAACTTGCTTTCCTCACTTTCATTTTCTTGGCAAGGCACTGAATGGATGGGACTTTTAAGAAAGCCCACAATGCTTTTTTTTAAATGCTTCACTGTGAATGGAGGTAACGAGTTTCTAGCTTGTATGATTGTACTCAGAGGCTTTTAAGCATAATTCAAAGGTTTGAATGCTAGGAGGGATAGAACAAACTTCCTTAAAAATAAAATCTAACTTGTTCTTGCAACATTTCTGTATGGGAGCGTCAGCCATTTCTCTCCTCTCCAAGCAAAACTTTTTAAATTAGTATTAGGACAGATCATGAAATACTGTTAAACCAGCACTGAATGACTGCCCACTGTTTCAGAACTTCAAGGAAATTCTCAATAATCATGGAATGAGTTGTGTTGGGTTGGAAAGGACCTTAAAGATCATCTAATCCCAACCCCAAGGGTTGAGGGTTTCCCCTGAAGCATCCAACTTAGCTACCTACATTTATCAATTCTTAGAAGCAGTGCATATGCTGATGTGCAGGGACCACCAGGAATTCTCAGATCCTCTTCAGAAGAAATCAGATTGACCTTCAATGCACAGGCTATGCAGTTTAATTGCATCTCCATTAGGTTATAGTCTGGTTCTTCAGTGCATATTCAAACAACCACAGCCATGAATTCTCCAGGGCAGAGCATAACTGAGCAGATCTGATTTCACAGCTCTTGGGCTCTTTCTGATGAGCAGGCAGTGATGCCTGAAGGTGTTCAGCTGCTGCCACAGCCCAGGAGTTCCTGTGCTGCCCCTTTTGACTCTGCTTTGCTCACGTAAGACAGGGGCTCAGCTGGAGTGCTCAGGCCGGCACATACACAGTTTGGTTGAGGTTTTTTTCCCTTTATCTCCCTTATTCTGACATTTCTCAAGGACCATCCTCTTAGTCCCATGAGTGTTGCTGTCAGTTCTTCGAGCTCTAAATAGTATGGTGGTTTCACAAAGAGACAAGGGAAAACACAGTCAGTCACTCAGCTGAGATTCTCACATAACCCTGAAGATTCAGGAGTTCTTCACAGTGGGAGCTTCATGGCTGGACCTCCCAGCATGGCCACACTCAGCTGTGCTCTCCAGGCCTGGATGTCGCTGAGCAATTTCCATATCCAGTGCTGAAAACACGTATTTTACTTTCCTAGTAAAGTGATGACTCTGTTATTTCTGCACAGTGTCAGCAATATCAACCAGGAATTTGCTGTGTCCACAGTGACCTCTGTTTAATCCTGTCCTTGTTGTTTGCTGCATTAGTCACTCATCCATGTCCTTGTGTCTGTGACATCCAGTGCCACACCACACAAACACTATTTGTGAGCATTTCTGCTCCTGCACTGGGAGGATGGTTGCTCCCAGTTATGGTCAGTGAAATTTAAAGAAAAGGCAAATTAATCACTTCTGCAGGCTGAATCACCACTTTGAGGTGCTTCTCTGCAGTACAAAACACAAGGTAACTTAGCCAGTACGTGACAGATCTCAGCACAGGGACTGTCCTTCTCCTGTGTTCATGGTCACCTCCACCATGGGACCTGTCTGACAGCAGAGGATAATGCACAGCACAGGCGCATCATGGTTCAGCCTGTCCCTGGCAGAGGCAAACAGGGAGCACAACAAACTCCTGCTGCATCCAGCAAGCCCCAAAGTCATGGGTTGCCTTGAGAGAGTGCATATTCCATGGAAATGCCTCTATAATGCAGGGGATTAAACACTGCACTGGCCACAGCGTTTGGCACCTTTGTGACCGAGCTTCAGTGGAGTTTTACTGGAAAGGGCACAGCAGAGTGAGCTCTGGGAAGAAAAGGACAGCTTACGTGCAGAGCGAGCACACAGTAACATTTCCACTGCATTAACCTTCCTCCTGCTCACGTCAGTGGTCGTGGAATGTGACTCCAGCCCACGGGGATCCATCTCTTCACCACCCACAGCAGTTCCCAACGTCAGCCTTTACTGCACGCCCACAGCAGAGCAGAGCCCAGGAGAAACGGGGTGAGCACCTTACCTGGGTGTGCTGGGTGGGTGTGGATATGCCCAGCTCTTCCTGACCCTTTTGTTGGCTTCCCATGGGAAAATCAACACCCATGGGAAGCAAAAGAAAAAGACATTGTAAGAGCAAGATAGGGCCAGGGCTTCCAACTCCCCAGTCTTGCTAACTCAGTACACTGGGCCACACATTCAGCACATAGAAGGCATGATACAGAGGCAAAATAAATTTTAGGAAACTAAAAAGATCATTTTAGAAGAAACAGAGACTCAATTTCCAGTGGAGAAAATACAAAGGCTATAAAAGCACATTTTTTCATGGCTGTTTTCTATACCAAAACTTACAGAAATAGTGAAATTTTAAAGACAAGTTTCTTGCACAGCAGATTGAGGTTTAGATTTTTGACCAAACCAGAAGCAAAGGACAGTGTAGAGCAGGTCAGTGCACTGCCAGGGTACCCCTGTGTTAAACTCCTGCAGTGGCACTGCTGCTGTTAACCCGAAGCCAGGGACAGCCTGAGCTGACTTTCCAATCTCCATGGGCCAGCAACTAAAGGCAAGCATGGGCCAGACTTGTGCTCTTACCTTTCCTGGGAGTTATCAAGAAAAAATTAAACTAAAAGCCCACAGCACCACTCATCAGCATAATTTTTACACAGCTCTTTTCTTTGCCCACCTACAGAGGGTGATCTGATGCCAAGTCTAGGCACAGCCCACAGTTCCGTGGTATAGCCAAGTCACCATCTGCTGATGGGGTGCAGCAACATTTCAAGGTTGCTGGGTTTGTTTAGTTTTGCAAAAGTTTTCTGCATGTGTGCCAAATATGAATATCTCAAGTTTCCTTGACTGACCAGGGGAGCCTTGTAGTGGAAAGCAAAAATGCTTCAAGGAGAGTTACAGCAGTGGGAGGATATTCAAACTTTTTGGCCTCATAGGATGAAAATAATAATTTCCTGCTGCTGGCAAGGAAATGGAAACCTTTCCTTGCTTACCCATGAAGCCATTCCCTGGCATCAGCAGTCTGAAAACTGCAAGCTTTTCTCTTTTTTTTAGGAAAGGATAAAATAACTCAGAAGTCAAGAGAGCAATACCGAGTAGAGTTTACCTGAGAAGGGAGCACTGCCCAGGCAGAACACGCAGCAGCAGAAGTCCCCCACTGGCTTTAAGTTCAAGCCAGTGGCCAAAAGCAGCTGTTCCTCCCTGTGCAGCTCCGTGCCACACTGCAGCAGGATGTGCAGGAGGAGATGTGGAGAGCGAGCATTACACACCTCCCTGTGACCCCAGCCCTGCTCAAGGTTATTAAATGAGAAATCCCTCCAGAGTCCTCCTCCCATGCCCAGCCTCAGACCAGCCTGATTTTGACCTAGAAAACATCAGTAAAACATTTGTCCTCTCTGACCTTATCTGAAGGAAGAGGTTGTTTGGTTTCCTTTTCTAAAATTTATAGAAATCAATAGAACAAAAATGTGCTTTTGGTTTTCCTCAAGGTGGTCCACTTACAAGGCATCACCCACCACCTGCCCCAGGTGTCTCCTGGCACGGGGGGTGGACAGGAGGATCTCAGGAAGGCACAAAGAAACTGGGATTTGTGTGGGGATACAGAACCCTGGCAATGCCTTTCAGTGCCTCTTGTCAGGAGCCTTAAAAACCAAGCACACCTGATGCAAAATGCAACCCCTCTCATCCCCATCCTTGTTTCCACCCCAATCCAGCTGTTTGGACTTCATCACAGAGCCTGAGTGAAGTTTTGTACCAAGGTGTGGCAGCCTCTCAGAAAATCCACACACAGGGAATGTGCCGTACAAAATTCTTATCAGCTCCATGAGATACAATATAAGAAGATAAATGTGAGCTTTCTGTCTGAGATGTCTGTGAATAAATCAGCCACTGATGCCTGTGGGTGGCTCTGAGCGAAATATTCACTTCTCACTAATGGAAATATTTTGATTAACAACTTTATTTGCCTAATGGCAAATACCACTTTTCCTTTTAAATCACAGACAAGTGTCATAAAAGATTTCATTTGCACATTAACAAGATATTTATAAAGTACTTGGTATTTGAGTTCCCTCAGCAGGCAATTACAGATACGTTCTATTTTTTGAACAGTTTTGGTTAGGTTTTTTAATTAGTCTCAAGGTGACTTCCAGCACTCAAATACATCCCGACAGATTCCCCATAAAACTGCTCATAATAATTAGTTCCTCGTGCTTACTGCAGCACTTCTCAGTGCAGGCATTGCACAGCAGTCACTGAAAGGTCGGGTTTTCAAAACACACTGAAAATTAGGAAACAAGGGTGAGGCACAGGCCAGCAGTGTTTATATGCAGTGTGATTTACTTTCAAGTATGTGTGAGCCCGAAGTCCAGAGGAGGAGCCTGTTGTAAATCACTTCAATTCAAGTGCTGCCTTTTCCCATGGATTCAGGGAAGGAAGTCCTCTCAACCCCCATTCCTCATGTTCCCACCTGCTCCCGTGCCCTGTGGGTACAGGGCATTTCATCCTTGCTGGGGGATCACTCCTGGCAGGACCGGGGCAAGCCGTGCTTCTGGGAGCACTGGGAGCAGCTGTGCTCTGGTCAGACCAGGGCACATTCCCTCTCCTTGCCTCCTGCCCAGGGCACTCCCGTTAAAAGCTGGGATTTAAAGTAAGCTGGAGAAGGCTGCTGTAGATGAAGAGCACTTCTGCTGGTCCTGTTCCAGCTGTCAGGGACACACTGAGTGCACAACACACCAACCCTGCCCACACCAGGCAGCTCCTCTGCAGCCAGGACGGTTCAGGTGACGCTGCCAGCCCTGCCCTTAGTGCAGGTGCTCCAGCAGCCCCCATGCACCGTCACCTGTGCCCAGTACAAACAGTGCTAACGCCTCACTTGTGCCTCTGTCCCACCCAGGTGAGCAGCATCAACAAGGGGCCGGGCCGGAGCCGGGAGCAGCGCATCCTGGTCATGGTGGTGGTGATGGTGGTTTGCTTCCTCCTCTGCTGGCTGCCCTACGCAGCTGTGGCACTCATAGCTACCTTTGGGAAGCCTGGCCTCATCACCCCTGCAGCCAGCATCATCCCAGCCATCCTTGCCAAGAGCAGCACCGTCTACAACCCCATCATCTACGTATTTCTGAACAAACAGGTCAGTGAAATGCTCTCCTTCGTTTGCTCGGGTTCAGTGTGTGCAAGGAGTGAGGAAATAGCGAGGGGAGATAACGGGATTATCAGTGACATCACTCAAATCCATGAGAGGGAAGCTCTAAAAAAGGGCTCCAAGGACCTAAATTATTTGACAAATCAGCTCTTTTGGAAGCTGGATGACCAACTTCCCACATGTGCATATAGCAAAAGATAGGTCCTTCCTTTCCATTGAACAATTTGACAAAAAGAGAAGAAATCTGTGTTCTGGCAAGAGTGAAAGCACCAGAAATTGTCTGAGGTGACTCAGATACGTGAAGTCTTGTAAGGATGAGAGCTCTTGCTGCCCCAGCACAGCACATTGCCCACAGTAACTCCTCTTCTTCACAACACCAGCTCTCCCCTCCCTGATTTACTCTTTTAACCCCCCTCAAATCCTTCAGTCGCTCTTTGGTCCTGCTCTCCCCTCCTAAGAGCTGGTGGGAGCCATGACCAGAGAGGATCTGTCTGAAAGCACTACCAGAGGCGCTGGCCCTGGAGCAGGGGACAGCACACAGCAGGCAGGAGCTGGGGTAGCCCCTTGCACAGGGACAGAGAATAAAAGTGAAGATGAACAGAGATCTACAGAGAAAAACAGAGAGCATCAGAGCTCTTCCAATCCCTCAGCCAGGTCCAGCTCCATCAGCCCACTCGCTCAGGAGCATTTCACTGATTTTTGCATTGCTGGGATTATAGCAGGTGGATCATTTGTTTCTCAGAGTCCAACAAATCCTCCACTTGAAATGATTTTTGGAAGCTGTTAGGAAGCACAGACAGTAAATTGCTCGCTCTCTCTTGAAAACAAATGGTGATGGTAAAAGATTGATTTAAGTCTGGCTTAAATTAGCTGTGGGTGTTTTAACTGGGACATGAGAAATTCCCAGGGAGTGAAAGTTTCCATGACACCATCCATCATCTCCACACCACCCATCGGCTCCACTCACTGTCACAAACAGCTCAGGGGGGTGCAGTCCCTTCTCTGCCTGTGCTCAGCTGCCTGCAGAATTCCCTGACATCTTCCCTGTGATAGGAGCACTCCTTTCCCTTCTCCTTTATTATTTAGCTTTTAAATAAACTCTCTCGTGAAACTGCCTGGAACATTGGAGAGCTGTTGCCATCCCTTAGCAGGGGAAAAGCCCCGAGCACACCAACACACAAAGGGTGACTCTGCCTCACTTCAAACATGTCCAGCCCTGGTTAAATCCAGAGAGGCAGTTCAAAAATCACAGACTGATCTTAACGTGTGCATGGGCTGGGAAGAGCACTCCAAAACAACACAGACTGTGCAGAGGAGTTTTCTACAGTAATTCTTAATTAATCTTTTTACTAAATAGCTTTCTGAGAGGCAGCAGCTAGACACAAATTAAAGTGGGCTTATCCATGTCAGACTCCGTAAGTTCACCATACGCTTTTACTCCTAGTGCTCCTTACACACTTCATTTTGTTTGTGGAGGGTTTTTTTTTAATGTTTTTGGTTTGGGATTTTTTAAAAATTCCACTTGGTTTCCATTGCTGAGTTAGTATTTTAGCAGCAATCAGGGTTCTTCTATACTCAGTGCAGAATAAGAGGTCAATAGTCTGGGTTTCTCTACACTCAGGAGAGAAGGCAGTAGAAGCACCTCAGACCAGAAGATGCTGTAGCCACCCAGAAGTGCCAGGCAGGTGAAAGCAGGAGGTGTTGGTCATCCAGAAAACCATGTTCAACACCAACGGCATTCCTGAGGCTATGGAAATCTATAGGAGATGCCTTGACAGCTCACACAGCTGACATTTCCCTCTGGTTCTGTGCTATTTCTAAAACAATTCTGTGTCCAGGCTGCCCCCCTACTTTGGTATATGCTCACAAATCTCTAATCAGGCTGGATAAAATCCGAGAACAGGCCAGATAAAATAATATTCACATGGAGGAAATGCATCCAGGCAAGGACTAGGTGAAGGTTAAACAGATTGAAGAGACTGTCAAGCTGTAACAGAAATTTACTGGGGATTAAACAGCTACAGAAAGGTACCTGGGAAGAGCCACATGAGCTTGACCATGAGGGGAGGGGGCGAAGCAAAAACTAGAAAATAGACACTACTCCCCACAAGTTTTGAAAGTGCTTAATATTTCAATGCTCAGTGGTGAGAGGCTGGTGAAAAATTTATGATTATTACAAAGTAAGTTTTTAATCCTGAGAAAAATGCAGTTTCTCATTAAAAAAAAAAGGAACCTCAGCTGACGCAAAAATTGTGTAAAACTTTTAAAAAGCCATTTTCCCCAGCACACAAGGCTGCTGATGAAAAAGCAGCCTGGTTTTTCACTTGGCTATTGATAACAAGAGTTGTCAGAGCTTGTTGCTAGCAGCTGTGTTGTACAAAGAATTACCAGTAATGTTGTTTTGGACTCTTGAGTGTAGAGAGATCAGTTACCAGCGTTTGACCCTGCAGCTGTAGGGAGGCCATGCACACAATGTATACCACCTAAAATGCCTGTTTTTCCAGCTACAGGCAGTTTCCTTACCTTCATGCTTAGCACATTCCCTCTGCCCTCAGATACACAGAATGTTTTGCCATGCAACTGAAAAAATCCCTCCAGTTACCAATATTGAACCAACCCCTTCTGAGAGCTTCAACCAAGTTTTCATCTTTTCCCTGGTCAAACACAAATCAAACCAGCCAGCACCAATTTCATTGGGAACTCAATTAGCTCGATCCATACCACGCTTTTAGCAGTGGGATATATCCATAACCTGACTGCAGGCCAGCACGAGTGATTGTCAGCTCCCCAAAATCTCCGTGCCACAGCAGTGTTTGCCTCATCTCAGTCAAGTGACAGGATCCTACAAACCTCAAAGCAGGCTGGAGAGCATTTAGTCCCTTCTGTTCTCTGCATTGCCACAAAGTCAGTAATATTTGTACTCAGTAGAAACACAGGACAGCTCTTACAGGCCTGTAACCTGTCCAAGAATTTTGTTTCTGGCTCTCTCCCCTCTGTACTACTTGTGCTGAGCTCAAGGTCTCTTGGCACAACGACTTTTTTTTTTCCACAAAACATTTCATCCTCTAATACAAAAACATTATTACATCCATGTTGTTTCAGAGCTATCCCAGGAACTTAATTAATATAAAGACCATGAGATAAAGCCTGTCTTATAAAACCTGAGATGAATCAAATTCCCGCTAACTCAGTGTTCTCTTCATGTGACAGTTTTACAGGTGCTTTGTGGCGCTTCTGAGATGCAACAAATCCACTGAGAGTTCCACCAAGGCCTTGCCCAGGCCCTGCCGTGCCCTGCAGCAGGGACAGGGTGGTGTTGGGCCTGCAGGGACTGCCCTGGCTGGGCAGCCCTTGGCTGGGCAACCCTTGGCCGAGAGCCCGTGCCCAGCACCGGGGGACACCGCAGCAGCTGCAGGAGCCATGCCCGAGGCTCGGTGTGGCACCTGAGCGGGGCTGCCAGAGCACACCCTGCCAGGCCAAAGAACACCCTGCCAGGCCAGAATCACACCCTGCCAGGCCAGCAGCACACCCTGCCTCTGCCTTTGGGGCTTCCCGGCCTCATGGCAGAGTTCTGCCAGACAACTTCAGTTTGCAGCTGTGTCGCCGATGGAGAATTGCCTCTCTGCTCCCTCGGAGGCTGGTTGCACCAATAAGCCATCGATCTGCTTAGCAGACACTCTTTCTCAATCAAATAACAGGAGTTTTATGGGAGTTTTGGAAGGAAACAAAATAAAGAACCCACAGATGCCTCTAGGGAAATGGTTAGAAAAGCAACAACAAAACCCAGGTTCTAAAGCCCTTCTGCCAAAGGCCAAGCAAACCCACCCAGCACAAAACAGAGATCCAGAGCATGACAGCTGTAAGAAACAGCCTCCATGCGAAGACAGGAGGCAAATAGGCTCTCCAGGAGGGAATGATCAACTTGCAGATGGTCCCTCTCTCTCTGGTTTGTATTGTGCTCCTCCGTAAATTCTCACATGGCTTTTCAATACAAACCTGAATAGATTATGAAGAACCGTGCAGTTACAAAGTAAAGTTCTACTAAAATTTAAAGTGCGTATGTTGGTTATGTTCCAAACTTCAGAAATTGCAGCTTGAAGCTTAAGAAAATAAGTATTTTAGGGACTTTTTAATTATCAGCTTACAAAGTTACTGCACCAAAAAATAACTTCCTCCCAACACTCAGTGAAGAAGCAACTCTGAATGCACAGCACTCAGCTGGGTAAAGCCCTTGTCTCTGGAAATCTGCCAGTTTGTGAGCATTAGGAAAAAACAAGAGTGTGTCCAGTCCTTTCTGGAAGTGTGGGTATGAGGGCATTTGTGGAGCCAGAAGGGCCAGGCCAGTCAGTGAAGGCTGTGAGCAGTGAAGTGCATCAGTGAAACCCTGCAGCACCGAGCAGGAGTGGGAACAGAGTGGTTCTACCCAGAATAGTCCCTGTGACCCCATCAGGAAAGTTTACTGGGGTCCTTCTACAGGATCTTCCTCCTGGACCATCTCTGGGAAGGAAGGTGACAGATGGCACCTCCTACAAACAGAAAAGCATTGGAAAGCTGCAGAAGTGCAGCTGGAGGAAGAATTATAAACAGACATACAATCAGGGAACAACCTTCTCCCTCATTAACTCTGAACACAATTTCAATATTTTGACAATATTTTCATCCCAAATTCGAAGGAAAATAGCACGAAATGGCATGAAATAGCACCATTCTGTGGAGAATTGCTTTTTGAATCCCAAACTACACGAAAATGCCATCTTTCAGAGGAATTTCACACAGAAAGAAATCCGCAGCCCTGCCAACACAGCTGTCAAAAACTTGTACCACAGTGCTTTAATTACCATATATTAGCCAACACAGGGGTCTGGGTGAGTGAACACTCTGTGCATAGCACTACCAGGGTACCTGTTCCAAAAGGATAGTTTTGATTTTTCAGATGATCAAAGCTGTCTTTTTCTTCCAGGGATGTGGGTTTATTTTTTTCTTTGCAATATTAACAAAAGCTTCCTTGTAGTCACAACATTATTTCACAACCTATTTCTTTGTTTATCCCTAAACCACAATTGTACTAATAACCTAAATAGCACCAAATGTTTTAAAATACAGAAGCAGACCCCAATGAATTGAGGCTTTTACTGAGGTTATATTAATGGATGAAATCAAAGCAGTGGATGCACTTATTGCTAAGCAATACTAATCAATTATTTATTCCAAAGTACATATTTTTAAAGGGTAGTTTGTTATTTTCAGATTAGAAAGCACGCCAGGAATTTTTCAGTTTGTCTTTTCCCTTGATATTGTCTCTAGATGGATTGTTAAATCCCTATATGAATTTCTACATTAATAATGATATTGCAGCTCTGTGACTGGTGGGTTTTGTATATGCAAGGATCTGTTCTGTCTTAGAGTGTACAAATCTGGTGTTGGAAGGTGTCTTTGAGGTGTTAAATAGTTCACACTTTGTGATACAACTGTATGTTTTCAGCATAAATTGTTAGTTTCTGTTCTGTAACCCTGTAACCTGCTGCAAACACCACCTGCAACTGGGCTCCAGAGAGCAGCCTGTAACCGCCCTGCATGGAAACTCACAGGATGCTGTAGCTATAAATAAAAACATTCTCCTGTGGTACTTCCCCAGCCTTATCTGCTGAACAACTCACTACCACAGCCCTCACACAATTCTCAGAACATGGCACCAGAGAGACAGCAGCTGCACTTGACTTCATTTGGGATACTCTGGCCAATTTGCCGGATAATACGATCTAGGTGATACCAGTTTTATAAAAAACATACAGAAAAGGCCACACACGCACACACCAGCACAAGCAAAACCACACACAAAACCCAACACAAAAATCCCCAGATTCCAATTTACACTTCTAAAGTGAGAGTAAAATTCTCCTCCTGGAACAGGAGGTACAGCTCCCATTCTTTTCAATGAGTGTACAGCTCTATACTTGCTGAGATTTATGAGCAGCTTGTAATTTCATTTCAGCAGGTGGATTTGCTGTCTGAAATGGCTGTCATTAAAGGAGATTATAATTTCATAACCACTTACCTGGATTCTTTTTTGAACAAAGCACTGTAGCTGTGTAACCACTGGTATCATGGGGTGTTCAGCAATGAGTCAAGCCTTCCCTTACCTGTTTTTCCACGCCTTCAATATATGAAAAATTAGCTAAATGACAAAAATTCACTCCTAGCACTACTTTGCATCCTTTTTTGTTTTCATGATTAAAAGGAAAAGCTATTTGGCTTTGAATATAGGCATTTCACTGCATGCAGACCCAGTCCCTAGTAAACCCCTAGGATATCCCAAGAGAGACTTTGCAGGGTTTTCAGATGCAAATCCAAGAAGTGGGTTTAGAGTCAAGCAAAACTGATACCAGAAAGGAAATGAATATTAAGCAGTTCCAAGCAGCCCCATTTCCTTTAGAGCTCCCCCTTCCTAGCATCAGGCAGGAGTAACAAAGGATGATTACAGCACAACCAGCACGCTCACAGCGTGCACGTGAGGGACTCTTGCAGTGTCCCTTGGGACACATCAGATTTCACCTCCCAGAGGCACAGACCCCCTTGTACTGATTAGAAAAAAAAAAAGCTTTCAAATACTCTTTCCTTTTAAATCTGGATTGTGTTGGCCCCGCTTCAGGAGGAAACCTGAGGAAGCAACACTGAGGAAAAGTCTCTTCAAGCAATGGGAGTTTTCTCACCACTACAAGGGAGCTTCAGGCCCACAGTCTGAAACTTAATTTTAAGCAGATCAGTTCTCAGTCACCCTCTGCCTCACCTTGAATTGAACATAAATACCAGCTTAGCTTTAAAAGACCAAAGTCCCAGATTAGAAGCAGAACAAGCACAAGTCCTGTAGGAGAAGGAGGAAGGCCTGCTGGAGCTGCAGGGAGCTAACTCCCAAAGAAACTGGTCACATGCAAGGGGGGACAGCCAGCACTCATTTTGGAGTTGCCCTGCAGAGTTTCTGTCAATAAGCAGGCCAGGTTTGTGGCCAGGACAGCACCCAGAAAAGCAGGAAGCTGACATACACGTTATTTTCACATAGCACAGCACCAGGGGAGAACTAAACTTAGTGCGATTTACATTCACTGCAGTTGCTACAGTGACTGATTTCATCTGCCTTCCACATGGGCTAGATGGCTTTTTTCCTCCCCTAAGCCTTAGAGAATATTGCCCAAAAAAGTGGTGCTCTTGGGTCACACTGTTTACAACTGAAATAACATCCAGCCCCCAGAAAATGTTTTTATGTTTATTGGGTTTTCCCATCTAATTATAAACAAGTTCAATAACAGATGAACAAATTACAGCAGAATGACACCAGTACTTTAAACAGCCCATAAAGGATTGTGAAACAATTTTATGATGTTTTGGCAACCCAAGTAGAGAGAATATACCAGGCAGCCCCTTTTCTTTTCCTGATTCCTTGATTTTCTTGTTTTCACTGAGCACCAGCAAGTCCTGCTGGTAGGGCCAGTAGAACTTGCAGTCTGTGAACAACCTTGGCAGAGCACCTTTCATTTCCCCCCATAGTTTTCTTGCAGAAGGCCTTTCAGCACCTTTTTTTAGCAGGAGAGGGGAGGCAGCAACAAATTCTCTAGCTCTAGATGATCATACATGTGCTTGCATGTAATTTTACTTTAGAATATGTTACTGGTTTTACTTTGCCAGAAGGCTGGAAGGCAACACTCAGCTGAGTGTGAACCCCGTCTCTTGCATAAAGTGTAAGTTATCAGCTGTGATTTAATCACCAAAGGACCATTTTAGCAGCAGTGTTGGGACTGCCAGTGAAATTTGTCACTGAGATGATAGAGACTGAGAGCTTTTCCAGGTCCTTCCACAAGATTTTCCAATTAGAAGTGAAGCAGAGGGTGTCTTGCAGGTGGTTTTTAATTACAGTGGTAGCATTAATTGCAGTGTTACAATGTTTGCTCCTCAGCAGAAAGAGAGGCTGTTTCCAACGAGGGAAAAAGTAATGGTGAGGCAATTTTAGGCCATCAAATTTCTTTACTTAAAAGCTGCTTCTGCTTGGGAGAGAGGAACCACTCTGGAGGGCACTGGGGCCCTAGACCTGCCTGCACAGGGACACAGAGGGAAATTGATTGGAGTTAACTTAGGGGTTTGGATTTAAAGTGAATGGGTTGATCTGCATTAAGTTGCTTTGATTCTGAGTTAGTGGTCCTTACTCTACTTTCAGACATAATTAATCTGAAGTACCTGATAGTAAAGCAACACTATTTGAAATCCAAGTCCACAGGAGGGTTTAACCAATTCAAACGATATCCATCATGGAGCTCTGCTCCTGCCAGCCCTTTCCCATGCTTCCCATGAGGTGAAGGCCACTGTGATGATTTGGTTTAGCTACTCAGCAGAGGCAGGGCTGCACCAGCAGGGGTCTGGAAGCAGGACTGCTGTGAGCAGAGAGCTCCTTCCCACAGCTCTGCCCTGGGCTGGGCACAGCACATCCCACCCCAACACCATCACGGGGTGGGAAGGAACCTCCTGCCACAGGGCTGGCCTGCCCCAGCCACTGGGGATACCCCAGCCCACAAGAGCTTTTATGAGGCACCACCACTAATTTGTGATGGCCACAAGACAGCGTGATCCAGCTGCACACCTGCAGCTCTCTAAGCCACAGCTATAATCAAAGATGAAAACGAAGCCAAAGGTCTTAACGAGCTCACAGAAAGCCTATTGCTACATCCCAATGGCAGCACATTCGCTGTGCCACCTTTGGTGCTGCTCACAGACCACATTTCTCATTGCCTGCAGTCCCACAGCAGCCAGCCTCACACACAATGGACATGTTTTCATCAAATAAATCAGAGCCTGCTGCTCACACCTAATGAACCCTTGCAAAGTACCTCCCACGGATGAGATTTAAAAGCCTGGAGTGCTTTTGAAAGTAAAGATGCTGAAAAGAGCTCCACTTAGGAGGGTTCATGCAAGTGTCACCCTTATGATCTAAATGTAGTAAAAATGCACTAAAGTGCCAGCCACAAATACTTCCAGCAGAAGTTGCTGTGATCCGAGAAGAAAAACATCCTTTCAAAGGAGACATGGGAGGAATGAATAGAGAGGATCCTATTCCACTTGCTCTAAATTATCACCTGACACAGTTATACAGCCCAAACTGATGAACAATGGAGAAGGAATTTCAGCATCTATTTAAGGAAAGCTGGAAAATAAAAGAAGATTATTAAAGTGCACACAACCCTGTTCCATCACAAGAAGAGATTTATACAAACATTACATGACCAATTACTTGCCTTTGCTTTGTTGAACTGCCTGGGTTTAACAATTCATTCACATCAAATTGGAATTTGAGGAAACACAGGGAAAAGATCCTATCTTGTCCATCTACATAACCCAAATAGAGTCAAAAATCTGAGGTGTTGTTGCACAGTGCCTTCTATAACGACCTCAGAGAGGACTGTTTGTTTCTTTGTCTTTATTTCTGCCCATTGATGCTTAATCCTCACTACAGAGGGGTTTGCTTTCAGAAAGAAACCTCTGCATGTGCACTACCAAGCAGAAGAGGGATTTAACTCTCCCCTTAAGCTCCAAAACAATGAATCCAGTTTCAGCATAACAGAAACCAGGTAGGAAACCAGTGCATACTGAGTCAGTCAGGTGTGAAAACTGACTTCTCCAAAATAAGTTGTCCTTGGTGAGGATGTACGTGGTCTTCTCCTAACTTTTTAGGAACATGGCAGCTGGAGAAGATCTTCACTCAGCAGCCTAGTTTTCAAAAGGTACAGATTTTGGGGTACTGGAGTCTCTTTGGCCCCAGGCCCACATGCATCCATACACATACAAGCCTTTATTTGAAGACTTTTAAACAGTTCCCTCAGCATCAATGTGGTCAGTCCAAGCTCAGAAGCTGCCTTAAGTCTGCAGGATTCACCCTGTTCAGTGAGTTGTACATTTGAGTATACTTAATGAAAGATTTGGGTTCCTGGCGAGTCTCCCTGAGTGGAGTTCTCAGGCTTGCTCTACAGAAAAAGTCCCTCTGGGCCTTTGAAGAGCCAACCAGTCTATAAACAGCCCATGAGAAACATCTTGCAAGTTTAAAATTAGCATGAACAACACTGGGATCTCAAGTATCTCGGCAGAAATAAAAAAAGCCCTTTCGGTGGAAGGCCGGCGGTGACCTCTGTACGTGCACTCCATGGAGAGCCCTTCCCTCAGCGGGGCTCTGCTCCCCCAGCAGACCCTGCCAGGGCACCAGAGGCACCAGCACACAACGCCCAACTCAGCTGGGGACAGGACGTGCCAAGGACCAAGTGACCCCTCAGACCCAGGGAACAGTGGGCACTCTCCAGTCACATCGGGGTTTTCCATTGCTAAACCCCAACATCAGTTGTGGTTTTCACCTTGAGGGGCTTGTCTTACAACTGAGATACAAATGAGGGAGAGGAAAACAAAAGAAAAAACCAAGATAACTGACTCATAAATACGGTAAATAACAAAAATGTTCCCTCCAATCCAAAATGATGATGATAGAATAAAAATATGTTTATGGAATAAAGGAAGATTGAGTAGCAACAGAAAGCGTCATTCAATCTTAATTCTACGTGTTGGGGTTTTTAATATAATTTGCCTAAAAAGCCCCACCACTTTGCATTAGAAACCAGACAACGACACAGAGGTAAATCAATGAGAATAAGATTAATCAGACAGGCTTTCCAGTGCTAAAGCATCTTCAGCTGAGTCTGAAAGTGCTAATGGAGCCAGGAGCCCTGGCTCCTGATTTGGTGTCAGGATCCAGCTCGGTGACACCAACAATTCCCTGCTCCTGGGGAGGGGCACTTGCTGCACACAGCTGCCCCATGCAGGCAGCACTGTCAGGGCTGCTCATCACTGTGCACATGTCCAAGGCCCACTCAGCAGGAAATGCCTCCACCTCCTGAATTTTCCATCTGACACCGACCTAGAGGAGAGGTTTACCCCCACGCTGCACCAGAAAGTTGCTCAATTAACCTGGGAGGTCACAGGCATGTCTAACAAACAGGGATCAGCGTTTCCAAGAAAAGAGAGGGCATGTTTATTTTAGTTGTACTTCTCTGAATTTGCTTTCAGAGAAGAATAAAATAATTAAGACAAGGGGGACAGAGGAAATCCACCTAGACCTGCTGGAACTGACCAGGCAAGTGAGGGGGTTACAGAAATGAATGTGCTTGGCCAGGCTGTGCTGCTCTTGAGTGGGTGCAACCCGAGGCAGGAAGCCCAAACCCCCAGCTCGGGGTTCTGACCTGACCCATCTGTCAAGGCAAGAGATTTATTTACAGAATAACTGTCCAATCCAGGCAAGTGACACTGCAGCTCCCAGCCAGCTGGCTTTTAATGAGCAGCTCCCCAGGTCAGGTGTCAGTTCTGCCTTTGGGTGATGTGCAGCCGTGCAGTGGGAGCGCCCTCGATGCAGCTCAGGTAACCCCAAAGGGATTTTAGCTTCTGCCTTTTCACTGAAGACCCAAATGCACAGCAGGTTCTCATGCTGATGCCCTCCAGATATTGACTTACTGATCATGACAGTTCTGTGTCTTGGCAGACAACCCCAAAGCAAATGCCATTGCCCACAGTTCAGGCATATGATTTCCCTGCAGGCTTCCTCAGGAGGACTGGCTCTGTTACTCTAACAGGGATTCTCACCAGTCAGTCCAAAGTTTGGGCTACAGACACTGCAGATTTCATTGTGGTGGAAGCAGCTAAAAGCTTTTTAGTAATTTTCCACCACTTATATATTTTAAGAATACTTTTAACAGCTTTCTCTATTTTGAATAACAAACAGCCAAGTATCTGCATTTTTTCCAAATCCAGGGAAGTGATCTTAAGCTACCCAGTTAAACAAACACTTCTTTTGCAAGTTGCTGTTGGTCTGCAAATTGGAGCACTAAGATGCCTCCAGCAATCCACATTCTCTCCCGAACTGGGCAGCAGGGAGGAAGCCAAGGCTAATTTAAAAGCTAGTACCCCAAGAGCCAGGGAGGGAAGGTGAGGGGGAGAAGCCCTGGGGAGCTCTCCTGCACTGGGGGTTCGTCCCACGTGCACACTGTAAAATTACTCCTTGGAGTAAATCAGTCATCACACTTCCCCTATTGCCTTCCCAAACATCCAGCCTGTTTCAATGCACCCCTCAGGAAGATGAGCCCCAGAGACACACCACAGACATGTTACTTCTTCCTTTTGGCAAATTTCAGTCTAAGACTGGTGCATTGCTCACTGCTGCTCATCGCAGCAAAGAGCAGTACTGGATAAATTAATTTGTAATTGGAAGAGTGATTCAGAGCTGAACAGAGGCATTCAGTCCTGGGAGGATAAATGTTAATAACTTTGGCTTCCAGGAAGTATGTCAGAAAATTATAATTAGGGAAAAAACATGCAAGAGGGGAAAAGCCACATGCACATACTTATATAGTTGAAATAGAAGGGTAGAAATTTGTTCCCAATTCATTGAAAATAGACAGGGACATGGGTCTCTGACCCTGTACAACAGAGTATTTCCCTTGGAAGAGGGAACTCTCCTGCCCCGGGAGCCCGCTGGCAGCTGGAACCACTGCCTCTGCTACCCCAGTCACCTGCCCAGAGGCAGTGGAGAAGGGGCTGGGGGGGCCAGGAGGCAGCACATTCCCAGCTGCACTCCCTTCTCCTGTGCGAGTCCCCAGGAGAACATGGAAGAATCCATCACGTGGTATTTTTCCCCACCATCCATGGTCCAGCTCACCCACCAGTGCAATGCCACCCCTTGGCTGACTCCACGTCTCTCAAGGGGACAGAAACACTTCAGAACTTGAACAGAAACGAATGAACTGAGGATAGGAAACTCCCCAAACACGGACAATTGCTGTGCTGAGGTGATGCTAAATTGCTTCACGTGAGAAAACTATCAGGCTCCAGGTATTTTTCCTCAAACAATTCAACTTTAAATACTCATTTTAAATATTCAGTTCCTTAGCTTTGTAATGAGACAGTTGCAATTGTGTAAGTTTTTATAACATGTCCCAAAAGTTGTTGTAAGTGTGTACTTCACTGTGGAAAGTATCTACTGCAGCTGGAGGGAGGAGGCTGTGATTTTATCTCATTTGATATATTCAGGCCGTTTGTTTTTTTTTTTCTGAGTTCTTTTCTTGCAGCCAGTATCTGAAAGAATCAGATTACGAACCTTGAGAGAGAAACTGAGGAATTGCTGTGGCAGCAGACATGAGAAAGCTGATTTTAGACTACACGAGTGGCTTTAATTACCTCAAATACTGCAAAACTAAACAGCCAAAGGGTGGCAGTGAAGGCACTGACCAACCAGTGGCAGCCTGAATGGACTGGAAGCACTGACCTTGGGAACTCAATTAAGGCAGGCAAAATTCATTAAACAGCAGTTGCATGAAAGAAATTCCTTTTCATTTACACATGGCCTTTAGCAGAAGTGTGAAGATCCCCACTGGTTACACCTGCTCACATTTTGAAGCATGAGCAAGTGTTTCCAGTACCCAAACTCCAACCTGTGCCCCATCCTGCCAGCAGATATTGCTGTACTGTTAGGAATCCTGAATGCTGGATTCAATAGAAAAGCCAGGAATGCCCCTCGCTGCCATTCTTGCTCAAAACACCACGGCTTCACTCTGCAGTTTCTTGCTTCTTCCCCTTCTGCCTGTACACACACACATCTCATCTGGCAATAAAAGCCAGCAGAGTCCCAGGAGTACACAAACAACTTAAATCACACGGAATAGCACAGCTCTGGCAAAGTGAGCAGGAGCCCAGCACTCCGGCACAAAACCCCTCCCTGCAGTCTCCTCACGGAGTGCTGGCTCCTCGCATCCATCACCCAAGGGGAGATGCTCCAGTTTCTGCACCAGGCAAGGACTTCTTCACGTTTGCAAATGGAAAGTTGCTGTAGCACTACAGGATTTCTTACGGGTGCCTGTGAATTTGCTTCAGTAAAGGAGCTTAAAATATTAATACTGCGGCAAAATCACATCGACTCAGGACACTCCTGAGTGCCAAGTGTGAAGGTGCATGTCAAATACCTTGCCCATTAGATATGTTGCTGATAAGATCGGTTTGGGGCTTTTGTTTTGTTTGTTATATAGAATTTCCTGAAACTGATTGCACAAGCTCTTCCCATTCTCACCCAACATGCCATTTCCTGGTTACTTTCCCTGATGATTACTAAGCTTTTGTTATTGTTTGACCATGAAGAAGTGCCAAGTGCTGCTCTTGGTAGAATAATCACCTTCTGACTTCAAAGGAAGAGCTGTTTTTAAGAGCTGTGTTCTTGGAAATACTGTACTCCGTTCTGCCAGATCACTATCTTTATGAATCAAAGCAAAAGGTACATTAGCCAATAAACAGAGAGCAAATTTTTAATTTGACCAGGTCAGACAGATGTCACCGGCTCTACCTGTTTCCATAAGCACTGCAATTCTCAGGCCTGTACTGAGCGGTCACTGGAGGCTCAGCCCTGCTGGAAAGGAAAATATGAAGTGTTTCTGGCATTTGCTGACCCACAGAAGAGCTTTGAAGTGCAACTTCATCACAAATGAAAACCTCAAGCAAGATACTCAGGTGTTCCCAAGGGCTTTGGGGAGTTTGGAGGGATTAAGCTAAGCTTTGCAGCGCAGGGATTTTGTAACAAAATGCTTGGCACAAGCAGCTGTATCCACCTCCATATGGTTTGTACCAGAGATGCAAAAAATCTGCCCTTCTAGTGTCCTTGTGCTGAAAGCAGCGTGGGGTACAGCTCCCACATACACTCCGAGTATCTCCTGCTTAGTACTGTAAAATTCCTGTAGAGTTGCATCCCTCTCCTCACCTTAAAGAGCTTCACCTGCTTCAGCAAACTACAAGGCTGAACTTTTCTGTATTTATTGTTTTTTCTCTAAGCAACTCCCCTGTGACACCCCCCCCACCCACAGTTCCAGCTGGGCACAGTGGGGAATTTAAGAGGTGTGTGCTGACAAATTACACTTTGCAAAAAACAAAGCTTGACTTCAGGTGATGGGATGGCTCAGCTGCTTTTAACCTGTGTATCAGCTTTTCCAAAGATGCTTTATTGCTTACACTGGAAGATTAGTGAATAAAAGCATCCATGTAATGCTGAGGCTATGGAAATATCAAACACAGCTCTACAGAAACCATCTGCTCCCAAGAATGGATGGATAGAGAACAGTGATGGGATTAGACCATGGGCACACACACGGCTTTCATAAAAGAGAAGCCCACAGGTTTCATGCAGGAGAAACCCACAACCATCACTGTCCCTTTGCAGCCCCTTGGAGACTTTCTGGGACAGGGGAAGGTGTAGTGGGGTAACACAGCTCCTCCATGGGGCAGGAATCCCCGGGTGCCAGCGTGGCCATTGACACGCTTGGGGTGACAGGGTTGGACACAAAGGGGGGAAGCAGGGGGCAGCACAAGCTTTGTTTTAATAATAATAGTTATTCAAGAGAACTGAAAATTAATTGAGCTTAAAACTATTTCCTGTACTGTTCATTTTATGGCAAACAGTGATAAAAATAGCTGATTTCTTGACATACCACTTCCTTGTTCATACATACCACCAGGGCTACTCATTTGCTATTTTTTCCATTCTCTGTCACATATGACAATGCTGCATTATAGCACCATCATTATATTTCTTTATTAACTAAATGTGTAAAGTTAAACCAGAGTAAATCAGAATTCCTTCAGGGCACAGGTTTGGGTGTCTACAGGCAGGAAGGCATAAGGAGGCCAGGGACAGGCATTGCAGAGCTGGATGAAACTTTCACCATGAAACCTGGAGCAGCACAGCCTCGCCAAAGCCCAGCTTCCAGCCCCAGGTGTCCCTACATACCCCAGACCCACTCACACTCACTTATTCTGCCCTTGTCTGCTTTACAAATATCAAGAACGGAGATGTGGAGAGACCTGCTTCCTTCCTTCCTTGTGGGACACAGCCAGGGAGGAGATGGTTTCATTGCTCTGTCACCCAGGGACAGTTTTTGAGCTCCATACTAGCCAAAAACACAGAGGTTGGCATTCCTGCAATACAGGTTTGCCCAGAGCACCCCCCCAGCCACCCCCACCTCGCCCCAGTGTCCCAGCAGGGCCTGGGTAGTGCCAGTGAAAATTCAATCCAGTGACTGCGTGGGCTCAGTTTATGAAAACATACCCATTTTATGGCTCCTTTTTTGCATCCCTCCCCAGTATGGGCAGTCAGGTGGTGGAATGCAAAGCACTCCCAGCTACAGCTGGGTCACCTCCACCTGGTGGCAGAATGACCCAGAGCAGGAGGCAGTGTGGACCCTGGGGCACAGGGACACCTCAGACATCCCCACGAGCTCAACAGAGAAGAGGCAAGAGTTCAGCTGTGAGGTGAGCTCGAAGACAGCTCAAGCTCTCTCAGAGAGCTCAACCTTCAAAGCCGATTGAGCAAGACTACAATGGTTTTGAAATGATGGGGCAGAAACAGCACTCCACACACCTGGCACCTCTGGAGACCAGCTGGACACAGGGAGCTCAGACTGCTGCCAGGATACACAACTTACCCACACAATTACCTCATGCCATTCAAAGCCAAATCTCCATCTCATTGTTCCAGTCACTCACCGATCTCCCTACACAAACAAGCTCTAGAACTGGAAGCAGGAAAGAAAAACAAATAAGAGACTGCACATCTTATTTATGCAAATTATAGCTCTCACTTATTAAAAATAAGAAAAGAGTTTATCTAACCCATGGGTCACAATTAGCCTGGCCAGACTCAAATAATCTTCCACGACAGTCCTACTTCTACAAGATTAAGTTGCTTCTTGTCAAAACCGCTTTGAATATCTCAGTTCTAACAAAACAAATTTTCATTGTTGTTTCCCTTAAACTCTTTGGCTTCAGTCCTGGTTCACACACCCCACACAAACTACCTTAAACTGGCACCTGGGACAAGACAGCACCTTCCCAATTCCCTATAAAACTCTGTTCCCCAGCAAGAAACTGCTCCGCACTTTGTCCCAGGCACTGGAGGTCCAGCCGTAACTGTTTGCTCAGCCTTCTTCCTAAATTCCAATGCAAATGCCCCCTCACACATATTTACTAAAGAAATTTGTGCCTTTTAATGTATCTTTGGTAAATCAAGAAAGAATCAAGTCGGATAATGTCTGTGAAGATACACAAAGAAAAAACAGGCAACTGAGAGGGGAAACACATTCTCAGTTCATGAAAATGATTTATAGCTTCCTTGAAGGTAGGATACTTCAGTGACTTATTCCAGTTAAGCTTCTGTTTTCTGGAATTATTTTAAGTGGCAATGCAGTTGTTTAGCATTTCTGAATGGGTGTGGAACACTCAGCTAAGCAGGAGAAAACCAAGGAAGTTCCCCCTCCATATACTGGTTAAAATTAGTGTTTATGTAACACTTCGGGCACCATAAATAACAGCAATTTTGTAATATATAAACTACACACTGAGCATGCAAGTCAGTTCTCCTATTTTTATGCTGCTGGCTACACCTGAAACTGGCTTTTAATGAAATACAGCCTACTTTCACACATTAGTGATTTTTATTTTCTTTTGGTAAATGAAATGAGTGCTACAAATGCTGGTACCACTTCCACCATCCAGGGCCCTGCATTTTATTGTCCTCTAACTATCAGAGAAAGACTCAGATATTCCCCATTTTGACAAGTTACATTTATAGACCTGAAATGGCCCCGGGCATTTCAGCATCACCAGAGTGGTACGAGGTTAACATCCAGGGAGGGTTCTGTGTGAATTCCTAGGGGTTGGAACAGGTGATAAGCCACACCAGAGCTGTCCTGGAGCAGTATTAGCAAAAGTTTGGCTGATTAAATCCCCTTGTTACAGGGACCCTTTTGTTTGTAACAGGTTAGAACCATTGTTGGCCCATGGAAGCACCTCGCTGTTGTTTTTGTAAAGGATGCCAGGGCCAGGCAGGAAAAACACTGCAAGGTATTTGCAGGAATGGAAATAAAGACATTCCAAGTTGGTTTTGTTCCCATAAGCACAGCTTTCCATGCACACTGACATCCAAAACCAGCAGCACACTCAGACCTGGATGGAAACAGCAAGCCAAGCTCACTGGGTTTTGGGAAGTGTCTGTTTCTACTCCAAGAGATCCAACTCCTGCCAGAAATCACTCACTCCAAACCAAACCACTTTCAGTCCACTCCCACTGCTCCTGCCCTTCTCTGGCTTTCAGAGACTTGTTTGGAACAAATTGCACTAAACACTTTTTCAAACCATCTGTCATTTCTGATTTTCCCTGCTCACCTTCCATTCTGCTTTTGCAAACATCCATGTATCTTCGTAAAACATATCTTGAACTGAGGAATTTTTTATTTTTTCAAATACCCATTGCTTAAATTTTCTCCCCAAATTAGTCTTCTTCATTGTACACTGAACACAAGTTAGTGGTAGAGCACTCAGCCTCAAGTCCACCTGGCTGTCAAAAGGTGGAATTAAAGTTAACTTCTCCCTTTACCACTCATGAAGTTGCAAGTTAAGTGTAAGCAATGAACGCACAGATACAAACTCTTGCAAAACTTGAAACGTCCTCGTGTGTCACCTCTGCAGAGGTGGCATCCTGGAGGACAAGGAGCAGCAGGAGCCACCAATCTACAGAGGGAAGTATTTCACAGGACTAGGGTGAAAGATGGGCGGTGCCAAGGCTGGCCCCTACAAGGGCTCCTTCCTCTCTCAGCGGGGATGCTGTGAGGGTGCTGTGTTTGCACCCCTCTGGAACAATCCCCTGAAGGAAGCCTTACACACCCACCACCAAAACAGCAGGTAAGTTGTACATGACATCATCTGAGCATTATCAATCCCAAGAGACACCAGATCCCCCTCCAATGTGTTACCCGGATGACCAGTCACAGTCCTGTGTATTGAAGCCATTTTCCATACCTTTCACAAGACAAGGCTGTTAAGCAGCTCACTGAGTTTAGGCCAAAAAGAGAAGCAGCTGTTCGCTTAGAGAGACACAATTTTACCTTCATCTGCACTTCCAAAACTAAACTAGAAGTAAGCAAATCCTCTTCCTTGCAAATTCTGTCTTCAAAAAGGAGCCCTGGTCTGCAGCTCCTTCTGGAGTGAGGCACAAAGGCAGCTGGGTCCCAGCCTGCTCCCAGCACTCCCCAGGGAGCTCATGAGCCACAGGTGATGCCTTGCTGAACACAGTGACACCAAGTAACCCCACACACTCCAACTTTCACCTCTCCTATCAGTGCACAAGGATAGGAACTGAGGCATGTATAGCCATGCACACCAATTATCTGCTCCAAAATGAAGCCTGATGCTTCCATACTGTGCCTTGTAATGCAAGTGCTGAAGTTTCCCTGCCAGGTTGATACAATTCACAAGTGAAATCAAACACCCACAGCTCTGGGCAAGAGCATCACACCTCACAGAGCAGAGGAGGATGAGCCATCCTGCCTGCACCCACACCTTCAGCTGCATGCATGCACAGAAAACAAAGGCTGGGGCAGCTTGAGTTTCTCTTCAGGGAGTGCCAGCATGTATCTCTTTAACCATCACTGTTGATATACTGGTGTGTTGTCCGATCTAGTTCCCACTCACCCACTCCATTCTTCTTAGGGCACCTAGGAAGGGTGTGTTGACTCAGGTGCATCCAGCTTGAATTTCTGTGACTTTTTTCCCCTTTTCTTTAGTGAACGCAAACCATAAAATCCACAAGCAGCTTTGTCAGCCCAGACAATGAAAAATCTTAAAAGACAATGAAGTCGAGTGTTCCCCTGCCAGTAACATACTGTCATTCCTTTTCCATCACCCAAATACTTCCTTGTCCAACCATGAACTCCTGGCAGTGGCACTTACCTCCTCTGGGTTCTGATCCAACCATATAACCTCTTCCCACCCATGTCCACAGCTCTCTAAAACTGCAAAGCCAAAGAGGGGTAGAAACCAGTTCCAGCTGGAAATATTTTCCAGCTTTCCCATATAATTACACAGCATCCTTCCCAGTACTTAGCCACTGAAGGACTAACGGGAAAGGGCAGTACTGCCCCTTTCCCCCTTTCTACAGGGGCAGAAAGCTGTTCACTCTGGAAATGGCAGAGACTGCAGCAGGGATGGGGCTTTGTTACAGTCTAGCTATTACTGCCCACTAACTTACACCTGGCTCTTGTAAATACCAGACTTGTCATCACCTGCAATGTATATTAGATTTGGATCTAGGAAGAGAAAAAAAAGAAAAAAAAAAGGTTACCACTGGCCTATTTTAAGCTCTGCCATAATTCCTGTAAAACTGTTTAGACTGTGAGTGAATCACATGGTGGATGTAGCTAAAACTGTTAGCATAACGTTTGAAATTCCATGCCCAGTGCAAGACTATTGCCCCTAAATAACTGAGGGTTCTGAAAGATCTAGGGAATCTGACATTTTGTCTCCTTGCAGGAGCCCTGCAGGGGAGCAGGTGGGTTTGGGACCCCAGGTGAGCATCAGGCAGACTGTGCTGGTTTCCCAGAAGCCACATACCATCCATCCATTACACAGCCTGAGCCAAGGAGGGTGGCTGGGATGGTCTCCACAGCAGGGGAGTTGATGGAAAATAATGCTGTGAGAAGTAACAGATGAAACAGCCTAGGAAAAAAGTCAGAAGCCATTTGAATCTCAACTAACACATAGTAAGAAGGCAAATTGCTGTGGCAGATACCTCCTGGATCCAAGAAACAGCGGTAGGACTGTCAAAACCCAAGACTGCAGCTGGGGAGAGGATTACTGTGGCTCTCCCAAGCAACCTCGATTGCTTTTCCTCTGTAAGCTCTCTCCTCCCCTGGCAGGGAAAAGGAATGCTTTCCAAGACACAGCTGCCTTCATGGCATTCCTGTCCTCATGGAAGGCAGTGCTCCTGAGCAGTAGTGCAAGGACCTGGATCTTTCTACCTGTGTGGAATTTGTAAACACTGGCAGATCCAATCCATCCCAAGAGATGGGTGTGCAGAAAGGCAAGCTCTGAGCTGGAGGAGCAGCAGGGCAAGAGCTGAGGGCTCCCTGCAATGAGCAGGGAGCAGCTGTGCCTGCACTGGTGCAAGGCTGGTACAAATCCCCTGGGCCATGGAGATAAGACATTTACCATTCACCAAAGCAAAAACAGGCCAATGACTTCACAGGATTTATTCAAAACAGGAGAAGAGAAAGCTTTCTTTACAGACCTGATGAAACACACCAGTACGGAAGACAGGGAAGGTGTTCTCACCAACACACAGAGATTACAGAGCTAGCACCTCCACCATGCTGCCACCACAGGAGTCCCTGGAGCAGGAAGAAGCTGCCCTTCTCAGTTCTGCCTGTGTTTTAGCATGAGAAGCAGAGCACACTCTCCCTCCCCACCACTCAAGAAGCATGGAAGTGGCAAACCTGCTCCCCACCTATGCAGAAAAGCACACAGCAGTTGGGAAATCCCCTCTGTCGGCTTGCAGAGGGCTGGAACTCATCTAGCAGCAGCTCTGTGGTGTTTGTGTTACTGGGTACAGCAAGTAATTCACCAACAATTGCAAAGGTAGAGCAGCAGAGAGCTGGAAAAAGGCACTGACTTCCAGTGAGTTCTCCCATCTGTGCCTTGGAGCATCTTCCCAAAACCTTTCTGATATAAGGGCTCTTCTGTACCAAGCCCAGCACTGTACTGGAAAAGGAAATGATCACTAAAATTTATTTTAAATTATTAAAAAAAAAAAAGTAAAAAGATTAAAAAGTCTTGCAAGATTCACTGAATTATGAATTGCTTCCCCCTTCCTTTGCCAAAAATGTCACCTGAGCGGTTTCAGAAGTCTTACAATTTGGAAGGAAGTTCAGAGACTGTTTATAAAATCAAATATTTTGGACTAGAAGATTAGCTTATCATTACACAGCTTGACAGCATTTCCGTAAATCAGCCCTACTTTGAAGAGCTTCTGACTATGGGAACAAATTTTAAATGATTTTTCATGTTTCCCAATGGACCAGGGTTTTGGATGCCACACCACCTTTGAAGCAAACCAAACTATGTTCATCATATAATCCTGACTTGTGCAATCTCTGCTTAGAAAGCCTCTCCTGTGCCTCCCCTACACCGTCATCGGCTGAGATGAAGCCAGAGGTATCCATGTGCTGCATGAGCCTGGCTCCACTGGGAGTCCATTTATTGCAGTGACTCATGCAGGTACGGTGTGGCTGTACCACAGTGAGCCTTACAGCTCAGAGAGCTGGGCAACAAAGTCCTAAGAGCAAGCCTTGCTACATGGAAGAGCTGTCAAAACACACCAGTGCTTAGACCTAACAAATCTGACAACCCTGATTTAAAAAGTGCTTTGAAAGTCAAGGAAAAACTAAACACAGTAAAACCAATCCATTAGCAATGCACTTTTCGGAAGCCAGGCAGGGTAACTTTCCCGTGAGTGTAGATGTCCTCATCCGTGCCCTGGTTCATGTGCTTCACCAAGTTCTTCTCAAACAGCAGTGGGTGGTAAGCTCCCATGGTGCAGGCATGGTCGTGGAACTTCTGGTAGTAGTGGCAAATGTCCGTCTGCCGCTTGGAAGGGAGAAATTCATACACGTCCACTTCGTCACAGAGCGTCATCATGATCACGATGCCTGGGGAGGGACAGAGAGCAGACATCCCCAAGTCACACCAGAGACAGGATTAAACATTCCAGAGGGACAGGCAGCCAGCAGGGAGCAGGCAGCTCCAAGGGAAAGGGTTTTCTTTATTAACATTCAGAGCAGAAGGGGAGAAAAGTCTGGCCAGATGAGGCTCTTTTCTGAAGCCCTCCCTTGCACAGTGTCTGATCAACGTGATTTCAGCAGATTGTTTACAGTAACAGCCATGCCAAAAGGACAATTTTTAGGACTGCTACCATTATCTGTGACCTTCATGGAAACTTGGGTGTCTGCCAAGCATGCACTGCAATTAGCTGATCTGAACAGCCCATTTCAAACCTGCTTGGATAAGCAGAGATGAGACCTTTGCATTTGTCCCATCTGCCCCTTGTGAGTGCAGGGAATATGAAAGGGACTGTGCTGGGAGATGCTCAGGGAGACAGAGCAGCCTTTGCTCTTCAGGCTCCCCGGAGCAGAGCAGTGCTGCCCTCCTGTGTCTTCTGACAGGCACAGGAAGCACCCGAGGACATCACACCAGTCAGTGCTGGGCACAGCCTGCCAGCTTTCTGGCCAGATCAGATGGAAGCCACAGTTACTGGCTACTTTTCTTCTAAGTGCAAGAAATAGCAAAAAATATACCAGAGAAACAGAATCAATGTGCAACATCCCAGAAAATTCGTGCAGTATCTGAGACATCAGGGACCATGCCCAATCTGAGGAACTGCAAGACATTAGAAGAACCTAAAGTATATTTTAAACATGTTTTCGTCCACCTTTTCAAATGAAAATTTTCAATCCCACTCAGGCCTTCCAGGAAACACAGAAATGGAAACTGGAACTCATCCATGCCCTTGAATTTGGCAAGGTGACTTGTTTTACAAAGCGAAAGCAAGGTAACTTGGCCCAAAGCTAAGCCCTGGAGGAGCTGCTGTCCGACGTGTGTCCTCAAGCCCATAACTCCAGTTAACAATTCTGCTGCTGAAGTCATTGATTATGCTGTTACACAGCTGCTCCACACACATCCAAGCAATGATTTAATAGGTGCTGGGCCTGGCAAAAACATGAAGCAACTCTGTTTACACGGAGACAGAAAGTGCCTCTGCCCCAGCAGTGATGGAACAGAGATGGGAGCAGACAAAGGGCGGAAGCCCAGCAGTCAGACATTCCATGGCAAACAAGACTACACATCTATGCTGTGATTTCAAATACATGGCAGCTTCCCCAGAGGTTCACTCCTTTTTATTCAGCTGGTCATGAGATCTGCTCTCCACTAAGTAGGAAAACTTTTGCAACAGCAGAATGTAAAAACGAGTTCCTTTGCTGAGAGGCTGAATTTAGCCTGCTGACAAGCAAGATGTTGGCATGCTGAGTAAGGGGGCATATCACTGACCTTTTCAGGGCAACTATTCTGTCTGACCCTCCACAGATCCCCAGTAAGCCTTATATACACACACACACACATATATATTTATGTATAAATAATATATGGAAAAGAAACAGGCATGCCCTTGGAGTTCATTCACAGTAATCAGATTTATTTCCCTGACCAGATCTGAGCCTGCAGGAGACACATCCTTCCTCTCACACCCTGTGGGAACTGCTCTGGCAGTAGAAGCTACAAGTCCTAGAGACCATCCCAGTGTTGCAGTTTCCTCTCGTGCTTCCACCTGGAACTGGGCCATGTTTGAAACTGCTGTTTCACAGAGGTGCTGCAAACCACTTACTTTAATACAACTGAGCTGCTACTCTGAAGACAGGAAGCTTAAATTTTGGCACAAGACAAACACTGTAAAAACAATTCTGATAAGCAGCATAAATTTGTAGCTGTCTTTGAAAAAAGGCATCTTGGAGAGTTCCTGCCTGCAAACTGAACCAGAAGTTTAGAGGGCAATTATCTTACCAAGCATTCCTGATGATGGTGGATTAGGCTGAATATGCTCCAGGGAATTCTCCTGCAGAATATCCCAGAGTTGCCACTGCATTTTGGGATTCAGGATATAGAAGGGCTGCTCTGGATGTGTATTACGATATGTCTTATAGCTTTCAAAAAAGTTGTAATCTGGTTTTCTGTACCACTGCAAAACAGAAACAAGAGGTGAGATTCTTTATTTCTGGCCCACTTTACTGTAACCACCAGGAAATGAGGATGAGTGAACCTGCTGCTGCTGGGCAAAAAGATCCTGCTACACACCCTCACTCACTCTCACACTCACACTCACCTAAACATCCTCACTCGCTGTCCCCTTGGGTCACTGTGGTGAGCTGACTCAGAACACACAGCAGGGAAACCTCGAATCTCAGTGAAGGGCCATTAAATGAGATCAGCATATTTTGTAATTTCATTCTGCACTCCCCAAAAGCAGACAATGTTGAGAACTCTGTCTCAAATGTTACAGACCCAGATCCTTCTCCACATCGCAATACAAAGCATCCTATTCTGCAGGCAAGTGTTCTCAGTTCAGCCTCCTGAACCAGGCTGAGCTGATCTGCATCCTTAAATTTCCTCTTTCTGTAAAAACTTAGGAATGGTTTACATTTTCTTAAAGTCATTTTGACATTTTTTTCCCTATGCTATAAATAGCCCATCCTGGTTTTACTGACTCTTAAACATAGCCCCTTGTGCCTCCTAGAGCCATGGGACCAGGCACAGAAATAAACATCAGTGAGAAAATAGGTAATGGAGGCCAAAGAAAGGAATGCAAAGACCTCTCAGTAACAGCCAGAGCTTAAAATAAAAGTCAAGAATGGACTATTCCGTCCTACCTGCTTCCACCGTGAACCTCCAAAGCTCATCACATGTCAAACAACGCTCTTTTGTACTCAAAATCAAAGTGAATGCGAGAGGGATTGCACACCCACACGTGAAAGCTGACACAGATCTTCAGAGGGTTTCCCAATCCATTCATAATGCATCAAGTATATCCCATGGCTGACTGGTGCTTGAAGTATCCAAGCATCAACCGTCAGCAAGGCTTAGATTAACTGTCAGAGAGAGGAAATCATCCTCTAATGAGGCAACTGCTGCAGCCAGCAGTGACCTCCTCCCTGTGCCATCAGCCCATGGGAAAGTAAAGGTGGTGACCCATTATACTTGGCCTCAGGCCCTTCAAAGGGATCAGGAACAGGCAAGTGTTTTCTTAGGAGCACTCATGCATGGGATACTCCTAGAAGTACACATGGATATATCCATAATAACAAAAATGTAAACAGGAATGGCTTTAAAATGAGCGATTGCCCACATTAGGAGGAAGTGGTTTAACAGAAGCACTTCAAAGCATGTGAATATGAATTTATTTACAAAAACCTCAGCCTTACCTCATGAATTTCTGCATGATACGGTGCTGGATCCCAGACAATTAAGATTCCAGTGTTATATAGTGGTTCCCTCAGGAACTGCTGCTCTTCAACAGTCACAAGCTTGAATAGCAACAACAAATACAATGTTATGCAGTATGCTGTCAGAATGAGCAGCTCAGGCAGGCTCAGGTTTGAGTCTCCTGAGAGCAGCAATGAGAAGGAAAGCTTTAAACAGAGTTGTTCTCTCTATACTCTAGACACAACCACCACTGCTTGGGACACCCAAGGGTAACCCAGGCCTGCAGCAGAAAGAAAACAATCAGAATCAAACAATTAAACTCCCATCCTCCTCACCCAAAGCCATAACCTGTACGGGCACAGCTTGTAAACATTGTAACCGTAAATCATAATCATAAAAATCAGCTTCCATTTGTCCTGATTTTCTCCCCAGATCTAATTATGAGCTAGCCAATTAGCCCTTGAGCATCCTGGCTGCCTCAGCAGCCGGCTGCCTGCATGGCTGTCCCCATAACCAGAGCACAAGGACACTACATCCAGCCCAGATGGGAATTATTCCAAAGGCAAAAAGAGTTTCCTCACATCTGTTCTTAACTCTATGGGATTAGGCCTTGGCCTTCACCACGTGTACTGCCTGGTTTCATTTCCTTACAGCAGCTAAAATATCTAGGCCACTGTTAGCTGGAGTGTGCAATGCTGCAGGTGTGAATATCTGCCTGCAGCCTGTGGATACCAGAGGGAAAGAGGGGCACAGCAGCTGGCACCAGCCATCCCCTCAGCTGGGTACAAGTGGGATGGAGCACTGCAAAGGGACAGGGATATGGCAAGGAACACGCACACTTTATTTTCATGTCATTGTTTCCAAAGCCATGCGAGTCGGCAGAAGCACACAAACCCCGAGAGAGCTGTGACAGGCACAAAAGCAAAGGGATGAGAAACCAGGTGAGGAGCACCTCCACAGCCACAAGCTGTTTGCTGTGTCCTCCCACTCACTGGGGCTGGCTCTGGCACTACCTGCTAGCTGTCAGTCACTTAACTTGTTTGCTGAAGGAATCTGGCTCCCCATTTACCTTTAGTGTCCATTTGTTGTTTAATAGGGACTGATTCTTTCTAAGTAACAAAATTCATTTAAATTGCTGCATGACTTACTTGTCTTGCCCAGATTTTTGATCCTAATTAGTTAACTGATCTATTGGTTTCCTGATTTCTTCTTCAGCCAGTTCACTGTGTAACAAGTGCCTTGTTAATACAGCCCCCACCCTCATAGTACATTTATTGGCCATATCACAATGATTTCCTCCTTTCCAGCTACCAGCAGTCAATGCCCTGTAATCTAAACACGCCCTCCTTTCCCACCACAGCCTTCCTCCATTCCACTGATGTGCTATCTCCCTTCTCTTCCTCCCTGCAGACTGTTAGTGCCAATAACAGCAAATGCAGCCAAAGCAGAGAGTGCTCTCTGTGACAGCAAGAAGCCAGCCCAGGAGAACAGGAAACAAGGGCTGAGAGGAACAAGGTACTCTGGTCCTTGGTCAAGCTCTGCAGAAAGGAGTTGTGTCCTCCAGAATGACATTGGCACTCCCCTCACACGTACTTCAGCCCTTATTTTTGCAAGATGTGACTGCTTTCCCAGGGCAAATCAATGCCTTGTGTCAGACTGCAGGAAAACACGCCATTAAAGGCAGCAATACTGATGAACCAGTCAAGGCCTGAGAAAATAAATGAGGCAACATCAAATAAATTCTTTATTTATAACAACTACGGAGCTTGTGGACCTACAAGCATAGCCTCAGATCTAGAGATCCCAAATTTCTTGCCTTCCTGTCAGTACCAATCCATTAATCTTTCTCTGTGCACAAAGATGTGCAAGATACTCCACTCTACTGTTAAAACCATCCACCCCCCACGTATGTCCTAGAGACTGGCCAGCAAATTACAGAAAAGTATCTTAAAATAATTATTCGGAAACTTAGAGCCACTGGCCATGTGTGCCAAAGGGGTATTACTCAACACAGATTAGCTCTGACAGATCAGATTCAGCAGATCCCACTCCCTTCACTTTGGCAATGGACTGACGATTGATCAGCAGTAAGAGCCAGAATAAAAGCAGCCAAGCCCCAAACCCATTCATTTTCCCAGTTATAACATAAGAAAAGCCAGCCCAGAACAAGAACAAATTGCACCTTGTCCAGCCAGTACCTGATGCCTGTAAGAGCTCTGGGCAAGGCAAGATAAAGCACAGCTCCTGCAGCAAGCTAAAACCAGAATGTGATCAGGCCACACCACTAACCAGAAGGTTTAAATGATGCCACCAAGACTAGAACAGCACTGAACCATTCAAAGTGCAAATAAAAACATGTAAGAAAACCAGGCTTCCAATCCAATGGTTGCTGAAGTTAACAGGGACTGCAGTCAGAGCTGCTCAGTTTAGAAACCCCAGATGAGAGACTCCTGCACTACTCACATGGAAAGCATCTTTTTCCCTGGTCAGCAGCCAGATCAACGCTGCCTTTTGAGTTAACTTTAGCCTCTAAAAACTGCAGCAATATTGTTCTCCCTGTAACTGAAGTTTTCTAAGCTGGTGTCTCCACTCAGAGGGAACATCACCCACAACTGCAGGCTGATCTGCATGGAGAACAGTAGCATTGTAATGACATGGCTGTAACTACACTTGGTCCAAAGTAAGAGAATCCACATGGGGAGTTATATCACAGCTGTACAACCACACAGCTACCCTCCCTCCCTGTGCAAGATAACACTGATAGCACATAGGTCATGGACATATTTTCATATCACTGTAAGCTTGGCAATGAGAACATCCTTCAGAGAAAGTTTGCTTAAGTGATAACACCTATCTGACATCACAAAAGTACACAGAGACGGGAAAGATAAAAAAAACCCCGCAAGATGTCAAACAGGGCACAGAAGTCAGCAGCCAGATCTGTCTGCTCAAACCAGACTGGTTCAGAAAGGACAAACTGTCCCCCATCTGACTGGGGATTTAATGCAGGGGAGTCGAGATGCAGCAAGCAACAGCAAAGAGCATGGCAGCAAGTGAAGAGAGACCCAAGAGCAGAAAGAGGTAGCAACAGCATTCACACAATAAGCAAGAATATCCTTTAAAAGACACACAAAATGAACTAGGCAAACTGGTTACACATTAGCCCTGTGTCTTCTCGCCTTTGAAGAGGATGGTCAAGCTCCTGTTGCTGTTTTGAGAAACTTCACACCTCGTTACACAGCAGCATTCATGCACTCCTCACACAGGGGCAGGTGAGAAAACTCCAGGCCTACAAATCTTAGCTTTGGGGTAAGGAAAAGAAACTGCCTTTTTGGTTGGGGATTACAAAAGCTACACTTCAGCCACTCATCTCTCCCTCACTCAACTTCTCAGCCTTCATGTGCCTACAACCTCCTCCTTCTCTTGTGGGGTGAGGAGATGCTTGTACTCAGTGCTGCAATGCTGCACCAGGTCTTTTAACCAAATAACTCCTGGCCCATTTGATATCTTACTGTCCTCCTCCATTCCCTCACCAGCACATACTACTGGGATTTCTTCTTTTCTGTGCATGTCTACACTTGAAGATTTCTCTCCTCAAAACGGGCAACCGTGAAGCGTAAGCTCTAAGGAGGAAAGGTGCAAACACTCTGAGATGTACCTGCAAGAGCAAGGGTCTCACTCTGCTGCTGGCCGAGTGGCAGACTAACTCTGCTAATGCACTGTTACACATAGTCCTAACTCTGGAGAGTCTGCTTCACAGCCTACTGATGGCCAAAGGGAATCAGCAAAGGGACACCTTGATACCTACAAAAAGCTCTCAGAGGCAGGGAAGATTTAACTCTGTAAGCAAGGCCTTGCATTAAAGGCACTTTTTGCCATGCTCTGCAATGAGGTCCTGGACCCACCAGAGCCCATCTGTACACAGGCTCCAGGTTTAAAGGTGGGTCTTTTGCCAAGTGTCTTCAGCCATTTAGCAGCCTTGGTTCATGTGTTATCTAGAGTCTGCAGCATTGCTTGGCAGTAAAGAAACGTTTTTCTTTTATTAAAAGCCAAATAAACGTCCTTCATTCTTCACACCCATCTCTGGGGCAGGCACAGCTCATGTCTTGGTGCACCCCTCCTTGCTGACCTGCATTAGCTGAGCTGTGGTGTTGTTCCTGCCTCTCACTCCAAAGGCACAGCAGCAGCATGGAGCTGGCCTTCCTGTGCCTCCACAAAGCCTTTGAGCAAAGACAAAACAAAATTACCCTGTGCCTGCTGTAAATAACAAGCAGGCTACTGCAAGTTTGCAAGCACACGCCAGTGTCACTCCAATGACCTCAAATTTACCAACTGTCCCCCATTCCAAGGAGAGACATCCCCATCCTACAGCTACGTGCTAGGGACAGGAGAAATCAGATGGACAGCCCCGTTCTTCTCAGCTCCCAGACAGTGCAGCTACACAGCTCTGCCATGCTTGGCCTATTTGGCACACATTCCTCAGACCTACCTGGGAATTCACAAGACGAATGGTTGTCTTTTGCCCCACATCATCTTGAAAGCCCCTGACAGGAGCCCCATTGAATCGCAAGACGGCATCGTGGCTGTCTGAAAGCCAAAGAGAGGGAAAACCTGTGAGCCAACACCTGGCTTTGAGTGATACCAGAGACAAGTAACATTATTCACCTGTGCCTCTAATACAATCTGGCTAATGCCTAGCTTTCAACCTAACATCTAGAAGTAGCAAGTCAGATTCTTTGGAGGAAGTTGTGGCTCAAACTTCATGATCAATACAATTTTTAAAATCTACTCTTTAAAACTACAACCCACTGTCAGCTTGAGAGCACAACCCTAGCATTTACTCTCCTTCTTCCTTGTTTCAAACACTTTACCAGGAGATAGAGCAATACACAATTAATTCACCACATGGCTGGCTGCAAACTAAGAAACTAGGAAGTAGCAGAAAGCCAGTATCCTCTCTTCCAGCCTGGAGGTTGACCAGCCCCAGAAACGTACACCAACCACAGCGGAAAGCCAAGCTGACCTCAGCCTGCCAGCATGCCTCCCACAGAAATAAAACCACTGCTGTGCCTTCAACAGACACAGCTTCTTACATGCCTTGGGATTCACTGCATTTTCCTCTGCTGGCATCATCTCTTTAGATAGCACAGCATTCCTCCAGCACCCTCCTCTGCCTTGGCACAGCCAGCCAGGCCACTGTAATATCCTGGAGTCAGGCTGCTGCTGTGACATGCAGGGCATTTCTGCTTATCACCCCTGGCATCCTGGCTTCTCCCTGCCTTGTGGCTGGATTTGGATAAGAAACCTTCCATGTGATCAGAGGAGCTGAGTTAGAGAAGCAGGGCCATCTTTCCTGAATTCACTCTGAGGCTACACGACTGCAACTCACAGCTGCAGTCAGGGTCTGTGGGAATTGCCAAATTCCAGGGTAGAAGGACCCTCCTGGTCCAGAACCGGGTCTTTTTGAGACCATTTTCTTGAAAACAGGGGTGTTCTCAAAGGAATGCTGAAGGATCAGTAATCACTGGCAGCAAAGACTGATTTCTCAGCTATTTTATTCTCCTAGAGAACTGGGTCTTCTTAAGAGCCCTTCCAAAGCACCATCCAAAACCAAGAAAGGTGATGTTTCTGGAAAAAAGCATCTCCATGCTGAGAAGTGGCTCTGCAGTTACCACTACAGACCCTTAGCTCCACATCCTACCTTGCACCAATGCAATACAGGGTTATGATTTCCCCATATGTAACTTCAGCCAGACACCAAGCATTAATATGCCCCAAGTTTCACATTAAAAGGGTGTTTAGTGACTGCTCAGGCAGAGTAGCTGGCTCTGCCTCCAGGTGGTTGTGCTACACTCAGTATCTCTCACATCAGATTTTTCAGTGGCAATTTATAGCCTTCAGTAATACCAAGAGCCCAGTAAAAGGTGGTTGTTTACAACCCTGTGCTGCTCTGCCAGCCTCCCTTAGTTTAACTAATTGCCCATTTGATATCTTAACATGATTACACAGAACAAATATTTAATGGAATAATAACTCAGCAAACCATTGTGCCCATCTACACAAGTACGTCATTTTAAAGCTTGTAAGATTTAGTACCTTTTCAACAACTTCCTCCAACAAAACCATGACATTTCCTACATGAAAATACAGCAGGCCAAAAGTGAGACAAAATTTACAGAAATGCACTGAATGCTCTTGAATCTTTAATATTCACCCTGCCCAGCACAAGGCTGCAAGAGCCCAAACTCTGCAGAAGCACCAGCAGAGTTAACTGCTTGAACAGAAAGGTGAACATTTGTGACTCAGGCATGAGGAACACAGGGCAGGGACACCAGCAGGGGTTAATGGCACTTGCCTCGGGCACACCACACAGCGACCTCCCCAGCATCCACCCGCTGTGATCTGGAACAAACCAGTGCTTCAGTGTGGGGACGGGCTCAGAGAGCGGCTGTGGGAACAATGAAAGGGCTTTGCCTGTCTGACGTCCGTTCAGCTGTGCCGGAGCCAAAGCACAGCCCCTCACACTTGGCTGCTCCTATAGCCAATCCAGCGCTGCATGGACTGCATTCCAACGCCCCAGAACATCACCTCCCACTCTTGTGAGGGTCTCCTTCCAGAGGAACAAGCACTGCTGTCAGTAATGCTGGAGCCTAACACACAGACACGCCTGCACACAAGCCAGCTGTGCTGGGGAGGCTGTTCAACAGAAGGTCACTTCTGTGCAAACCTTTAGCTCTGAACTCCAGGAGGAATCCAAAGCTGAGACAGGTACTTGAAGGAAAAGTGAGAACTGACTTCCCAAGTCTTGACCTATCTCTCCTCAAACACTCCTAAGAAGCAGAAACAATTACATCAACCAACTCCCACCTGCCATTTGTACCAGGAGGCAATGCTGTTCTTCATTGCATATTTCATAGCACTTTAACACACTTCCAACTGCTCAACCTCACTCTAGCTCCTGCTCACCTGCTGTGTGGACACAGAGGAGTTTGGGGGAGAACTTCTGAGCAAGTACCAGACCTAAACACTGTTTCCCATGAGGGACTATGACTCTGAAGGCTTTGCAGAAGTTTTCCATGAATGATGCATTGACATCTATCCATCTACCTGTTTCAGAAGATGAAGGCTACCTGCAGCTTAGTGCAGGCCAAAGCCACCTGATCCAACAGACAACTTATGAACACACCAAAGCTTGTGAACAATTTCCACATGAGAGAAAACTCCCAGACTTTAAAACTTCTCCTTCAGTGAAACTACAGTTCAGCAAAGCATGAACCTTAACTGAGCTCCAAACATCAAATAATGAAGCAAGCTGAGGGAGCTGCAGGCCCTGGAGAATTTTCTGCCTGGTACAAAATCCTGAGCTGAAGACTGGAGAGCTGGTTTTCCCAGCATGCTGCTTTTGTAAAGACACAAACCACTATGGCATCAAAACAAGCTTCTTTATAATCCACACTGAAAGACCAAAGCTTTGGCATTTATTAATTAATGCATTAACCTCAGGTAAATATGGTCACATGAGACTGCAAAGCATCACCAAACTTTGTCCAAAGAGATAAATCTCTGTAAAGTTTTTTAATGTCTTCTGAGCCACTTAAATTTGGCCAACTGCCTTACGGCTCAGAATGAAGCAGCCCCACTTTTGGGAAGCCTTGAGCAAGAATTACAGAATCACTGAGGCTGGAAGGGACCTCTGAAGATTGCCTGTGCCCAGCCCTCTGGTCAACATAGACTGCTCAGGGCTATGTCCAGGGGGTTTTTTCCCCCTTTAGCATTTTCTTTCATTTCTTCTATGAAAAAGTCTTCCTGTATGAAAATTTTTCTGAGTATGCAATGAACATTACACAACCCACCCCAAGCCCTCTCAACAAACACTTGAGGAACCAAGATTGCTCTCTGGTATTGAGTATTTGTGTGACCTTCTAGTAATGCCAACAGGATCATGAAAATCGAAAGGACTAGCTAGAATAGAGCTACCTATTACTCCAATCTCCAGCTAGGCTGAAATATTTACTGACTTCAGAAGTTTAAGGATAACATTTCAACTAATTTTAAACACCTTTTGACCACAAGAGACTTATAAGAGCATGACAGCAGGTTACTTCTATTCAGCCCAAGTTATAAAACAATGATATTTGACTTCATGCTAACAGAAAGATACCAACCTATCTCTTGTCCCAAGCGAGATGATTTCAGAGACCCTGCTGAGGACACGACAGCACAGCGACCCAGGTGTCCCACTGTTTCACTGAGGCTTTTCCCTGGAAGGTATTGTTGCCATTCAGAGGTACCAAAAGGACCATCCGACCTCTGTATCATGGTCACATTGACCCTGTCCCGCAGCTGGCACAGCAACTTCTCTGGGCTGAGCTTAGCACTCCTCTTCCCGTTGTAAGTCACATTGTATTTGTTCATGGCCAGGTAGTTTTTCCTGACCTTCTGCAGCCTGGGTATGAGATTTCTGGATGAGCTGTCCTTATCCCATACCTTCACAAAGGCTGCTTTCTTGGACTTTTCAGCTGTTACAGCAGTGCTGTCTTTTACTTTGTTGGGGGTACCAAGCCACATTCTGGATATCTGCCCCAGTTCACTGGCTGCTTCACGGAAAAGGCCTTGTGGTTTAACCAGGTTCCATTTCTCTGGACTCCTGTGCCCCTGCAAATCATCATTCCTGGTCTTCAAAGGATTGTAGTAGCTTCTTCTTGTTTCTCTCCACAGGCAAACTGTCAGTGCTACCAGTATCACCACAAGAACACACATTAACTTTTTCAACACATTGATGTGAACCATAGTGTACGGTACATCCAGATGGGACACTGGAAGCTGGCCCTGGGAAAAGGAAACAGCTCAGTCAGGGCTGCAGGCACAGGCATGTACACAGGTAAAGTCATGGAGATCTGTGTGTGGGCACAGCAGGAGGGGAGAGAGACGACACAGGGATAATTCTAAAATTTCAGGCTGTTTAAAGATCTCATTTCAAAGTCCACCACCTCAAACACCAAACAGGAAGACCTGAGCTGGCTATCAGCCATCCCATGCTATGTAATGGTGACCTGAGGCCACTGCCACTCAAACCTTTTTTCTATTCCCTTGCACAAATGACGACCGAATTTAACACTGCCAGTATCATACCACCAAGCAGGGTAAGCCTCCACTTCACTTTCCTTCATCTCCCATCCCTGACAGTAAATATCCAAATCCCAACAAATGCATCTCCAGAAATGTGTTTTTACTTGACCATAGGCTTTAACACTAATGAAGCACATAATCAAGCACAGAACTGGAAAGAAAAAAAAAAAAAGGCTCTGAGTTCATGAGCACCAGGAGCTTCACCAGCCTGGTACTTTGGTGACTCTCCAGGGAACCACTGCAAGTCTGCAGTGGGCTGAGTGCACTCTCAACATCAAACCTCACTGAACAGCTACTGGAAGCCAATTAACCTGTAGTAAGGTTTGAGGCATATTTGGGCTCATAGATGCATTTGGATGAACATTATCTCAGGTAAGTTACCCCTAGAGAAAGCAAAGCCAGACCCTGCTGTACAAGCACTGCCTTTTCTCATTTGCACTGCCTCACACTAGCAGATACCTCCAGCTCCCATCATGTCATAAAAGAGGGAATCCAACAGGAGGACTGCCCAAAAGGCAGCTCAAACTAGGCTTATTTGTGGGGGCTGCTGCACAAAACATGCACTGATGCATAAACACCTCACAAGCAGCACACAGGATTGCATAAGACAGGACGGCAGCTGCTCATTTCCCTACATGGCTGCTCCAGATGTGTCCAAAAGCATGGGAACAATACGGAGACTCCAGGTGTCCTCAGGACACAAACACATGCAGATCACTGCCATTCCCAGAGAGGCACAAGCAGCAACTTCCTCACTGAGTACCCTGCTGAAAGCAAAGAGTGCTATGCTGGGCTGCTGAGCGGTTCCTGAGCTACCAACACACTACCTGTGGATAAAGCAGCAGCTCTCCAACTCAAGTCATTCTTGGCTGTTGGCAGATTTCTTCAGAGGGCTTACGCAGGATATCCCAAAACATAACAGTTCTGTGATGTGCTGAAGAGTTCAAGAAACACCTGCAAAAAAAAAAGGAGGAAAAAAGAAATCCTATTAAGGAAAAACGTCAAAGTTCTAGGGATGAGCAAGTGTTGCCTCAGATAAACCCTGTGGTCCCAAAAAAGATGTTACCAAGGCCTGGAAGGACAGCAGCAAACACATGAACACCACATGAGCATTTTGAACACTTAAATGCCCACTCGAAATCGGCATCTTCCTTCTTTGTCTGAGATCTGCTCTCAGCTAGAGCAGGAACCAGCTCACAGGCTGCCTGCTCTATGGTCCCACCAGAGCAACCAGATCCACTCGAGCACTGGATACACCCATAACACACTGAAGGAAATAACCTGATGCTGGTGCTTAGCACAATGAACAGGGGAAAAGAAAGAAAAGGCTAACTTTTCCTAGGGAAATATCTTACTGTCTATTCTTGAGTAATTCACGCACTCTTGCAGAGAAGATTCCCTGCTTTTTGGGAACAAGACCCATGGAAAGCTGCTTTATAAAATGTATCTTAATCTGTAGGTCTTCACAAAATAAATAAATGTGTTTTAGACTTTACAATTTCACTCTATCAAGGAAATGCAGCAAGAGAAAGGGAGATTTGACAGTATTACCTGAGAAATCAAGAAAGTAGCTTGCTTTTCCAGGAAGTCAATACAATGCCACATGAGCTAAATTACAAACACTATCCTTTACTAAATACTAAATTATTAAAGCATCCTAACACTGACAACTTATATTTTAACTTTATTAAGGAACAAAATTATTTTTTATGGAGCACTCCACAATGAAAAAGCAAATACTGCTCTACCTCCAGTTCTTAAACAACAACAACAAAAAGATCCAAGAAGCACAAGTAATTTCATCTTCTATTGAAATTATTTCCCCTGCCCTGACAGACTATGTAACTTTTCATTTCCTTAAGTACAAATGTGCTAGAAGGGTACACTGAAGTCTTTTTGAACCAGGAGAGGTACAGCAGTCTGGAGAGGGGGGGCACCAGGAGTGGATGCAGGATACCCCTGTGCTCTGTCCTGTGAGGAGTAAGCCCAAGGCTCTCCACACTGCAGCTGGGGACCCCACAGGGACAACTCACTGGGGGCCTGCCTGGTGCTGCAGAGAACAGAAAGCACCACGTGAAGGCAGCTGACTGCAAAGCCATTTGCTGATGGGGAAAGCACCGCTGAGTCAGCCTCCGTCCTGCCAGGGCTCTGCTGAGCCACACACAGACAGCAACGCTGTCCAAATCGAGAGCAACACCAAAATAGAGCTGTCCAGTGTCAGCTTAGCACAAAACTCTGAGACACCTCCCTCTGACCACGCTTCATGCAGCCCCTAGCCTGACTTTATTCACGCTGTATCCCTTTCTGAGAGGCAAGAATCTGGCTTCCAGAAAACTCAACTAAGGGAGGACAGAGCCTCAGCTCTGCCTGGAGGTGCCCAGCAGCCTACCACCCTGCAGAGCAGAGCTCTTTGCTCCAGGCCCTGCAGGACTCTGCTCTGCTTTTGACTTCAAAAAAGTCTCCTGAGGGGTTTCCAGGTGGAGGTGATGGCAGGCACATCTCAGTAACCATCAGCTTTTGCTTCTCGCACTTGAATCATCTAGAAAGGTGTCAGGTTCATTACAGTGAAACAACTTTACAGCTCTCTGCAAGTTCCTGCTGGGACACTCCTCCTGGTGCTGCACAGCACAGGATGCCCAGCAAGTCACAACACCTCCTCTCCTTTCCAGGCCACTCAAAGGCACCTGGAAAACTCACCTTCTGCACAAATTATCCCCACCTTTGACTGTACATGCCACTGCAATGTGAACAGTTCTTTTGCTTTGATTGGTGAGCTGGCAAAGTAGGCTCTGCAAGCATGTTTTAGCAGAGCCACAACATTTCAAGAAACCTTCTGTTCCCCATGGATTCTTTGCAATTCAGCCTAATTACTACTACTACTTCACATGATAGGATTTTATTTTATCTGCACAAGCAGTGCCCTAAGATGGGGTCCCTCTCAAGCATTCTGCCACCAAACCTCTTTTGTGGGGAAGGAAAGCATCTGCTCTTCCTGGCAAAGTAGGATAGCCCACAAGTGGCCAGTTGTGTGCACTTCTGGCAGCGGTCAGTACAAATGTACTTTTCCAAAGGTGATGGAAGCTTGCCACCTACACAAAACACAAGGTACCAGCTATGAGTATGAAGAAAGAAAAGAGAAAAAAACCCAATCTCCCAAACCTAGAAAAATACTTAAACAGCTGTCTCCTTGAAACCCAGAACCTGACACAGCTGTAGGGTAAAGCACTGGCTGGCAGGCTAAGCACACACAGCAAGTCCTCTGAGGGTAAATTAATCCTATGCAGAGAACAAGTGAGGGATGTGGTATCTTCAAGGCAGTCAGAATTACATTCTGTCCACACACTCTTATACTTAACCTTTACTGTCCAATTATCTTGCTGGTCTCAGGTCTTACCCGGCAAAGTACACAAGAGTGTGAAAGTCCTGCTGCCTTTGGTGTTCCACAGGCTGCTGTCTGCCCAGGGAGCTGCAGCCAGCAATGCCACGGCACAGAACACCCAGCAACCCCGATTTCCACATTCCACAGCAGATTTACCCTAAAAATGCTACCAAGTGTCCTCATCTCAAACAGCCCTTACCTGTCTCCTACAGTGTCCGACAGCCGGTACACAGACAAACCACACGAGTATGGACAAAGGTAGGAATGTTTCTTCCAGGAAATGCAAACAGCTTCCCAAAAGTTGTGTCATCAGCTGTACCAATGCCCATCCTCTGCACATTTGTTTAATTGGTTCTTGAAACCACTCACATTTCCCAAACAGCCCAAAGCAATGAACTCTGCAACTGCACACAATGCACAGACAACCCCTCCTCTCTGCGCTTTTTCAGGCTCTGTCCCAGTTGTTCCAACTCCTCCTTGCACAGCAGCTTTTCCATACTTCAGACACTCTTGGTCAACTTCCCCAGCACTGTCAGCAGGGCGTGACCATCCCTCGAGGCAGGCACACCGGCCACCCCCACTGAACACGCTCACACCACATGGTCCAGCAGCAACACAACAATGGTGCTGATTTGTACTCCTTATGAAACTTCCTCCCTTTATTTCCCTTCCTGACCACTTCTGAGCCCTGATCTCTACACAGCCTGCAATGACTTCAGGTTATTTTGCAAGCAGCACTGACTCACTGAGAGCTGTCCCTAGTGCAGGGCAGGAATAAATACATCTGAAGGAGCAGTATCTTACCTCTGCTAGCAGAGGCTTCCTTTGTCCCTGTGCTGCCCAACCACCCAGAATCACCAGAACCCTCTGCAGCTGCCCGGTGTCTCCCCTGGTCCCAGCAGCCCCTCTGGAGACAAAGCCAGCCAAGCTCAGAACTCAGCCCTTCTCTTCTCTGCAGATCCATTATCACTATTCAAGAGTGGGAAACCCAGAAAATCCCTGAGGGACTTCTGTGATGTTGTGAAACCTGACTGCTTGCTTTCCTACCTGCTAGGCAGCCACTAATCCATGATAGGAACAGTCTCATCCCACGACAGCTTATGGTGGATTTTTCTGAGGCTCCTGGTGAGCAATCTCACCAAAACCTCGAAAATTCAAGGTCTCCTGCTCCCCCATGTTCACAAACTTCTGAAAATGAGAGAAGAGGAAATATGCAGATAGATTTGAAATGTGACCCTTCTGCAAGCACCTGACAAGACTTCTTCATTAGTTCTTACATATTCTACAGGTGTTAGTTATTTTTATTATGTTTACTGATCTGAAGCAATGGATCCTACCAGAGTCCCTCTGAAACATAACCATGCCAAACAACACATTTGAATTTAATTTAAATGATGATTTGAGAGATATAACCCCTGGGGAGGGGCATATGCAGGAATCACATCTCCTGCTCCTACCATGCCTCTCCTTGGTACTGCCATTCAGCATCATTCAGCTGCAGTTTTCTTCTCTCTGACGGATGCACAAAAGCTTTTTACTTTAGCAAGTTGTTCCTCAATCTTTTTTTTTTAGATAATGTGATAACTATTTCATATTTAAACTCAGAGCATTTACATTTCTTTCCAGATTTCCTTCATTTAGGCATTTCCATCTGCACCCACAATTATGCCATGCCTGCCCACAAAGTAGGAAAGCTTTGTTCCCAGCTTTTGCTGGTGTATTTTTGAATGTTTTTATGCTGCCCTATATGAACATTTTATACTTAACTACACCTTTCTGTTCTTTTTTTTGTACATTCTCAATGCTAACCCTTTCCTCCATCCAGCACCCTCTGCAAAGCATCTCTGAAAAGAGCAGTGGCTGGTACCAGAGGCTGAATGAGCTCCCACGTAAGTGTGTGGAAAAGAGGAAAGACATGGGAAGTGTAGTGCAGGAATTCTTCTGTTCAAAATAACATACTCAAGGAAACCTAAGAAGAGAAAAAATTTGGATTCAAAAAGTAACCTCAAAACCACTCTTAAAATTCCCTATTCCTGTCCTGAGGAAAAAACATATATCAAGATCCTTAACAGTATTAAACAAACCATGTTCATGCCATCTTGCAAATGAAGAAGCTCCACTTTCCACATGCTTGATACACCAGATGAAAGGTGATAAAACATTTTCCAAGCCAAAGGTCTGTCCATCTGGAGCCAAGTTTCAGATCTCTCTGATACCTTATTTAGCCCAGCCTGTTACTTCAACTGTGTGTATCATGATTTTGTAAATACATAAGCAGGGAAGGCTTGCTTCTAGCAATTCTTGGTTTCCTTCCAAAATATCACTGTGCTGTGAAAATAAAACATCTGTTGAGCCATACATTTAGGCGTTTCCAATGCCACCAAACAGAACGGGGAAAATGAGGAAACTTTACATAGAGATTTGCATAGAGATTTTCTCATTGATTTACATGAGATTTTACATGAGAAACGTGGTTAAATTTCAGGTGACACATTAGGGAGCTATAGAGGTCCCTTGTAATGAAATAAATCGTTCCATTAGTCGTGCCTGCATTAAAAATCTCTGTATGTGCCAGTGAAAATATGCTGCTGTCACAGCTGAAAAAAAATCTTCCCAGGAGACCAGGAGAGGCAGAGTCTGGGGGGAGGCACAGGGGAAAGTTTAAGCATGTGTTTCATTTTGGTTTTACATGTCAACAAACACTGGGATTGAATATAAGTCAGAAGCCTTCATTTCTGGCTGTGTCAGCCCTTTATTCCTGCTCTTTTCTACGTGCCATATTGGTTTTGGAGGGTGGCTCTGCCTAGCAGCACTCTGCCTCCCCCTCTGCCCTCATTAAAAGGCAGCAGCTTTGCTTTCACTCCCCACACAGGCTTTGCCAGGCACCTGCAGAACCACAGTCACCGCCGGCCCCCGAGAACCAAGGCGAGCACTGACCTGCACTGCTGTGGCTTCCCAGCCCCAGCTGCTGCCATCCCAGCAGGATGCCACCACAGCTCTGGCCCTGGACCAGCCCACATCGGGCACAGTCTCAAATGAAGTGCATGTCTGGAGCTGCTGGAGCTCAGCTCTAACAAAGCACCTGACATTAACAAGTATGACACATGGGATGACAAACCCACTCCACTTGTGCTATGATCAGATGACAGTAATCTTGATGTTTATGGGGGAATCCACTGAAACCATTCTTAATACATATTGCTGTGCTCTAAATGAGTATTTAAACCCTTCTTTTAATAATTCCTAATGGGTATTTTATATGGACCTAGTACCTTAACCATGGTATACATGTATTCAAGTTTTACCATATAAGTATTCTAAATATTAATAATATTATTATTTATAAGTTAAAACTGCTTTCTGAGTCACAGGATGTCACATAAATCCAGGATATCAGATTTATCAGCGCTTCATCTAACTAAAGGTTTACATTTTAGTCTTGCTAAAGAGGGTGCTTTTAGTGTCTCATAACATGGACTCCAGTTATGAAATATACTGAGCTAAGTAATGAGTGAATGTAGTGGACCACACTTAGCACCCTGTGTGGTGGGTTACTCGCCCAGAGGGATAGCATGTTTATGAACTCCAGAACAGGATCAAGCCCTCAGCTGGTGGGAGTAGCACTTCTCCCTTATTAAACACCACTTCCTACCCCACAGACAGACACCTGCTGAATATTCCTTGTTAACAGCAATGGACAGGAAAGAGACCCCATCTGCAGGGAGTGTCTGCACGTCCCAGGCCAGCCCTGTGCTCTTGCAGCACGCTCCCACTTGGATGCAGTCAGCCAGATGGCCACCATGGCAGCTCTCAGTGCAGCTCAACACAGGAGCCATTTCCTGATGGGTATATGCCCACGGGAGTCTTGCTCAGCAAGATACCTGGAGACCCCTCTTGGTAACAAACCTTTTCCATTTCTAAAACTGCCACTTTCACGTTCAGTTGGAGAAAGACGTATATGAATATGCACAGTACCAATTCCCGAAAATGCTGCTGCTTCTCCTGTATCCAGAGCCCCAGTGTCAAGGCTTTACAACTGAGGCTTTCATCATCCGTCAGCTTTATCACAGCCATTCCCACACTGAAGCCAGCACTAAAAATCTCCCAACCCTGCCCAACCTTGAAGACCAGGATGGAATTGCTCACTTATGACTATTTACTTTACATGGAACATTACACCTTTAAATCATTCCCCCCCAAGCATATGTTTCTCTACAATGTTTATCCTTCAGAATAAAAGGCAGAAGCTTCTTTATTTTGAATTAACAGCATGTGGCAGGTCAACGCTTTAACGCCTCTGCAAATATTGCTGCACGCCAGGACACGTAACTGGTGTTCCATGGCCCCAGGACAATAAAACTCCCTGTGTGCCAGCTGAAGAGACACTACCCTTCAGGATACTATTTCTGACACCAGCCCTTTGCAGGTGAGGACAACGTCCTTCTGTCTCAAGGACAATGCAGTAACTCTTTACAACTTGCGCACAGAAGAATCTAATCCAATTTAACCTAAGACCTGGTCTTTCACTAGGTGAAATAAACTTGCACAAGTCTGGATCTACCATTGCTGGTTTTCAGCCCAATAGCACTACCAAGAATTTATTTTTCTCTACATATCCAGAGTTCATCCCTGTCGGGGATGGCAGGGCTGGCACTCAACAGCAGTGTTCTACCACACCAGCTTCACTGGGAGAAAGAAGCAAAGTGTCAGTTCTGGCCATTGACTTCAGAAAGCCTTACTCAAACTACTCTGTGTTGAGCAAAACCCATCCTGCATTACATTTAAAATAAATTGGTTTTCACTAAGAAATCCATATTTTATAAAGCAAAGACACATATAGATGTGAAAACTGTTTATCAAAAAGTATCAGGTGCTGAAAAAAAAGGTAGGTCCTGATGGCAATTAAGAGAGCATTAGAAAGGACACCCACTAGAACCCATCAAAGCAAATAACTAACAGAGAAACTGTAAAAACAATCATGTAACAAGCAGTTCAATTATTTATCCAGTAGTTTCAATCAAAGTAGCTTCTTCCTATGCAAGGAACTTGAGGCATGGAGTACAAACGGAAACTTCAAAATTAGAGTTAACTATTTTGTCTCTGATAAAAATAGAGGCAGGAAAAAAGAAGTGTTATGATAATCAGATGTTTTTCCACTATTCAAAACCACTTGGTTTTGGTCTCCATAGCCACAGCAATAGAAAAGCTTAATTGATACCACTTCTGCCACGCATCACCATTTCTAGTGGTTAAACTGAGAATGAAATGACCAGAGGAAAGCCAGGTATAACTTGACACAAGCTGTTGAGAAAGGCCAGGTCCAAGCTCAGTGTCAGGCTGCAGCAGAGCAGCCAAGGCAGCAGATATACAGGAATGAATATACCCCAAGATCCTGCATATTGTTCGTAGATGAAGCAGCGGCCAGGTTCTCAAAAGTCAGAATATCTGCAGTAGCAGATGTCAAACATGTTTTGCCAAGGCATGTCAGCAACTCACATCCTCACACAGCGAGCTCTTGGGGTGGCTGAACTTCAGTAATAAAGCAAGTGCTGCCCTGTTTTTCAAACACATTCATCTGGGAACACATTCATCTATCCCCTTGTATCGGCATTTTCAACACATCTACTGTCAATAAGCCCACAAAAATATTGCTAGGGAAGTGACCTTGCCTAAATATAATTCAATTTTATAAATCATAGGTGATATAAATGTATAGCACAAATCTAGGTACCTAGACATATTCAAAGACATTTAAAGAGCTGAAGACACTCCTCCACCCTCAAAGTTTTGCATACATATTTAGAACAGAAAACATTAATGCAACTTCCCTGAAAAAGCCTGCATTTGAAACCTCCTTGCTATTTTCTTCCCTCAGCATCCCTCCAGACATTTAGGAAAGGGAAGCAGGTTCAGCAGTACCTCCTACCCAAACCCAAGATTATGTCCTCTGCTTAAGGATCCAGCACGGAGAACACTTTGCAGGAACAAACAGGTGCCTCTCTGATGTGCAATGCCCACTCTTTGGTGGGATGGAGGACTGGCAAAGCCTAGCACCACCTCCAGCTGTAAGCTCCCAAACAGAGCATGCCACGCGTCTGGCAGCTCCATGGTGCCACATACAGCATAGCCAAAGAATTCCCTTTTTCTTCCCCACTTACACACCCTGACAGCATCCCAGTGATGGATCAGTGCTGCTGCAGGCATGGCATGAATTAATCTGAAACACAATAAGCCTACACAGTTGCTGGAGGGAGAAAAACACCGTGCTTGAAACACATGTAAAGCTTTCTGGGGTTCTGAGAGGTCAAGAAGGCAATAAAGGCCACTTTAATGTCTTTTATCACCTCCTCCCAGTGTTTTTAGCCTGCTTTCTTCCCCGTCAGAAAACCAGCCGTAAAGCCTGGAAAGCACTACCCAGCTCCTGCTCCCAAACACTTCGCTCACTTCCTACAATCAGCACTTCAGAACCAGGTCTGGCAGCAGAGCTTGCAGATGACAAGTGGATGGACCCATTACGGATCTGAACCACATCTCCACTCCTTGAAGCAGGCAGCTTTCTGCCCTCTGGTATTTAAGACATTTCATGTACATGGGACTTTGTGCCTTTCCTATGAAGGATGCCAACCCATTGTGCCATCCCTGTGGATGAGCAGACAGGAGTAACTTGGTCACTACCCACAGCAGCAGCAGTTCTTGAGATCTGCAGGATTATTGCTTTCCCAGGGTGTCACGAATGCTGGCCATTCTTCCCCAGGTTTGCACAGTGCTGGGGAGAAGCACAGCCACAGTCAGTCCCCTGCTGTTCTCCTGGGCCCCACACACCCACGAGAGGCTCTGAAGTGCTGCGGACACACGAGTGCAGCCAGCACAGGCTGAGCCTGAGCCTGGCACCAGCACCATGGGCAGGCAGCTGAGTGTGCAGGGGGCACAGAACACAGGGCAGGGAGCCTGAGAAAGCAGGGGAAAAGGGAAAAAAGGGAGACTAACAATGAGCCTCTGCACAAATGTGTTTTTCATCAAAGCCAGGTAACAACCTGCAGCATGGAGGGAGAGACCTAGACACATAATTCCAACAAAAACGTAAGTTACTCCCTAAAGCAGTAAAGGAGGCACCAGATGTTTTTGTATCTCCTCCATTCAATATCAGCTCTTATACTGCCTCTAGTACAACACCTTTCTGCAGTCTTAGAAAGTGGTTGTAAGACTTAAAAAAGCTCTCTGAGCATCCCAGAACAATGAAAGGTCCTCATCTTCTCCCACAGGCAGCCAGCCCTTTGCTGGAAGGATGGATGAGATATGAGAGGAAGGATGATACATGGAGGAATGGCAGGAGGATGTTATTGCTAAGGGCTGGCCTCCTGCTCACAAGAACACACAGCTCCTTCTTGCCACCCAGTGCCACCTGGCCACATAGACACCAGACTTCCTCCTTCACAAAGGGAACTCTCCCCAGACACTGAAGTCAGGCATCTGCCATGCCTAGAATGGATGCACCCCCGTGCAGACAAGGAGCCTGCAGAAATCCAGCAGAGATGTTCCACGTGCTGGTGGTGGCTGCCAGCTGCAGGGGGTGACTCACAGGACACCCTGAGGGGACACCATGCCTAACTGCTTCAGAGCAAGAGCTGGGTGCTTCCAACAGCAGTGATCTCACTCGGTGCCACAACATCCCACAGTGTTCCAGACTGCGAGAGGATCTGATGTCACCTCTAGCACAAGGCCATTTCTTCTTGCTGCTCAACATCCAATCCAAGCTCAAAGTGCAAAAGCACCGGGCTTCAAGTTCACTCAACATTAAACAAGGCTGACTTTTGATCCAGCTCAGACCAAGTTTTAACATAAAAGTTACTCATTCATTTTATTTAAACAAATCTGCCTACCTTTACTCCAGTACACTTCCAAGGGACAAGCTTTTAAGCACTTCAGATGGGAATGCCACCATACTCTCACGGGAGCTGATCTTACGTGACCCTCCATCTTCCCTTTCCTTCCTTCTCCTGCCAAAAGGATCCTTAACAGCAATGTACCGTGCTCTCCTCTCCACAAACTCCCCTCCAGGTTAACAGGATGGGAGCTTGGCTGCTACCCTACTGTGTTTTAAGCTTGCATGAGCATCTGAAGATATAAAGTCCTGGATATCTCCTGACAACAGGCACACAATTTTTTCCCCCCCACTCATGCTGTCATACCAGTATCCCCTGAGGCTAAACTGGCAGAGAATCCTCAAGCCCTGGGTATGCTGGTTAGAATAACGCCTCTCATGTACGAAGAGCCACAGCACTTTAATATTAAAGCAAAGAAAAACAGCAGAGCAGCCCAGCAAAGTTGTCTTAAACTATTTTAGGATTTTTAATTTGCATTTCACTGGTCTTTTTGTTTGTGTTTTTTTGGTTTGGGGTTTTTTTTCCTAATTATTTTTAAGAATCACTGAAACATGTACTCTCTCTCAAATTTATAATGAATACATGTACTTATATATTTACATACATATCCTCATCTATTTTTGAGTTAAGAAATACTGCATTCATAATACAGTGATATTTCAGAAATAAAAGCTTTTTCATCAGCTGTCCAACATGCATGTAGGCCAGAGTTGTGCGTTGTCAAGGGAAATTACTTTTACATGGCGTTAGCTCTGAATTTTCCTTCCTCACTCTAAAGTAACAAATATAGAAATCACTAGTTAAAATGCATCAGCCTGATAAACATTTTCTGAAGTCTGCCAGAACAGCAATTTAAGGGTTTTTGTCCCCGAAGTACAAGGCTAAAAATTATAAGCCTGCCCCAGTTCATAGGTTCTTTATCTTGTCTGGATCTCTGTATGGCATTATCTGCAGGCATTTAAAACAGGGGAAGCACCCGTGCTTCAGAAACTTGCAGCAAACCTCCCATGCCATTTTTGGGAGGTCTTTAAAGGCTGACTGAACATCAGAGCTCTTTCAGAGATTTCAAAAGATTATGGCCCAAAGAGGTGAAAAATCATTTGCATGAGAGCAGGAGAGCAGAGCAGAAATTCCCCACACACTCGTCTGGAGGTGCCGGCTCCCTCCCCCAAAGCCTTTGACGCGGCCAAGGCGCTGCTGCTGCTGCCAGGGCAGATGAAAGCCCCGCGCTCTGCTCCGCCTCATCCCGCGGAGCCGCGGCCCCGCGCTCTGCTCCGCCTCATCCCGCGGAGCCGCGGCCCCGCGCTCTGCTCCGCCTCATCCCGCGGAGCAGCGGCCCCGCGCTCTGCTCCGCCTCATCCCGCAGAGCCGCGGCCCCGCGGCCCCGCGCTCTGCTCTGCCTCATCCCGCAGAGCAGCGGCCCCGCGCTCTGCTCCGCCCGAGCCCGCAGAGCAGCGGCCCCGCGCTCTGCTCCGCCTCATCCCGCAGAGCAGCGGCGCTGGTGCTGAGCACCCGTCACCAGCCGCGGTGGTTCGTGCAAGAGCTGTGTTCAGAGCCCGGGGACGCACAGCGCTGCGTGGAGCAGGGCAGGGAGGCTGGAGGGGGGGTATGTGTGCTACCCACGAGGAACTGGGTGCTTTCCTACTGTGTCTGCACCTCCGGGACTCTCCTCTTCCTCCTGGGAAATCTCCCCTAAGGCCCCTCACATCCCTTCCAGCATCCACACAGCACAAGGAGATGCCCTAATTTCTGTGGCTTTTCCCCACAGTGCAGCAGCAGGAAGCTGCCTTCCTGCCTTGGTGAGATCCCACCACCAGCTCTCCTCCACCCTCCACTAACCTTCCTCCTTGGAAGTCCTTTCCTTGTTTTCAGTTTTGGTCAGCTTTTCCCCCATCTATCCCAGATCCACTGCATGCAGTCCCTGTCCTAGGCTCATAATATCCTGTGCTCACCCAGGTATTTCAGAGTTCATGCACAAGTCTCACAAAATGTTTCAAGTGCAAAGCAGTGTGTGAGTGTCACCTGCCACAGGACCTCAGAGAGAGGAGAAGCCACTCTCCCTAAAGCACACATGAAACTGCAGCCAAAACAAGCAGATGGGTTCACACTGCACTTCAGCAAAAGCAGAATTAATTGCTCTGTTCATCTTACACAACACCATTACATGTGCATCATCCCATTATCCTGAAGGGAAACTATTCTAGTACATGGTGAAAGGCTTTGCTTCTGGTGTCCACTTACCTGGACACCTACCTTGGAAAACCACTCCTAAACCTGGACACAGCACACCAAAGTGCATCCCTATCCTCTCCTCTGCCTCTGACCATCTATGCCCAACACACAACAAACCCTCTTCTCCAACAGGCAGGCTCTGCCCCTTTCTAAAGCAGGAAGAGGCCAGAGGCTCCCATACAGCCACAGGGAGCACTGGGGCCTGTAGGAGGGTGTGTGCCTGTTTTTAGTTTTACTTCCCTATTTCAGATGTGCCAAAGGAAGAAAGGGAAGTCCCTTTTCCACTTCGGATACTAACGTATAAAACAATGTAACTCACAAGAGGGTGGGCTGAGATACAGATATTACAGACCAAATACATCACTTTGCTGCTTTTCAAATATCCATCTCTTCCAGCAGCCTTGCCATCTTGCAAGCCAGGCTTAACCAGGCTGCCTAGTCTGAGACCAGATTTAGTAACAGAGGGCTGGGTTTGACTGTTCAACAGGAAGACTTCTGAGCATTTCAAAAGGGGATCAAGATTTTGTTCTGGCACAAACAGAAGGTGACTCTTCAGTGCTACCAATGCTCATTAAGAGAAGGAACATCACCAGACAAAAGGTCTATGTGAGCTTGAAAGGTGAGCTTAGCCTTGGGTTTCAGCTGTCCCAAAGGCAGGCACGCAGTCAAGGCCAATAGTCCCAGTCCCTGCTGCCTATCTGTGCCTTGCACATGCAGATGGATTTGCCCTGTGCTGCCACAGCCTGAGAGAGGATGGCTCCCATGTCCACAAGGGATCCAGCTATTTCACCAGCTCACCTGGCATCACACCCCAAGTCACATCTTTGTCCAGCGAGCAGAGGACTTCCACAGAGGAACAAGGAAGAAAAACAGAACTAAAAAACCCCTTGTTTCTGTACAACAACCAAAACCAAGAAGTTTTGCAGTGGAAGAGCTCCATGGCTGACCTGCTTCTTTTATCCTTTACTCTCCACCCAATCCTACCTAACCAGAAATCAAGCTGTCTCCAGCTTAGTTTTCTTCTTTTCCCATGAAAAGAGCAGCTGCCAGAGATGCCCAAGGCAATGGGCCATGCTTTTTCTTTTCCACTCACCTACCTCCAGCAGAGCATTCCCGCTCCTGACAATGCTCCCCAGGCTCCATACTGCTGTTTTGACCTCTGTGCAGATTTTGGCTGCTCTCTGCCCTCTTTGGGGTTGGAAGTCCAGCAGTCCCCAGGCAGGCAAGCTGCTGGAACTCCACCACCCATGCCCAAGCACTAGAGTTTGCAATGCTAAAGGTAACACAACACTGGGAGAGAGAAGTGTTGCTCAGCCAGAAAGTAAGAAAGGGTGGTGCATTTTCCATATTAAAGATCAGGTTTTAAGTGGAGGAGAGGACATTAGCATGTTTCCAGCAGAAGAGGAAGTAAGGAGCAACAGCTGGCACTCGATGCCAGCAAGTTAAACATTTAGAGAAGCAGCTGTACAATGAGGTCCTCCCAAACCTTCTTCATGCATGAAAACAGGCATAAACCCAATACTTACGTTTGCAGTAGCCACTAAAAATGCTTCCTACCAGGTTAGCTTGCCCATGCACGAGAGAAAAAGGGAGGTCCCAGCATCAGCAATCGTCACTGCAATGGCTCACATGATACTCATCATCCTTGAGGGCAACAGCCAAAGGACTGCAGTGCTGTGATAAACGGCAGGATGCCAGTGGGGAAGAGTGGTAGGAAAAGTAGTGACACCACCAACAAAAGCACTTCAGGCATGATCAGCAGAGGTCAGCTGTGTAAGTAGGCAGCTAATTACTCTAACCTAGAGCCAAAGGCAATGTCCCCAAAGGGTTTCTATGGGAAGCCCTTACCGAAATGAGCCCCAGTACACATCTCATATTTATTTTATTCAAGTCAGAATAAACACTGGACATCAGACTCTTATCTCTGGAGCACAACCAATACGTGTCAGCTTCTACAAGGGCTCCCACAAGAAGCAGAATAAATGTTTTATTTTGCTTTAAAAGAGAAATATAGGATAGTTGCTAAGGGAGTATCAGGGAACCCTCCCTGTTTTCTTTACCATCCTCCCAACTCTGCATGTAACATGAGATAGCCTCAGTGCAAACAGCAGCACCTCAATGTATGTGGCCTTGTCACACTGACAGCAGCCCTGCTCTTGCTGCAGACATGCAGAAGTGAATAAAGGGGCAGGGAAAAAAAGAGGAAGAGCCATGGTCATCACCTTCATCTCCAGGTTCCTTTGCTGTCCATGGAGGTTCCTGTCAATCCCTTCCAGGCAGCAGCAGATTGCCACGTATGATCTGTAGGAGATGCCACCACAGGCAGCACATCTGTGCTCTCCATGCAATTCTTCATGCTCCCATGTCCATTTTAACTGAGTTCTCTAGCCTAGGAAAGAAATTAAGGTGAAGATGTTAGACAGCCACAACAGACTGATCAGAAACCACTGGACAGGAGACTACAACCACCAGCCAGGACCACACAGCAAATCAGCAGTGGCACAGAAACACCCAGAGCACGTGGATAGTGCTGTGTCCACACCGTGTGTCCTTGATAAGGCCTACAGTTAAGCTGGTGACACCTTGAAACATTCCTTGAGTAAAACAGCACACAGAGCCTTGTTTTGAAGGCAAAATCTGCTGGTAAACACCTGCTGGATGCAGAACTTGCCAGAGTCTAATGCCAGGAGCCAGGGCGAGCTGGTAAAGCTGACATCAGAGCAGAAGAACTCACCCTTAGCGCTGGAGTCACGGGTCCCTACGGAGATCTTGGGAATGCAGCTTGTACAAAAACATGTGCAAAGCCCTTCAAGGATCCTTCTCCCACTGAACCATCCACAGCAAAACCTACTGCCTACTCTGACACAATGGAGCAGTGATGCACTGCAATTACCTGATGACCCTTGCTGGAAACACAAAGGAGCCTTTACAGAGCTTACATTTCTAACCTCTCCCCTACTTCTAAAAGAAACTCAGTGTAACTGCAGCACATGTCCTAAAATCCTCTTAAATAAGATATTAATCACAAGACTGTTTAGCAAGCAAGAGCACACGGTCCGCTTGAGGAAACACTGCCTCCCATAATTATCCTGCCCTGGGCAAGTTTCCAGTGTATGTGCATGGCCTGGCATATGTTCCACCTCGAGTCCAGCAGCTCAGCTTTCTGCTCTCAGTAGGGAGCCCGAGCACTCACAGTTTAGTAAGAGGTCCCAATATGTCCACATCCCAAATTACTGCCAGCTTGAACCATCCAAAGGACCCTAACCCATAGCAGCACACCACAGCTGGGGAGGGAAAACAGTGGGAAAAAGGTAAGCTTAGGTTTTATACATTTTGTGTGATGAAGAAAAGGAGGAAGACAGGGAAAAAGAGAGGTAAAAAGCAAGAAAGGAGGAAGATATTAAAACAAGGGGTGCTGCTCATGCAAAGAGACATTAGCACACAATGCCCTACCACGCGCACTGAGGTGCCACCAGCACAGGCTGGTGAAGTTTCCTGCCAGGTGAGAAAGAGTGAAACTAGAATGATACTTGAGGGTTAGGTCAAAAGAGAGAAAACAGAAACAGCTATCTGCTAGACTGAAAACCAGCATTCTTTGTGTTTGCCAGCCTGCAGCAGTACCTCGGCATAGGAGCACCTTTGAGAAGCACCTCACTGAGCAAGGGGTCAGCCATCACAGCAAGTGAGGAAATCTAGGCAGGCAGACCCCAGGACAGCTGTAAGGCAGTCCAGGAAGGCTGAATGAGTCACAGTGAGCCAGAGCCCCAGCACGTTTACATGCCAGGCTAGGAAGTCCCTGGCCTGCAAACTCAGCAGGATCCCCTTGCTGCAGGCTGTGTTCCCACCAGGCTTTGTGGCCTGCAGAAAGGGTGCATTTAAGTGAGAAAAAAGATGCCAACAGGAGATAAAAGGGATGCAGAGAAGCATAGACAGTTGAAGAAGCCTGGCACACTGGTTGTCCAGCCAGGCAGCACTTTTTCAGGGACAGCAGTTTTAAAATCATACAACAATCCACCCCTGGCTACCTGCTCCCTGCTGAAGTCTGCCTTTATACATGACTGGAAAGTGAGCCCAGAGGTGCCACCAGAGGCAATGCAGCTTCTGCCGCAGCAGAACCTGGGCAGGCACAGAGCTGTAAGAGGAGGCACAGCAGCCAAGCTGGGGCCAAGGGAGCTTCCCAGCCATCCACCCACTCCTTCCTGCTAACAGAGCAAAATGCTCAAAAATATTTACCAGCATCTCTGGGAGGCAAAAGGATCAAGGGGACATGTGCCCCTCACCAAAGCAGGACAGCAAGAGTGCCTGCTCAGGAACACCTCTGACAGCCCAGCACCTTCCAGATGTGCACAGAGCCTATGCTGGGTGCTTAGAGCCACCAGCTGCAGGGTGGGCAGTGTCCCCTGGCAGAGCTTGAAAGCCATGAGTGCAAGAGTGATCAGGTCTCCTTGCCTTCAGGTCAAACCAGAGTTTGAGGAATTCATCAGCACAACATTTCTACATGGCAAGTTTCCTCATCAGGAATACAAGCAGATAATTACTAAAAGAGACAATAGCTTGAAAGATGACAAGGTCAAGTAGGGGCCCATAATTACCCCCTATTTCAGAAATGTAAAAGTTTTCATTAATTTATCATTAATTCTTCTCTCCTCCTAAGACAGAGGACCTATAGAGAAAGATCCTGAAGGATGCTGTAAATTAAGTACCAACCCAGGTGAGTTTGTCTGCCTGAAGGGATTTAATACACTCTAGTAACATCCAGGCTCCAGTGTGACAGGTCTGTGCACTAACAGCCATTATCACCAGCCTGTGGGACCAGGAGGAGGAAGCAACTGCCTCCTCTGTCAGTCAGCATCCCTCCCACTGGCAGTCGATGGAGACTTATGACTTATCTTCTTTCTACAGTGAGGAACTATTTCTCCTTCCCACCTTACCAGCTACAGCATAACCAATAGCCTGATGGATGCTTTGGCAGAGGAAAACACCCTGCTGTCTGTCGTCTTGTAAAAGAAATTGTATTTGTTTATTGCTTAATTGTTAATGCTGATTCATCCCAAAGTTAGAAATCTTGCCACCACAACTCCTCCAGAATGCAATAACCAAAGCCCTGCCTGTCAGGTTAATCACAATTAAATGGAAAATCATTAAAGCCTCTGCAGAGCACCAGCCAGGAATGCCCCCAGGCCTCACAACACAGAGGCTCAGATGGGGGCCAGCATGGCTGGGAAGGCACAGACACTGGCTGGGGAGCAGGGACACGAAAAATGCCACCACTGGCAGGGACAGCTGCACCCTCTGGTCACATCAGTCACATGAGAAGATGTGAGGAATAAAGAAGCCAGGATGCGGCAGGTCTACCAGACACAGGGGAGTGGGATGTGAAACCCAGACAACATCTCAGACAAGAAATGGAACGAGACACTGAAGAGCTTCAGACCAGGACTCATCCATGAAGACAACTTAGGCAAGGACTGGAAGGCAGGCTGGGAACAAGCTTGAGGAGAAGCAATGACTGGAGCAAATACCTGCTCTTGGGCCACTGGCACAGCCCATGGCTCCCCTGGTCGCTGGTGCCAACCAGCCAACAAATCCTGTCTGCACAGCCTATCCTCCCCACCGAGGGTCTATAGAGAAGACAATGTTTCATTAGCACTGCCTGTTGATCATTCAAGCAGGATGAGCCTATGTGGTGGACTTAGGAGCCCAGCCCTCTCCTCTATCCATAAAACACAAAAAAAGGACATTATAATCCTGCCCCTGCATACTCCTTTCACACAGCAGAAGCATTCACTGAATGACAGCACTGAAATAACATTCTACCTGGGTGAGGCTTTTTCCATCAGATATTTTTTTTAAGGTGTAGTAAATAAGGCACGAAAGCCAGATAAAGTCTCGGGAGAGGCAAACCAATGTTGACAAAGAAGTGGTTCTTGCTTTGCTTCTTTTACAGCTGCTATGAAATCAAACAAACCTTAAAATAAACTTCTCACATCCCTTGTTGCCAGACCCTTGCACAAGGACAGACCCATGATCAGGTCTGCACATGGGCTGAGCTCTCAGCCACAGAACTCCATTTCACGGACATCAGAAATTAAGAGGAGAGAATTCCTGGCAGCTTCCCAGAAGAGCACCCAAAATTGGCTGAGTACCCTGTGTGTGCCTCAGCTCCCCATTTACAGAGCTGCTTTCCCACAAACACACCATGAACTGCAACTGCTCAGACATTTATGAGCAGCACCACAGAGGAGCATATTGGACTACTTGTGTTTCTGTCCTTGGGGCAGGTCTTAAGTACACAAGTAAAGCACAACCTCAGAGCTGTAAAAAGGAAAATAAAAACCCCACCAAACAACCACAAATACAGATCAGTTATGCACAATGAGCAAGGCAGCATCAAGCCAAGCAGCAGCTGTGGAATCACGCAACCAGAACCTGCAGTGCACACACAACTCAGATTTGGGCTGTATAACTTAAAAGCTGTCCTGCCTTCTGAGAGCCTGGCTCTGCAACCCCTTCTGTATTTCCAGAGAAAATACAGAAGTCCTTCCACTTTCATTAAAGATCCATTCCCTTTTATTAAAGCAAATTCTAGGACAAGTCAAGGGCTACAGCAGACCACTGGCAATTAATTCTGTAAGTTGGCAGCTTGTGCTTAAGCAGAAGAATGATTATCATCTCAGAGGAATTGGCTCTGTGCAAATACTGTGCCTTTAGCAGCACCACAGAAGACCAAGAAACCCAAAAACATCCCTTCTGCAGAAAAGAGGCTCAGGAACCAAGGACACAGAGCAGCAAAGGCACCCGGGCAGTGCCTCAGTCAGGGATCTGAGACTGATGTGATCACTGCTGCCAGACCTTATCCTCTGCTACCCAGAACAGGGTACAGCCTCAAGGGCAGGAATTGAAAATCCAGTTACTGAGTGCTAGGTTGGCCACAGGTCTGGGGAAACACAGACCCAATTATTGGGACATTATCAGGATATCCTAGAGAAGAAATCCCTTGCTATTGCACTTTCTTCCCATGAACAGAGAAACTCACCTGTTGCAAAGCAAGCTGAAGCAGGACTGTGTCTCCCACAGGTCACCAGGATACAATGCAGCAACAGGGACACAGCCAACCCCCCCAGCCACAGCTCCAGCAGGAGCTACGCCATGGCCACGGAGAGAGATGACCTGTGCCAGTTACGGCTGATCCAGTCTCTCACCCAGCCACAGTCTTGTCCCAGCAACACCCCAGCAGGACCCTTCTTCCACACCTACCAACTTAGAAGTTTCTCACTGCTTTCCCCAGGTACTGCAAAGACCAACATTTTCATTTCAAACCCATCTTGTTCGAGATGAACTGAACTTCCTTGATCCTCCTCCCCAAACCAGAGCTAAAGATTCTCTTTCTCCAGTGAGCAACACCAAATTAGCTTCTCCACAGGGCTTTTATAAGGGACTAGTTTTTGCAGTTCATCTGCTCTGAACCTACTTTTTGACACAAACACACAGCTAATAGTCTCCTGGTAACTGGCTATAAAAAATTTCATTAGAACTACTGATAACACCAACAGCTAAATTCAGTTTTGTGAAAAATAGTAAGTGCAACTACAGAGAAAAGAGGTAGAATGTATTTGGACATTTGGAGAGTGGGTAGGGGTTTTCATGGTGGTATTTTTGGTTTGGGATTTTTTTTTCCCAAGAGTTTGTTTTCATAAAACCTAAGAGAAAGAAAGCCAAGGATGTGGGAGGGCTTAAAGATGCTCAAGGACCAGAGAGACCCAAAGCTATCTAAGACATGGCTGCTTAAGAATCTGGCAAGAGCAGAAAGGGGCTAGAAGAAGCAATACAGGAAGGATGAGAAAGCTAGCCAGGAATTTGGCCAAGGGAAATGCTCTAAAACAACTTCAAGATTGTAAGACACAGCATTAAAACATGCCTGTGGGGCAATCTCAGACGAGGAGAAGCAGGATATGATCACCTTCTCACCCAGCCGGAGCTTTTCACTTCAGAAAAACAGCCAGTGACGGAAAAAGCAAGCCAAAAACCCCTTCCCACCAGCACAGCCTGTGGTTACCAAAGCCCTGGCAGGTGGGCTTAGGTCAGCCACCATGGCCCACGCTCTCCAGAAGTCATCATCACCATCCCACAGTCTCCAGCATCAGCTGGCCAAGAACAGCACAAGGTGGAGTTGCACACCCAGGGGAATGTGGGGGGCTGGCAACATGCTCACAGCTGTTCCCCCCACTTACTGGGAGCCCTGCTTAGCGCTTAACCACACCCCGCGTTTGTTTTCTTCCAGATTAGGGAGTTACAGCAACCAGGGGAAACCCACATGGGTAGAACGTGGGAAGGAGGACCAGGGATCTTCTGACAGCAGCGACTGGCTCTGTCAGCTCAGCCCCCGATCGGCTCCCGGCCGAGGTGCTGAGCAGGCTGAGCGCTGCTGAGACGGGCACACGGGCGGTCTGAGGCTCGGCTGCGCGGAGCTGAGCAGCGGCTGAGGGGGAGCCGCCCCTTTCCGGCCCTGCAGCCTCGGAGGCAGCCACCGCGCCGAGGGGCTGCGGGGCACGGGTGGCAGGACACGACCTTCCCGCCTGAGACATCGCACAGGTGTGAAGCGCTGGCAGCAGTAAGACAGCGTTTAGGTGCGCGATTAAGCATTTGAAACATCACCTGCAGGGCTTGACTTGCTGTCCTCACCCAGTGTAAAATCTCAGCGCAGAGATCGCAAAGGAATAGTGGGGAGAAAAAAGGCATTTCTGCAATACCTCAGATAAGTGAGGCTTCCGGAGTGTTGTCTGTGTGAAGACAGATGGGAAAAATCAAGCCAAATTAATGCCAGAAATTAATTTTAAAAGTATGAGTTAATATGCATTAATGACCTTGGTACACCCCCACATCTGTAGCTATGGTAAGCTTAAATTTCCTTCATTTCCATTCACTTCCAGCATGAACTAAATGAATTTTAATTAAGAGGGTCCATGCTGAAACTTAACACCATTTCTGACATCAAATTTTCTAACCATTCCTTAATTAACCTTTCTGAATTTTTCTCCTTAGATTGCAAGCATATGATCATCTAATTAAGCAATCCATCCATGAATATCTAATAAAATAGTTACCCAACTGCACTCCCCTAATAACTAGGCAAACTTCCTAACCTTAGAACATGTAGTTCATCTGAAAGAGATGGGTGTTTTGCCAAGTGATTTACAAAGTGGTAAGAAGTTTCCAAAACACACAGTGGAAAGGGAGAGGGGAGCTATATCACACTTGAAAATTAATTTGACTGTTACCCCAGGTGCAGATTTTAAGGAGTTCACCTCAATTTTTAAAAACGCACTTCTAACCACATTTGAAATTGCTGAGCCACATCCACAGAACCTAAAATAATTGCCACTCCACACCCACGCTATGTTATAAAAGAATAAAACAAAAGAGACAAGTAGCAACTGCTCTGAAAATCAGCAGATAAATCTACAGAAAATTACGTCCCATCCATACAGTTCCCCCACCTCTGTGCACTGTTCAGACCTCTCTGTTAAAGCAAGCAGCCTGGCAGTGGTCCATGCACACAGGACACGGAACCACTGCCCAACACCAAGGCTCCATCACCTTTTCAGACTCCTCAGTCCACAGGTAGCTGCTCAGTCTGCAGGATTCAACACAGCTGTTCTTTAAACACACATTAAATTAAATTTGAAGAGCCTAAAAATGCCAGTGATCCCTCACTTTGTCCCATTAGCAGAAAGTCTGACTAACCCATCACACAAGGCATTCCAGCCGTTGCTCTTCCTTCCTCTCCAACTGGGGACTCCCACATCTCCAGAAATACCCTTTCACGTTACAGGCACAAGCAACACTTATTTCTACCAATTCCATTTTTGCCTTTGGGAATCCCCATGCCTCCAATACTAAAATACATCCTTGGGACTATTTCATCTCTGTTCTCAGTTCCTTCACCCTGAATGCCATCCCTGTCAAACCGAAACCTGCCCCTGCAGTATTTGTTGGAGGCAAGTCCTAACACATCACTTACTTCCCCTCCACAATGGGTTCTGTTCAGAAAGGTGCAAGGCAGCTCCCCAGACAGCTACAGGCTTCACAAAATATACATTATCAAGCTATGGAAGAAATTTGTTCAGACACAACCAGTCACTCTTTTATGATCTTCCCAAGAAAGCAACACTCTCATGGACATAAGCATTTGTGAAAAGTGGATTTCAGAATTGCAAGAACAGCTGTTAATGGGAAACAAGCTTCATATTCAGACACCATCATCTAGATGAGAGCAAAATCCATCCAGCACCTTCCAGACACTTATAAAACATATCAAGTATTCATCAGACTTGCCTGTGAAATACCAGCCCAGAGGAGCCAGGACACAACTTTTCCATTTTTGCTACATTTCTGAGAATGAACTTCACTTACAAAGTGCCCAACTCCCTGACAGTTATTTACACTGAACCTCTGCTGGAGAAATACAAATATAAATTTATATAAAAATGTAAGAAACCCAAAAAATAGAAAGTATCATAGAATCATCATAGAAGGTTTTGGGTTGGAAGAGACTTTAAAGATCGTCTTGTTCCCCTGCCATGGACAGGGACACCTTGCACTATCCCAGGTGGCTCCAAGCCCGTCCAACCTGGCCTTAACACCTCCAGGGATGGGGCAGCCACAACTTCTCTGGGCAATCTGTTCCAGTGCCTCACAGGGAAGAATTTTTTCTGTCAGTTTGAAGCCGTTTCTCCTTGTCCTGTCCCTCCAGGTTCTTGTAAATAGTCCCTTTCCACCTTTCCTGAAGGCTCCCTTCAGGCACTGGAAGGTCCCAGTTAGGTCACCCTGAACCCTTCCTTTTTCCAGGCTGAACAATCCCAATTCTCTCAGCCTTTCCTCACAGGTGAGGTGCTCCATCCCTCTAATAATCCTGGTAGCCTCTTCTGGACTCACTCTAAGAGGCCAATGTCCTTCCTGTGCTAGGGACCCCAGACCTGGTGGATGCAGCCCTCCAGGTGGGGTCTCACAAGATCAACAGGGAGATTTTATCCCATCAATTGCAATCTTGTACACCTAAATTTCTAATTTCCTTAAGACCCCTTGCAAGCACAAAGAATAGCAGGACCACAGTCAGGTCACAGGGATAACCAAGAATTAACACAGTGATCATCCATCCCCAGACCAAAGTAAAATCTTGAATTTAGGAAGAACTAAACTGTGATGGAAGGAGATAAAAACTAAAACCAACTAAATAAATAAACATTAACCCAACTTGGTTAACAAAGGATCACATTCAAATTTTCAGTCTTGTTAGGCAATGTGACTCACAGCATGAAAGCATCTTCTCTGAGAAGTTTTTTAATAATTTATTCATTTAAGATACAAACTAATTGCTTTTGGTATGCTCTGTGCCTTTGGAAGAGAGCAGCTCAGGCAACAGAGCTCTGCTTGCAGCCTTTCATAAGGATTCTGTCTTGCAAACAAATTTAGAACAAAAAAGTCATTACTCTGATGTTGTGCATTAAATGTTATTTCAAGGTAAAAACAGGTCCTTGAGATTAGCAGGGGGAAACCAGGACCACAGATGTCTTTTAGTCCCCAGGAGATCCATTTTAGAAAGCTGCCATTGCTGCACAACTGCTGTGGCATTTTCTGTTGTCATTCCATCCCAGTGAGGGTTATCACACTCTCCCCACATGCTTGGGACTCTGCTGGCACACACAGAGTATTTGTAGAAAATCCAGTGAACACAGTCAGGTTGATTGGAACCCCTTTGACCTCCTAATCAGCAAACGCTGTACCACAAAGACACAAAGGGCAAGCTGCAATGCATACTAAAAAAATTAATCACTGCTGTAAACAACTTTTATTTTTCTGCAGAATTTTACAGCTGAAAATCCAAACTGCTGCAGCCACTGTAAGCAGAATGGATGCAATATTTATGAAGGGAGCATTAGCTTGTTTCCAGTTTCCATCAGCGCTGGGAGTCCCAGGCACAAGCTCTGTGACAAACGCCCGCCAGTGACCAAGGATCAGTGTGGGATGTACAGCCAGACAGATTGGCATCCTGTGCTGGGTGCATGCGGGTTCTCCACTTCCTCAGCAGCACTGAGGTACCAGGAGCAGCTTTGCCTAGCTCATTTTCAGTAGCTGCCTGTTCCCAGAGCTAACACACATCAGGAGCACAGAGAAACGTCAGCACAGTCTGGCACAGAGCTCTCTTCTGCCTGTACAGACACCATTTGCAGGCGAAGGAGTCTGGAGCACAGGAGACAAGGCAGAAAAGCAGAGGCCTCCCTGTACTTCAGTATCCTGTTGTTAGAAGGAGGGATGGTATGTGCAAACAGACCTTTTTATTTTAACTATTTATAGAAAAAGAAACAGCAAGATTCTGTGTTGCAGCTTTCTACACCAAGCTCTGTTTGAGAGCGGAGGTTGTGGGAACTTCTGAGCAACAGACCACAAGCAAACATTCAAGACCACTGGATGACTTGGTGGCAGAGCTCTTAATTTCAGACATCCCGAGCTAAGCACCCCAGGCAGCTTCCAAACTCTGCAGAGGGACCAGCAAACCCAAGCTAGGCAAAGGCACCGCTTGGAACCTGCTGAGACAAAAAACTACAGGAACGACCTCCTCTGCTCTGATTTCACAGAAGAGCTCCTGGACACTCAGAACCAAATTATGTTCCATACCCAAGATCTGCACGTGAACATGCTGCTGTACACGCACTCCACCTGGAAGGACCTTACCATGGCCCATGCTCCTGATACATGCTGGGAAGCACACACACACCAGTACACACATTTCTCATTGCTCCTCAGTGTCCTTCAAAACAAGGAATCTATCCTGCAGAGCTGAAATCATAATGACAGGTAGAAATAGGCTTAAGAGCTGCTTTAAATCAGCCAAGTCACTGCTTTGCAGACACGGTTCTGGACTCTCCTTTTTATTATCGTTCGCCTCGTCGCTTGGGGAATCAGCAGGAAAACTCACCTGCAAGGGGAACAAGCAGATGTGCATTCACATTCAGTGCCATCAGTGACCCACAGGGAGGGATTTTACAGAAGCTTCGGGTTCACATCTCACTAAAGGCTGAGCTGCAGCACACATTCAGAAAGGCAATAAACCTTCATTTTTACCTAAAAGCAAGTGGCTCAAACATGTAAGTTTTCCCAAGGTTTTTAATCACACAAGTGATTAGAGGATCTGATAACAATGATCCCTGCTGGCTCAACATCTAAGAGCACTTTATACAGAAAGCATCTCATTTCATCTTCTAGTTTTTTCAGCAGCACAATTATAATTAAAAGAACATTCAAAGGAGCCACTTGTATTTCACACTTCACTGACAAGTTACCCAGTCGAGCAGCACAGAATTCAAGCACATCTGAAGCCACCAGGAATGTTCTTCAAACACAAACCTGTCCAGCGGCTGGGCCACCTTACACTCGGAAGCAAAGCCAGTCCTTGGTGAAGCAGCTATAGTGAAAGCTGTAAAATGTAGGTCAGCGTTCTAAGAAGGGCTATGGTTAAGACGAAGTATCAGATTGATTCATAATGCTCTCTGATTGCTAATCCTGTGCATTTACATCACTCTTCCAAAATCTGAGGGCTATGGAAAAGGTCTGGATACTTTGTAAACGATCATCAAAACAATTCTGTCAGACCTTTTACAGTGATCTTTATGAGTGTTGAGTAGAGAACAGGAAAACGACATTTTCACCGGTGGCTGTGCACGCCACTGAACATCTCCTGTGGAAAGGGACGAGGACCATGACTCTGCAGTACCATTTCTGCCCTTCCAAAAACTGCCAGTGCAACAGAGCAAGGGTGTGAGGAGAAGCACTGGCAGTCGAAGAACTTGAGTTCAACATCTCCTCCACATCAGTCAGCCTGAGAGCAAAGGGCAACACAACCTGATCCATTACCATCCCCCGATTCCTCCGGCCCACAGCAGGACAGGAGCTGGGTGAGACTGTGCTGCCCAAGTGCTCTGGTTAAGGTGCCTGTGTGGGCAGTGTTGGGGACTCACCCCCTCGGCACAGGGCTGCCCTTCAGCGCTCACCTGTCCTCCAGCAGAGGCCACAGGGACATGAGCTTCTGAATACACAGTAATCTGCTCCTGCCGCAGCTTCCCTTGCACCGCTGTCTCAAGGACAGTTAAGATACAGAACATTACTGGCTGCATCTGCTCTGCCCTTCATTAGGCCACCCCTGCCCACCTCATACTGGAACCTCTAATTCCTCTCGTGTATTCCCAGCTCCTGCAGGAGATGACTTGGCCAGCAGTCACTGCAAAGCAAGGTTTAAGTAACTCACCTATTTTGTCCCTAGAAAACTAGGTCTCCGTGAACAGTGATCTGCATTTCCACTCTTTAGTTTTAACCAAGTTACAGAGCACAAAAACAGCAGCCACCAGAGCAGGCAGCCTGCTCAAAGCCACATCAACAAATATTTTTGTGTCCAGGAATTAAGTTGATATGATCACATGTTCCTCTTTTCTGAACCCTAACCTCACATTTGCTATCAGCAGAAGACACATACACACCCAACTGAGCACTGCAGCTCCAGTGATAATGTGGCAACTCACTAATGTGTCCATCTCCATTTTCAGGCCACACGCCACTTTTGCCAGAGGCACACGTTTCGGCAGAGGACCCCACAATGTTCCCACAAACCCACAAAACACAGCTCCTTCCACCGTATTTGGCTTTCCTAAGAGAAGCAACCATTAAGTGAGAAAAGAAAAGCAGTGCATAGATTTATCTGGAGCCAAGCTGCAGCTTTGCATGGCTGTCCTGTCCCCAACACTGACAGAGCACACACCTTGGCACTACAGAGCTGCTCATCCCTGCAGCACCATCAATTTATCTGCTAAACCAGAAGAAAACAGATGATTTGTCTCAACTCAGCAGCTGCATCACCTCCAGAGCAGTGGCTTATGCCCAGGTGAGGCAATCAGCTGCCCAGAGCAGAGCAGACCTGGACATGGGCTGCCTGCCCTCTGAGATTCCCACATTGGCTGACTCCAAGCCCCTAAGCCCTCACCCTCCCACATCAAGAACTGCAGCTAACAGGAAAAGTCTGCCTCATTAGACACTCTTGGCCTCCATCCCAGGGGCCTTTTGGGGAAGATTTTTCCTGGTAATATTCTTCCTCTCGGGGAAGATTTAGCATCACTTATATCTATATAAGCTCAGGTATTTAAAGCTCCACCTCAGCCTTCCCTGACACAGTGACCCAGGGCACTGTGATGAAACACAAGGGGTGAGTATTTGTTACCTTGTTTTGTCCTGGACATCAGGAGATGGGGACAACTTTCCAGGATGCGCAACCAAGGTCAGTAAAATACTCAGTTTTTGCAGCAAAAGATGAGGACAGAAAGCTGTCCCTTCCCCCCTTGGTAACACACCTTTATGTACGCTTACCCCGTTCTGCTGGGGTCTCCTTCCACTGACTCCTCTCTGAGAGCAGGAGGATGATGCAGCCTTGCATCACAGTGCTCCCATCTATTTAAAGTTATCCCAGCTCAGAGAAATTATTCCAGGTTAGCTACCAGTCTTTAGGCAAGTGCAGTCCTGTGAGTGTGCCACTAAAGGAGGAGTCACAGCAAGAGAGTTAGACTCATTCCTCACACATTAATAGGCAGCTCTGGTTTCTCACTCCCTCACAGCCAAGAAAATCTCCTGCTACATCCAGCTGCTATCCCATGGCACCTTTCCCCTTGCAGATATTTCTGTTTTGACACTGTCAGTGATTAGAACCAGTTGCGGCAAGCAGATACGGAAACAGCATAAAGCAGCAGCAGTTCCCACTCCTTCACCCACTGGTCCCCATCCACTGCCCTGATTTACTGGGGGCTCACAAATGCAGGAACAGAGATTTGCCCTGAAAGACTAGTACGCGGCAGCACAAAAAACACGCTACACGTTATTTATTCTCTCTGCAGCCTGACCTGCTGTGCGCTATTAGAGACGAATGTAGGCACTTCTAAAATTACTCACATAGTAAATCCCCTGCTACGACTCGCGGGTCCCTGCGGGCTGACCCAGGCCAGCAGGGATCTGTCAAATTCAGGCGAGGGTGAGCACAAACCGGAGGAAGGCAGGAGCCGGGGTCTGCCTCACCCCCCGCCCATCCTCTGTCCCTCGGTGCCGCCACCGGGCGGGCTCCGCAGCCACCATCGACTTTTGTGCTGCCAAAGCCCCGGCGGGGAGAGGAGTAGGAGCAGAGGGGACAGGCAGCCATACACATCTGCCGCTCTTAGAAGTTTATACTGATGGGGTTATAAACATAAACAATTAGAATTAACAAAAGTTACGCCGCAGCGGAGCTGGCGCTCGTCCGCCCCACGCTGCTCACCGGAGCCCACTCGCACCCGGGGGCCGCCCCACGCCAGAGCCGAGCTCCCCGAGGGCGGTGGGACCGGGCCGGGCGGGGCACGGCCCTTCCCGCCCTCCCGCGGCACCTGCGACCCCGGCGGCCCCGCTGCCCCTCAGTCCTGGCTCACCGCCGGCCCGGCCCCGCTGCCCCTCGATCCTCGCTCACCGCCGACGCTCAGTGGCTCACCGCCAGCCCAGCCCCGCTGCCCCTCGCTCACCACCGACCCTCAGCCACTCACCGCCAGCCCCGCCTCGCCGACCCGCAGTCGGCCCCTCACTCACAGCCGCCGCCCGCCTTTGTTGCCGCCGCGGCCGAGGCATTTAAGGCGCTGAGGCGGGGGAGGCGGGGGCCGCCGCGCGGGGGAGGTGCCGCCGCCAGCCCGGCTGCCTCGGCGGGCACGGGGCATCCTCCTCACCCTGCTCATCCTCCCGCCCCTCACGGCACAGCTGCGGAGAGGAGGAGCGGCTCCCCGGGAGCGGCAGCCCCCGAGCCGCCCCCCAGCACAGCCCGGGTGTTCCATCGGCCCGGGGAGCGGCGGGTGACACCGGGCCGCGGAGCGCAGCCCCGGCCGAGAGGGCTCGCTCGGTGCCGCACACGGCTGGGACAAAGTGCCCCACACCCTGCAGCACCCTCGGTGGGAGCCCCAGCGCCGGCCCTGCGCGCCCGGTTCGGGGAGCTCTGCGTGGAAAGGCACAAAAAGCGATCGTACCCCGCTAGAGACACGGGCAGAGCCCCGCGCTGGCAGAGCTGCCATCTAACTCCATCACTATGGGCTCATTTCGAGTATACACTGCAGATACATCAATACTTCATTAACGAGCCGCAGGCAGCTTCCCCCAGCGCCTATTTCAGGGCTGCCCAGGGAGAGCCCTCCGGGCCGTGGCTCCCTCAGGGCCCACCCTGCGCCCCCAGAGATGCCCACAGCGTGGAAAATGGGGCTCATGGCTAATGTCTGGCTGCAGCTGGCTTCAGCCTTTAACTCCTTTTGGCCTCTTCTCTGTCAAACAAAATCACAAGCAAGGATCAGTGCATGCAATACATTTTGCCAAGCTATGTACTAATCAGGCTCCGGGCAAGGTAACCTGATTATTGTGATCATAAAAGTTCAAAGTCTGAGCCCTTGCCATGCAAGCCAAAACAAAGGTCCTGCTTAAATCAGCGCCGGTCCCCACTGGGGCTGCAGAACACAGTACCACTGTACCTATCCTGGCTGCTGTGCTTCCAATGCTTAACTGGAAAGAGCAAGCAAACTGTTTCTGGTATTCATCCATGTTTTTCCAACTTGAAAGGAGTCAGCATCTGGTGTGGGGTTATATCCTACAAGTTTGTGTCCAAAATCAGCATCTCACTTTGCATTACTCCCACCTTGGCTGCAGATGACGTTCCCTCGCACAATGCACCTCTCTGCTCCCACCGGACAGAGCAAGGTCTTCACAAGGGCTTTCCAGCATCAGAGAACATGTAACATCTGCAGGGATACATAAAGTATTGCAAAATAAACCCTCAGAAAATAAATAGCCCACAGTGCTGTTGCAGCATTCAGGTTCACGCTGCAACCCCGTGCACTCCCCAGGTACTCCCGTTACAGCTGGTACCAGTTTGAGCCAGGTGCTGGGGGGAGAGCTGACAGGGGAGAATTGTGGCTTTCATGTGCGATGCAGCCGTTTCCTGGTGCCTCTCCCTGGCTGCAGAGGGGCTGGATGGGATGTTCCCTGCAAGCAGTTTGATGCACTGCCAGGGAGAATCAGGGAGGCAGAGCCTGCTTGCCTGGACAAGGTGCAGGACTCGGGTTCTGGGTGGGTTTACACACCCTGTGCCCTTCAGAACCCTTGGCTGACAGTGCTGCTCTTGGAGCATGAGCACTGGAGTTGGGGATTCACAGCAGGCAGACACTTTCCTGGACAGGCAAAGTGGTTTAGGGCACTTCCTGGCTTTAAAAGCTGGTTAAACCTTACATATGTGCTGAACCCGAAGGCAGATGAGTTCCTGTGGCTCTTTTGAGTAGGGACATAAGTGAGATGGGCAGCTGGCCAGCCCACACTTACCACTAATTGGGGTATGTTTATGTGGATATTTGCTCAGAAAGGTCTTAGCCTGGGCTGAGATCCTTCACTCAGCATCTTCTCAGTTCTTTTGCACTTAGACCGTGTGGAGGTAGGTACCTGCTGTCAGTGCAAGGAGCTGCACGAAAGCCTCCTGCCCTCTCCTTCAGGGCTCCAGGTCAGGAACACACGGGCTTGCTTTCTGCCTCTTCTATCTACTCACTCCCCTCTCGCAGAAGTCCCCTTCTCACTGGTCCTTGGCTCAATCTCAGATTCCTCTTGAGCTGTGCTGCTTGCAGAAAGGAGCATAATTTAGCAATTTTACCTGCCTGGATTGTGCAGAAATCCCCAAACCACTGTAACACTCCCCCAACACACACATACAGACACACACACACACATCCACTCACACTGCTCATCCCTCCCTTCTTGCTGTAATGAGGTTTCAGACCATGAGGGTACCTGAACAGGGACCACCCATGGTAGAGAAAACCTTTCCCCTACCTTTGGAAACTCTTACAAAATCTGCAGATAACCGAAAGCGGTGTGCTGGAGCCCAGGAACCTCTGGGGGGGTGAACCTCACCCACTCACCTTGCCATGCCCCCGGGCAAGCAGCACAGGAGACCACAGAGAGAGTGAGGGAGAGCATCCAAATTCCAGAGGGCTGTGCTGAGCTGTGCTGGCTTTTTCAGGCTCATGACTTCTACCTTCCAGCAGAGCTTCTTTCTGGAGAACAAAGCTGGCATCAGCATCTTCGTCCAAGTCATTTTTTCCTATGCTGCAGAACAAGCAGTTCAGGGAAAAGTGCTGGGAGTCATAGTCACCCCTCTGGATTTGTCACTCTAAAGAGATCGGCAGAGTCAGAAGAAGAACAGCATATAAAGGTGGCTTTTGTCCAAGCATGCTCTTGTCCTGTCCCAGCCACATCCCAGGCCAGTTCAGGGACTCCTGTACCACCCCCAGCATCAGCAGCTGCTGCTTCATATCCCAGCACTACTGATTTTCTGGGCTATATGTGTGTGACTTCTACTCATGACTGAATCAGTGGGGAAGGGGCACACTTACCTGTGCAGTACTAGAAACATAACAGACCAGCACTCAGCTGCTCAATGAAGTGATTACTATTTATGTTCTGTGCCTGCTAATATTAGAAGTTCGAGAACAATAAATAATGCTTTTTATGGGGCTTTTAAACAGAATCTTCCTCAAAGACTCCTTCCTTTACCAAGAGGTCTGTAAAGGTGGGTTTGAGTGGCTCTTACATGAAAAAATATTTTGTCACATCTTCAATTCCTTAGCTCTTTGCTTAAAGCTCTAATAGCTTTAGGATAAAAAGTTGCCACCTCCTCAATTGCCTGACCTGACTGTCCTTGAGCTGCAGGGAAACCACACATGCTGGGCAGAGTGGTTGCAGGGAAGTCCCACCGTGCTTGGGATGTGCATGAATACCTTCACCCTGTGCAATGGCAGAAATTTTCTCCAGAAGCTTCTGGCTTCAGCACAATGAAACCAGCTAACAAAAAATACTGAAATTACTCTTAACACCGCACATTGTCCTTCCTTGCTGCCAAAACCTGCATTCTTGACAGAGGTTTGTCTAACCTGGTCTTAAAAACATCTGTTGGGGGAGATATGCCAACCCGTATCTTTTCCAGTCCTTATTTATCCTGCAGTTGGAAAGTTTCTCTCCATGTCTTTTCAAAAATATCATTGTAATTTTCCCCTATCCCCAGTGGGAGACCGATTTACTGCCTCACTCTGTGGTAGTCTTTTATTCACTTAAAGGCTTAATTCGTCTCCCTAGTCCTCCTTCCTCTGGATTAACCAATGCCAGTTCACTCCACCTGCCTTCACAGGTTATGTTTCCAAGTCCTCCAGTCTTCCTTGCTGCCCATCTCTGGTTCTTCCCCAGTCAGGCTTTATCTTTTGGCATCTGTCCTGAAACCTGCCCTGCCCTGAGCAGAGGAAAAGTGTTGCATGGTGTCTACAAGTGCACTTCTGTCTGTATTCTTCATTTCATTTATTCTTCTCATAGTGGGAGTGTTGTTAGAGGCTCGTGTTCAGCCTGCTGTGCTCTGCACTGACCAAGGAATTTTTGGTAAGACCAGTGCCCTCCAGCCCCTGGCCAGGCTCCTCAGGCAGCAGCAGCAGCCAGACCCCTCCTCAGAGAGGGACGTTGAGCAGAGAGGAGCACGATGCCACTTAGCCCTCTTGGCCCTTGCACATGCTTTTCCTCCTGGCCCATTTAGGATCCTTGGTTTCTTGTACAGGCAGGGTGAGTATTGTTTCCTGAATTCCCATGGGTGCACTTTCCAGGCAAAAGTGAAGAAAACAAGAGTTAGACCACAGTGTTTCATCCCTTGGCCTGTTCCAGTCTCCTGGGACTGAGCAAGTCCACCAGAGCCCGTGATTCATTATGCCTGTGTTGTATTTATCTCTTCGGTTGGGACGTTGCTATTCAGTAAAAACATGACACATTTAACTGTGGCAGAAACAGCACACCCCAGGCAGCAGGAGCAAGGAGAAGGGAGGATGTATAATCCGTGCTGGCACACACACAGCGTATACACACAGCAACAATTAGGCAGGTTCAATGGTCTCAGATTGCAGATGCAGACATTACAAATGCAAGTCTACACACAGCCCAACGTAAAACAGGCAGATCCCATCTTTTTGGCTGGAAAATTCTGTGTCACTGAATTGCCTCCCATGGAAGAAAGCAAAATCTCACTCTGAGCTAGGATTCTGCTTGCAAATGAACGGGTCAGCACAAATGCCAGCAGCCTGTGGGCCACGGTTTCTTCTCCAATTCTACCAGCACGAGCACAGAGTTTAGGATGGCACAGCAGCTCATCCTCCCTTCATCTGTCAGAGGAGGGAGAAGGGCCCAGACCCTGAGCTGGGATGTGGCTCCCCAGGGAAGCCCCTGCGCTCAGCTCCCTGTCAGAGCAGCCCAGGTTGGCCTCTGTGCACAGCAGTGGGGTCAGGGCAGTGAGGAAGGGTGTGAGGTTGAGTACACAGCACATCTTAAACACAGCAGTCACTCTTTGCTCTGCCCAGGCCCTGGCAGGATGTTGGATTTTTTGCACAATCTGGCCCCTACCCAGCAGAATGAGTGAAACCCAGTGTGGCAGGTCACGGCAGCTGGGGCTTTCTCAGATGTGGTTTTTGGTCACGGGGACTGACCATGTTGCTCCTCTGCCTCCGGGGCCCCAGGCCATGCTCTGGGCACAGCACAAGCCCTTGTACACTGTTTTATAACCTCCCAGGGCTGTGATTACTATTCTACAGCAGCGGGGCAGAACAGCATACGCACAGACACAGGTAACCCAGCCCCACTCACCTCCCACCTCCTCCCACACTGGCACTGGAGGAGGTTGCTCTGAAGCCAGATCATGATGCACAGCAACATGCCAATGAGAAAAAGCACACCACTCCCTTTGCTGTTATGTTCCAGCCAAGCTAAAAATAAACTGCAGGTAGAATTTTCTTTGTTTTCTTCACATGGTAGAGAAGATTCAAGTCCAAACAATGAAGACCTAGAATGATTCCTGCAACCAGTATCCATGATTATGTACATTGCTGATGTCTTCAGCTCTTTGAGAGTATAAAGCGGGGAAGAAAATGGCATTGAGAGTTATTTAGGTAAGAGAAGAAATCATATACTTTTAAGCTTACCAGAATCAGATTACGAGTGACGTTTTTCCTCTCACCCCTGCACATTATCTTGATCACAGTTAGAAAAAGAAAAAAAAAGGGGGCAGGTTAGCCTTTCTACAAAGAAAATAAGGAAATCCTTTTCTATACAATGTCAGCAGGGAGAACTTGAGGCCCTTGTTGCCACAGAAGCTGCTGTCCTCCAAAGACCAATCTGTAGACTGGTTAAGTTCAGAACGTAACTGAAACATCTTTAAATTACTGCCTGAACATCTAAGGCAATGTCCTAATTCTGGAAGAAAGCCCAGTGTCACCTACCCTGCGAGCCATAACCTACTAAGGCAGCAGCAGGAGGCAACTGGGATTTCCCAGGCAAAACTGTTACCAGCAGAAAGGGATGGGGAGTACTGGTAATTTTTCACTAACTCATTTCCTGGAGGTAAGGCTGCTGCAGCCCCATCAGTGCTCTGGAGGAGGAGGAGGATGTCTTCCCTGGAGCACAGCCAACAGTCTGGGAGGTCAAGAGATGAGCAAGATAAATTTCCTTGGACAAGAACAGAGTTCCCCAGCCCAGGCTCTTGGGCAAGAGGAGGCCTCATGCAGAGCCTCATTTCTTTCTCCTGCATGCTTGTTTTTTCAGGCTGGCAGGAAGAGTGCAGTTGACTGCAGCCACTCCATGGTCAGTGTCCATTCCTGAGGGTCAGCAGAGGCAGTGCCCATCCTTGAAAGATTTCCTGTGTGCAGAAGAGCTGCTCTTCCTTCTAGAGATGCAGAGTGCAGCTGTCACAGCCAAGACATGACCATCAGCTGTCCCCAGTCAGACTTTGATTGAAGACCGTCCCAAAACTTTGCTTACTTGGTGGTAATCCAGACTTAGGTAGCTTTGGATTGTCCCCCTGGCTCAGCTCGGAGAGCAGCAGTTTGCTTCTCTGCAAAGGCAGCCCAAATCTGCCTGACTTTGCACTTAAGTGCTTTCACAGGCTCTGGTCTCTTGCTCTCTGGGGTCTCTGAAGTGTTTGGGTTTGTGTTTCGGCACTTTTATTTTAATTTTTTTCGGGGGGTAGGGGTGGGGAAAGGGATGACTGGTGAGGCAACAGCCTTCCCCATGAAGGTGAACTGCACATCCCTGAAATAGTAACACACCAAACCCTTCTTCTCTCCTCTCTCTACTATAAACCATCACAGGTCAAAAATAAAAGCACATCTGGCACGGCCACAGTGCCCTGAAGTTGTGCAGGGTCTTTCTTTTGTTGTCCAGAGGAATATTCTGAACCACAAGTTGCTTTTACAGGAGTATTATAATTTTGTCCCCTGTGAAATGCAAACAATCCACATGACTCAAAAATCCAATGAGCTTAGTCTGGGGCTGGCTGAGTTACCCTGTTTGATTGCCAGTCTATATTAATTAGACTGTGAACAATAAACCATTTCATTATAAGGCAGTCCAGAGTCAGACCCTGAAAAAACACTTCAGCCACTCTGGTCAGCACCTGCCATTAGTGGTAACAGAATGTTTTAATGAAAACTAAAAACTCCAACATGAAAACCACTCCATTCAAAGTGCTTTTATTGATGGAATTTAATAAAATGTTTTTCTTACATTTCTTAGGGAAAAAAAACCCCACCCAAAACACCCAGCAAAAGGTTAGTTAATTGGAAAAATAAATTCAAGAAAACATTTTAAAGTAGTACTCATCAGGACATCCAACTCCTCAGAATCCTGGACAGATGCAACATCTCCTACAGAGATGTTCCAGCCCAGCCCAGAATTAAGAAACAGCATGTCCAGACTCCATGTTTCGTAGCCTATCTGGTGTATGTTTGTGTGGAGTTGCAGAATTAGGAGCTTATCTGAGCTGAACTCAACCCAGTAGGTCTAAGAAACCTTTAAAGATGCATCAAAACTCAGCACACACTGAACAGAGAAAGGTGGCCTTGGCAGAAACCACCATTTTCAGTTTCATCTGGACCGTGGAGTGTTTTTGTACCCACCATGAGATCCCAGTGTACACAGGGAGTGCTTTGGGTTGGGCCAGAGATTCTGGGCTGTGCTCACCAGAGGGTATCACCTCTCACAGTTCCTGCCTGTCCCTGGCAAAGAGAGACAGCGATGAGGGGCCTTGCACAGGCTGCATCCACACTTCTGCAGGGCGTTCGCATCTGACTGATGGAGTTGTCGGACTCACTACAGCAGGGCTGAAATCAAAGGATGCATTAGGCAAAATTTAAGAAATTATTACTCACCTTCCTTTTTAGTGAACTTGTGATAAGCTAGCTCATATCCAAATACACACCATTCCTGCCTGCTTCTACAAACTCTACATTACCCCTTCTTTCCCTTAAATCCTGAACTGTGCTTTGAATCGATGAAAGTATAACATTTCTTCCTGAAGTAATCAGCTCCTTGACGTTGAGCAATGCTGTGCTGGAAAGAGTATGGCTCTCCACCACCCCTAGCAGGGAGGCCAGCGGGATATTTTTGCCATGTGTCACTCACATTAAAAGTCTGCAATTTCCCCTTGGTTCTCCTGGGTATAGTTTTATTATCATACATGTACCTGCATCCTTAATACACTCTACACCTTCAGATCCTGAACTCATCATCCTGAGATATGCAAAATAAATAACTGCATTTTCAAGTCACAAATGTGGAAGTTCAGGGATGGATTTTAAAGCCCTTACCCTGTTGATCCACACTCCTGTGGGCAAGAAGCTCCACCCCACAGTCCCAGCAAGATGTTGCTTAACACGGCAATGTGCAGATTCTGCATTTTTAAGATATCCAGAGAACTGTCTGGGGTAGTGAGAGGCATTTGGTTTCTCATTTTGTGACAGTTCGTTGGAAATTCAAGTGTACTTCCTCCTGATTCTGGAGCCTGCTATTCAGGGGATTTTGACATCAACAAATAAAATTATTTTGCATTCAGTCTTGATGCGGGCTTCCTGAAGAAGTGCAAAAGAAGGTTATTGTAAGGGTGCTGTAAATGCTGATTACAGCATGTCCTGTGCCCATGCTTTGAATCCTTGTTTGAGAAAAGACAATAGGGAAGGCAAGGTATCCAACAGGATGCAGCTATCTGGTGTGCTGACTTTTTAAACTACGTCCAAAATAGGCTTAAAAAGAGCTCACACAGCACCTACTTCAGCAGTGCCTGAAAAGGCACTTTCCAGGAATGACAACGCTTGTGATACTTGGTTGCTTTCGTAGCACCACAGCAAAATTTACTCCAAATGAGCCCTGATGTGACAAACTGGGGACTGGGACTATGCTCACCCTGAGCCCCACAGCTTCATGATTTAATAAAATATCTAGAATTTCTTCTACTAGAAGCACAGCATGGAGATTGTCAGGAAAGCTTGTCAGTCCATTACTATAATTTAACATCCAGATGCACTTTTTTGGGGACGATTTCCAAAATACTCTCAGGGGAAAAGCCTGTCACTGCTCCAGTGACTGGCCACCACATGACTCTGTGTGTCAGACCACTCCATGTGGCCACGGTCCTCCTTGCCTCCTGTCACAGGAATGAGACCTAAGCCCACCAACAGCCACCTCCCCTGCAGTGCCCACTGCCTGCATGGTGCCAATTAGGAATGAAAGAGAATCAGCTGTGGATTTACACAGGGCAGCAGCATCCCCCGAGCCAATGGCTGCTCCTTTCCAGCCTCTTCCCAGAAGCAGATGGAATCTAATGTTTGTCTCAATAGCATTTCCATGCTGCAGCATCACCAGACAGTGTGGGTACTGCACTGCCCTGGCTGGTGCAGCTCAGCCTTGCTGTTCTCTTACACCAGCAAGAACAGGCTCCTTCCTCTCTGCTGCCAGGACTGCCCCTCCTGCCCACCGCTCCCAGAAAATTCCCCAGCACTGCCACTCGTACGAGAAGGATAATTAAAGTTTTCTCTCTTTAAAATTCACAGCATGCATGGTGTTTTTAGAGAAATTGCTGTCCTTCACTATGTTTCCAGCGGACTCACCCAGCAGCACTAGTTACTAGGTGACTGCTGGTTTCTCAGTAAAAAATTGGGAAAGAGAAGGTGCAAAAACAAAATAAGAAAGCAGCACATCCAGGTGGATTTTTAGTCTCGCTGTTAAAAGTGTGGCTCCACTAATGCCGTGCATGTGGTGCAGGACAGACCCAGCACTTCCTTTTGAAACTTCAGCAGCGTAACTTGTCGAAGTAACCGAAATAAAATATATGAACTCTAGGTTATACTGGTTACACCTGTGGGCCAGGATCCAAAAAAACCTTCCCTCTTCCCACTGTCCTGCAAAGTGCAGGCTCTGATGGCCAGGCTACCTGTGCCTTGGTCCTCCCACATCCTTTGTGTTTCCTGGCACCAGGAGGGACCGCTCCCCAAGCTGGTACAGGATCCAAGGGTCAGAGGAGAGCTCTGGCTGCAGGGGAGTGCTGCAGAACGCTGCTGATTGCAAACCCTGCTCTGCAGGATGCCCACTAGCACCAGGGCACTGATGGTAAAGCACAGTGTCCCTAAAAGCACCAGAATTACCCTGGGGACCCACAGCCCACTGGAAAGCATGCAGCTGAGGCAAGAGAGAAGTGATGGTTATACTGCTGAAGGAAAACACATACAGGATTCATCTCTGACCTTGAGATTCCAGATAAATAAGGAGTCAGGGCTAATAAAGATGTCACCGGTTGGTAACATGCGTACAGGAATTTCAGACAGTGATTTATACTGACTGGTATATTTAACTGTAAAAATACAGTCACAAGCCAAGCAATTGAGAGGCAGCACTCCCTCCTCCTAAGGCCACCCTGCCCATGCCATTTGGTCTGGCTTGCTGTAGAAGTGTTTAAGTGAGGCTGTGGGGATGCCTCCCAAGCATCCACCCAGAACCACCTTAGATGGTGGCCCTTAACACCTCGCTGCTTTTGTGAGGAGTACTCAAGGAACTCAGGTACAACCTTCCTGCCTTACTTATGGCTGGTGTGGGCACCTGTGCAAAGTGCCTGATGCAAAGAGGTCGCCAGCCCACGGGCTTGACCATCCCTTGGCACGGAGGGTTGCGTTCAAAGCACAGCCTGGGTGGCACCCACCTGCCCTGCTGTACAGCACAGCTACCTGCCTGCAGCTGGCCGTGCCTGCAAAGCAGCTGCACACCCGGCTTTGAAGCACCAACCCTCTGCTCTTTGTCCCCTCCCTTGCAGCTGCCAGCTCAGCTCTGCCGGACCCATGGCAGGGTGAGGATGTAGCCTGTGTCCCCCTCAGCAGCTTTCACACAGAATGGATGCACCTCTTCAGACAGAGGGACCACCTGAGGCAGGAGATTTAAATGCAGTGTGGAAAATCAAACAAAAACAGTCTCCTCTAGGCACTGACTTAAAGCTGTCGCCTCCTTCCCAGCTTGACGAGGAATACAGAAACCTCCCACCCTGCACACGTCTGGGTGATTGCTGCTGCTTTCACTGTAATTTCACTGCTTTGCCTCCTTGCAAAACTAAGAGGGAACTTTCTAAAGTTGAGGAAAACGGCAAAAAATTTTCCATTCCCTGCTTTTTTCCTACCCTGCTTCCCTTTCCAGTCACTGAAGCACAAATGGTATATCAGAGGAACTTGAGCCTGTTCTTAAAACAGTCTCCGTCTCACCCACTGCTTTCTGCAAGACTGACCCCAGTTACTGTCACCTTGAATTTTTATAGTGCCAACAATAACCCTACTCCTCTACCATCATTTGGGTGTGTAGGATCATATTTCTTCACAGTTGCTATAACTATTTCTTTTCACAAGTTTTAAGTGCTGCCTGCTTGACCCATGCTTTCTTGATACATTTTATTTTTAATGCCACGACGATTTTGTCTTTCATGCATTTAACACTTTGTTCCTATAGGTATTACAGCAGCCTTCTCCTCTTTCTTTTCCCATTTTTCCCACTTCTTCTAATGAGGAGCACTTCAGCCCCCATGCCCACACTGTCTTGCAAGGTGCCTTTTTCATATCTCCAACACTTGGGCTCTTCTTTTGCTTGCTCACCATTAGATTCTGAACTGCCTGTGACTTGATCCTGTCTCCGTGCCACATAACCTTTCCACATGTTATTTTTATATCTGCCTGGCTAGGATCGTGGCTTTCTGAGGCATTTCTGGAGCTGCAGGCTCCTCAGCAATGCCTTCCCTGCCCCATGCAGCCTCTTGCCCACGCTTTCCCTGCCAGATCAGCTTCACTGCTTTCTCTTAGCCTATATCAACCTCAGGAAGTCCCATTTCCACCTAGGCATGGGCAGAATCACTGACACCATTTCTGCCAGTGACACAGGCCAAACCCCTCTCTGGTGGGACGCAGTGACTCTCCAGGCTCAGGCACAGGCATGAGCACTTCATGGCCAGCTCACGAGCTCAGCATCCTGTGAGCTCCTGCTCTCCTTTGTTTCCACGGTTGTGCAGCTGATGCAGAGGTACACGAGCTTCAGGCCAAGTCCTCTCCTCCTGCTTGTGAGGCCGAAATGGCAGCAAAGGCAGCAACCCCTTCCCCAGGGACTTGTGTGGAGACAGCCCCGAGGCAAGGGAAGGGATGGCATGGATTCTGTGTCAGCCATCACCCCCATGGCTGTGGTGCCTTTAAGACCTGCTCAGCGGTTCACCCAGATTTGGGGGCTGCCATTCCAAGGATGATTTATCTCCTGCCAGCGAGGTGGCCTGTGAGTCCAAAAGGTGGAGGGAGGAGAGCAGTGATGTGGATCCATGTGCTGCAGGAAATGTCGAAACATGCAGTGCTCAGTGACCAGAGGCTCCCCGCCAACAGACACAGGATATCTGCACGAGGATAGGCTCCCCTACCCCCAGGGACAAGGCTTTCCCTCCAAAGGTAGTGCTGTGATTAACTTTCTAATTAAAGGAGGGGGCAGAACATCTGCCCTTGCAGCCTGCCCAGCTCAGAACACAGGGAACACAACCCTCCCCTCTCCTGCACCCTTCATCACATTTTCTAAGAATTCTAAGTGTCACTAAATCTATTTACTTAGAATTTCCCCATGCCAGAGAAGATGATGAAATACATTTTTCTTAACACTTAATGAAATAAAAGCTCAGACCAAGCCTGGTAACCCCAGTCTCCACAGGTATCCTTCAGGGTGTCCTTCCACCTGCAAAATCAGCAGACCCACTGCAGGAGTGATCTGTCCTTCTGGGGGCACAACACCCACTCCCTGGTTGCCAGCACCCTGACATGTGCTGCCCCAGCCCAGGCTCTGCCCCTCCACACACCCATCAATGCACATGAGACTGTTCACAGGTACTGTGCTCTCTGCCTGTTCTGGAGCTTTAGCCTTCCATCTGTTTGTGCACAGACAAGGCACCAAGTGCACATCCCCAAACCCCATAGCTCTAAACAGGGGTTATCCCTGGCCTCCCTCAGCCCACATCTTTGGCATCTCTTCTTTTCAAGACACAACTTCAGAATCAGATGTGACCAGAGAACCTTCTACATAATGGTGTGTGAAGGGGAGGCTGTGGACTGGAAAAAGATCTTGCATAAATGAGGTTCACAAAGGAAGACGACTTCTGCGTTACCTACAATAACACAGGAAGCAAAGACTCACTGTTAGATAAGAACAACAAATAACTCTTCACTTTCTCAATAGCCATCCGAGCTCTAAAAAAAACTTTAGCCTCTTACCATTTCCTGTTTCCATGGTGGCAGGGTGCATCCCCTGCTGACCTCTGGCAGCAGATTTGGCCCTGGTTTACTGCAGGGCTGGTGAAGCCAAATGTCCCCAAGGGGAAGATGAGTGGTCACCAGCCTTTGCCATGCAGCAGAGGGACGAGCACCAGAGCCCTCTCCATGTGTCTGGCTGGAAAGAAAGAGGGAGCTGGCCTGGACAGCATCTTCCTTGAAGGAGAAGTCAAGATTTACCCAGGTCTGCTTTGAATGTGTTGGCACAGGGCCACCTGCAGCCGCTGGCCCCATTCCCTCCCGCACGAGTATTCACTCCCAGGAGCCCAGGGGCAGGGCCAGGCTCAGCACAGATCCCTCTGTACGGGGCTGGAGGAGGAGGCTGCGGTTTGCAGCTCCATCTGCAAGGGGCTGGGATTGCAAATGCCAGAAGGCTCCAGCTGAAAGGTGGTTTGGGTTTAGAGCAGCTATTGTTATTTCAGCAGCTGCAACGTGAGAGAAACATGCAAATCTTTCCCTATATTATATTAGTGACTTGTCCAAATCATATTGCAAAGTCCTTCCTAGAGAGCACAATGCTGCGGGGGACAAAAGGTGAGGGTCTAAACACAGAACAGGGAACAGGTGGGAAAAGCAAGTATGGAATGTGGAAGAGAGTAGCTATAAAATCTAATCTACCTCAGCCTCCCCAAAATACTTGGGGCAGTTGAAAAAGATTCAAGCAAAAACTTCAGCTTTTCGAGGAGGCAAAGGGAGCCTGGAAGGGGAGGTGAATAAAAGCCACATTTTTTATTTAATATCTCTAAATCAGAGGCAGGTCTGCTCAAAAGTTAAATGGAGAAGAGTGAGCAGGTTATCATAGTGTGCCACATAGATTTTAAAGATACTGCATTCATAGATCAAACTTTGAAAAATGTTGGATTTAAGAGAAACAAAAGGAGCAGGAAACTTGTTAAGAAGCTTTTATACACAGCACTAAACCACCCAAATTATATGTTCACTTCTGGAGGACAGGGGAATTCTTCACTCAGTGTATAATAGGCTCAGAAATTTAAAAGAAGAGATTGCCAGAATATTCCTCCTCAAATATAGAAACACACAGCTGGAACAGGGCAGCATGCACAGCACAAGAAGGAGTGGGGCTGCATGGCCGGGTGGGAAAGCAGAGCGATATCACAGCAGACCAGCATGGAAACCATAGGAACGTGCCAAAGGGGGCAGAAATAGGAGCTCTGAGGAAAGGCTTCCTGCAAAATTCACACCACGTAAAAAGGCAGGAGACGGTCAGAAGGAGCATGGAGATGGTGGGAATAAAGAGAGGCCAGAGCAGGGCCAACCTGTGGGCAGAGCTGCCAGACATAACCTGAGGGAATGGTTAAAGTAATCATCTCAGAAAAGTGAGAGAGACAACAGAGTTGGCTCCTTTTCTATGAAAAATGAAGGATGACAACGCTTGCCTGTTCAGAGCTAAACAGGTATGCAGAACAGACATTTCCCTATGCTCAGTGTAAGAGGTTATATTTGGTGGTGAGGCAGGCAGCAGATGCTTTTCCACACTGGAGGCTTCAGCTGACTTCCTCCAGGGGTAAAAACAACCAACCTCATCCCACCCTAAGATCTCGCTGTGCTCTTAGGAAGGCACTGCTTTAGGAAACAGCCATTTGGACTGCACCCTGTGCCTCAGCCCTTCCACAGGCAGGAGGGACACCATAAAACTTAGGGTAATATAAGCAATACACTGATGTGCCAATAAGCAATAGAAAAACCCAACCAAAACTTCATAAGGCTTCTGAAAGACTGCTTCTGGTTTAAAACCCAACAGCAGCACCTTAACAACCTTCTTAGAGAACAGGGTAACTGAGTGATGACTGTGGGTAAAGTCACTTTGCAAGGAGCCAGCCACAGGCCTCACCTTCAAAACCAGACTCGCTGGGAAAAGAAAGTTTTGCCATGAAATGCAACATCCCAGTCTCTGCTGCAGCTGCTCACTCTCTGGCTTCCCTGCATAAAGCAGAGGGGAGGCTACAGGGGACACTCTGGGGGAAGCACATTCCCAATTCAGGAGCAAGAGAGGCTGCAGAGGAACTGACAGCTCAGAGAGGATGGAGCTGAGCAATACTGAGAGCGAACCACACCAGAGGTTTCCACACTGCCGCTGACTCACCGGGGCTGTGACAGGCGCTGAACTGCTGGGTTTCACTGCCTGCCTGCAGAAGGGAGCAGCAGCAGGGTTTCTGTACCTGTTTCTGTCACCGTGCAGCAGCCTCGGCATATGCTGGTGCAGAGGAGCTGCAGCTGAGCCAGGTTCCCACCCACGCTCCTTTCCTACCTCTTGTCATCAGTGCTTCCTCACCCACCTGTAGTAAATCTCATCCTGTGTAAGGTCTCAACCATAGCCCTGTCATTAGCCATACAGGTTGGTTTATGCTTCTGACACTAGCAGTGGAAAATATGATTCCAGTGCTGCCAGGTTCATGTCATGCTCAGGACTGGCTGCAAATAACAAACTGAATGTGCAGAGGTGAGGAAAAAGCAAACACTGGCTGAACAGTGTCAGAAACAAGAGTAACAAACTGATGGAGAGAAGCTGGGTAAAGTTATCAGGACAGGGACAGAAGAATATTTCTTTTAGGCAATGCAACATGGCCAACGCTCCTCTTTGATAAGCATGAATGAAACCTTCCTGCACATGACAAGGCTGCACAGAGCCAAAGCTTTGGACCTATATGGCCAAGGAGAACCCTGTCCCCCAGGGCAGGGGAAGTCTGTTGGGACAAGAAGAGAACTTTGTGGTTAATTTCATTGTATTTATTCCTCTTCAAAAATCAAGTAAACTCAGTCTTGGAGAAATGCTTTAGCAACGTCCTTGGGGCTACATTTTATCTCTATTTCACAGCTTCAGAAACACTCTGCATTTGGGAGTCATTGCAGTGCAGCCAGAGCATGCTGTCCCAGAGGGAAGGGCTGGTATAACACCTTACACTCAGAAACTGGAAAATGTTATCAAGGTAGCAAATGCTTTGCCAGGATGGTGGCAGGGTCTGCTGGGGAAATGTCATAACATTTTTAATTGAACCATAAAGACACACACTGTGTGAGCAGCAGTCACCGGGGGACACATGCAGAGATGCTGCTTTCCTACTTCCCAGAAACAAATACAAAAGAATGACCAAGATGTGAAGTCAATTATTTTCAGAGGTATCAGAAAAGGCACCATGCACTGAGGGCAGAGTGGGAGACAAACAGAATCCAGAAACAAGAGCGATACAGTGAGAGATGACAGAGCCACTGAGCACAAAAGCACCTGGATTATCTCCGGCACGCACACGCTGGCGCTCGCAGCCTCATCACAAACCCCCATGGCAGAGCTGTGAGCAATTACTTCTGGTTCAGCAGCATACAAATATTTACAGAGAGCAAGCCAAGAGACAACAAACAAGCAAGCAGTGGGGTTCAGGGGCTGGATTTTGCCCCTCATGCCTCCAGAAACCCAGCAGGGACAGCAATGGCTCTGGCGCAGTCTGGTGCCAGTGCCCACTGGGGCGAGTGACACCTGCATTTTTGGAAGGCAGATCAGTGCTGCACAGCCACGTGGGGCAGGTGAGGTCTCAGTGCCCACATGCCACCAGCAGTCCCCTCCAAAGACACTGACGGGAAGTTTGCCCAAGGGTTTCCTTGCCGAGGGAGCCAGTGGGATGAAAAGGGTCTGGGGTCAGCAGGCACCAGTACCCTGCCCTGCCGTAGGAAAATGAGGCAATGCCATTCCTGCCTCCAGTCTGCAGCCTTGATCAAGCACAGGAATGGCTTGTGTGATGATAGGAATTAAATTACTTTTTAGCTGAACCACTTGCCCACTGCAGTCCCAGACTGCAGGCCCTGGGGTGTTTCTCATGAAGAATACCTATATCATATCTCATTTGGATTCTCTGAATTTCCTTACTCTTTCCTCTTTGGCTGTGGGGAAAAAAGCCCCTTTCTCACTCCTCTCCTCCTGTCAGACATGCTCTCTGATGTCCCCATCTCCATCTATGAGCCAGCAGTGTGCTTCACAGGCAGAGCCTTGTGGATGCAGGCACATGAAAAGGAAAAATCTAAAGTACTGGGGGGAATTTTCCATGAGGTAGATATGTGTATCATGAGGTGGATATGTGTAGCTGCCTGGAAAAAGAAAGCATCTAAGCTGTTTCTTTTTGTTTTCTCTCTTGGCTATTCAGAGAACCTCTGTGTCATCTGAGCAGAGACACAGCAGGGAGCTGCTGCTTGCTTTGCCAAAGCAATGAGAAGGAATAGTCTTTGTTAAAGACACCACCCTCGTAGGGATTATAAATACAAAAGGAGATGAAATTATCCAGTTGAACCCAATCCACAGAAAACACTGCAGTGAGGAGCAGGAGGAAGGGGAGCGCCTGGCTGTGGGCAATGGGCCAGGCAGGGACATACGAATCACATTAAAAAACTATAAAGGAGCACCAGAAAATGTGGTTTCTATAGAAGTACTTTCACTCCCACCTGCCTGTCTAGCTCTACAGCTTTTGCAGGAGGAGACTCCAATGATGCCAAGGTGGCAGGATCTGAGCCCAGCACATCAGGGCACCCTGAGGCTCACGGTCGGGGTACCTGTCCTGCCGGGGGGGACAGCCAGGTCGTGGCAGGAGCAGGAGGCTGTGTGCAATGGCAGGAGAGTTCAGGACATCTGGTTTGCCTGTGGGTTCAGTGTCCAGGGGCCCAGTGTCCCAGGACTGCCATGAGAGCACGGAAGCTGTCTCAAGCCCAGATGAGCAGCACTAAGGGTCTCACAGCTGCTGCGTGCCCGGAGCAAAGGGTCCCCGGTATCCAGCCATGACTGAGCTCCAGCTCGGGGGCACTGGCACAAACCAACACAAGTTTTGTGTGTGCATTTGTAAAGGATTTTTAAAACACCAGGTCATAGCTCTGCCCAGGCCAAGTTGCAAGCATGAAGGAGCAAGCTCTCACTAGGCTGCTGACCACAGCCTACCACAGCCAGCACAACAGCCTGAATATGTCTTATCAGTCCTCCAGAGTTCCTCCAGTTCCTCATATCTGCTGGGACAGGGTGTTGAGGTCCCCAGTCTGCTTCCCAGCTGCCAGATCTGCTTGTCCAGCTCGCACGTACACTCCTGGCAGCCACAAGGCAAGGTGCTGCAGGCACAAGGGCTGCTGGGTCAGCCAGCTGCCACCCGAGCTGCCAGAATGCCTTTCCAAAGAAAGGTGCTTTCCAAAGCCAGAAACATATAAAATGTTGTGATGGCTGAGTGAACCACCATTGTTTTTCATGTGGAACAGAGGCAAAGTGGAAGCAAAGTCATCTGATTCCAGAAAAAACCCCATAATTTACTGCTAAAACCAGTGACAGTGTGGTTTTGACTGCTCAAGTCAGGAGAACAAGCACTTATCAAAATGAATAATTGAAGATACCATAAGCCTTTATTAGTCCTACAGTAAACATAAACGCCTTCTGCAAAGCACAAAGAAATGCCCTATCAAAAGTGTCATGGATGTGTCATTCCCAAAGAGTACTTTGGGGTGATTTATGCCCAAAGTAAAAACACAGAGTAATAATTTTTTAACAGGTTTACAGTTTCTTCGTGAAACATGCATCGCTCAGACTGAGCAATTATATTTCACATTATAGACAATGTGAGATTCCTAATGCCTTTAATTAATCACATCCTCATTTCTAAGTGAATAGATTTTGTAGATGAGAGAAACAAGCAAACTTATCCCTTAGCACCTCACTGGTGTTTTCAAAGATTATTGAATTTGAGCGCAGACCCTCTGTGCAGGCAGGGACTGGTTGCCTGATCTGAGAACACAGTGACTCAGTCTCATTGGCAGTGGGATGACAGTCCAGGAGAGTCCTGCACTGGGAAAAGAGCCCCAGACTCCAGCAGGCCAGTGCCAAAGCCACCCCATGCCCTAACGCTCCATCCATCATCTGCCAAAGGCAGGGAGTCAGCTAATGCACGGCAGAGGTTACCGGGCCGGTGGCTCTGGGTCGATCCCTCAGTGAATGGAAAAACTGTTATGGCCAGAAATTGTTCTGCTGAACCTGCATAATGCACAGCAAAGTGTGACGGGAAGGAGTCATCTTCCCCGAAGGCTCCTGACTTTCACCCCAGCGCTGGGGTGACCATGGACATGGATGGCATGGGGCTGTCACCAGGCAGTGCTTCCAAACACAGCAGACGAGGGCTGTGGTTTATGGAGCCATGAGGAGCCCTGCCCGTGCCCTCCCTGTGCCCTGCCTGCTCCCTGCCTGCCTGGGGCTGCATTCGGGGAGGCACCAGCACCCACACACCTGCCTGCAGTGAGAGCAGCTGTCCTGTTTGCAGTGGGGGATAACGGGGGAAAGGGACAGAGAGAGGGAAAGAAAATCCCCTTGCGAGGAGTCCTGAATCCCAGCTGGCTGCTGTGTGGAGGGCTGGGGGTACTCTGAAACCGCAGTAACAGGAGCTCCAGCATCCCACAGCTCCTTGCTGCCTGCACTGGGCCCCAGCATGGAGCCACCAACTCCCTCCAGGCCCTGCCAAACCGCTTGGGGTTTTGGGGATCCACATGCTCCCTTTGCCATCAGACCCAGAGCAAACAGACTCTTCTGGTTTGTGCAGTTCCCCCAGACACCCCAGCAACACTGGTACCCCAAATCGAGAGCAGCAGGTATGGCGTCTGAAAGAAGAGACATGTCTGGTGATGTGGTGACAAGGGGAGATGGTGCCATTTCTGTCTCTCAGCAACCAAAAGCGAATAAAAATAGGGGACTGGGGACAGACACCTCTTTAAAAAGGACAGAAGTGTGACGTACACTGGGAAGAGCGTGGAAACTGTGCTGGAATCACCTCCACCACGTTGCACAGATGTTGCAAAGCCCCAGACACACCCCAGTTTTCCTCTTCCATTTTGTTTCCAGCTGGCTGGGGTCACGGCTCCCTCACCCCTACTGTCCACCCACCGGCAGAGAGAAGTGCCTGGCTGCCCCCGGAGGGTCCTGGGGCTGTCCCCGACCTCGGGGGCTCTTCAGGGGTATCCCCGGTCCGGCAGCCTCGGCAGGCGTGTGGAGCCAGGGCGGTGAGCTCCATCTATTGTCCAAGCGGCGGAGGGGCTGGCTGGGATAACTCCTCTGCGCGAAGGAAAGGCGCTTTTCCTTGTCTGAGTGACTCAGAAACGCTCTCCTAATAAATAATTCCTGCACTCTGTAAAAACGCGGTCCCGCCGAACGCCAGCAGGCTGCGAGGGGCTGCGTGCTTACCAGCTGCCAGCTCTCCTTCCTTGCCTGCGCTGAGCCGCTGACTTTAACGGGCAAGTGGCGACCTCATTAAGTTTCTCATTAACAGCTCAGCCCTCGGAGCCGAGCTGAAGAGGGCAGCCCGGCAGAGGTGCGCTGCCAGGTGCCTCGTTGGAAAGATGCGATCCCTGCAGGGAGTGAAAGCTGCGGGGGCCGTTTCGGCCGGGGATGTCACAGGGGAGTGACCCGCATACCAGATCACTGAGGTTATTCTGTTCCCTCCCCGGTTTCTTCCCAGCCTAGAGCGAGCCCCCAAACGCGACCAGATTGTGCTGAAAGCAGCCAGTACCTGACTCAGCTGGGGGCTGGCGTGGGAGCAGGGGGGAGCTGGATGCAGTCGTGCAGAACCCCCTCCCCGGGCCCTTGGCTGCCTTCCCCTGGCCAGCCTGGGGAGGCCAAAGCAGCACCCTGAACTCGCAGTGCAGAAACGAGCACCCTGGGAACAGCTATGACATTAATAAAAGGAGCTTTGAGCAGTATTTACAGGGCTCCGTTTCCTGGACAAACGCGTCTCAATGTCCCTTTCGGCATGAGAAATCCTGCTGTGCCAAGATCCCTCGCCGGGAGCCAAGCAGGGATCCCCTGAGGCCAGGGAAATTTATTTGCAACCACCAAGAAGAGAAACACGCTGTTGCTCAAGCCTGGCAAGGAGCTGTTCTGTCCAAGCTGCCCATCACAGGGAAGAAAAGAGCCCATTTGTCCGTGTGAAATGGGCCGAGAAATCGGCAACCCCAGCGCTGAGCAGGAGGCTGGACTCGAGCAAGGGCAGAGTGTGGCAGTGGGTCCTATGTCCTGCAGCCAGGGCCAGGCTTCCCCCCAGCCCCCCAAGTGGGGTGTGTCACCTTCTCCCTGGACCCAAACGCTGCCTCAGCATCCCCACTTGGCATGTCCTGTCCCACTCCACCCCTCATCACACCACCATGGCCTTGGGTGAGCAGCCACCCTGCACAGCCCAGCTGGGCTTTCACATGGCCACAGAAAGCCACCGTCCCCTGCTGCGGGCTGGCCTGACTTACACTGCACCCACACAGTGGCCTTGGGCACTGCTGCCACATCTGCCTGTCCCTGGACCTGTGCCACCTCCCCACGCTCATGTAGGAAAATCCAGGGGGAACATCAGGGCCCAGGAGTTTGTAACAGGAAAGGCTGTGCCACACGCCATGCCGATGGCCCTTGTGCCTCCCTTCTGGCACTGTTGGGGACATGAATAGCACACGGTGCACCCACCAGCACGGCCGATCCCACCGGAGCCAGCTTCGTGGGGAGGGGGCTGAGCAGGCCCCAGGGGCACGCAGGACCAGGCTGATACTCTGAGCCTGGCACAGGGAGAGCTCCCATTAATAATTAGCCACTAGAGGGAAGTACAAGGCTGTACAGGGAAGGGTTTGGGTGCACAAGGATGCCTGGGATCACGGGAATTGCAGTTTGGGGAGATGGCAGCACGGGCCATTTTACTGCTTTTTCTTTGGAGTTGGCTCCTCAGCACTCGCTGCTGTCTTGCACCCAATGCAGGTGCCCATGAGGCAGCGGCAGGAACAGGCACAGGGTCTGGCTGGCCACAGCAGTGGTCTTGGCCAGAGCTGACTTGGTCCAAGCTGCCTGCGGTGCCCTGAGACGGAGCCAGCAGCACCCTTGGCATGGAGACTGTGGACCCTGGCATAGAGGCCGTGGTCCCTCCAGGGGACGGCCTCAGACAGCACCAAAATAGCCGGGAGCAGCCTGCCAGGCCGCCTGCCAGACGACATCAACGGTTTTGGCCATTTTTAGCAAAGTGGGGAATGCATGTTGTTCCTGGGACACGCGGTATCCAGGGCCAGAGGGAAGACAAGGGAATGACCTGGCATCCCGGGGGGACAGTGAACCGGAGCACAGTGCTCGGGACAGATCCCAGTGGAGGAGCCCCAGCTCTGGACGGGAAGAGCAGTCTCAGGAAGGGACAGTCAGGGGGACGAGGGTTCCCATGGAACTGGGCTCCACGGTGGTGCTGGTTTGATCCCGCTGGAAGAAGAAAGCGGTGGGCAGCTGAGGGCTCCTGCCCCAGCCCCATGGCACAGACCCTGCCAACAGGGCCTGGACAGTCACCAACCTCCTGCTGAGGCAGCCGTCCCAACCTCCCTGGCCAAAGCAGCTTTCTACCCCTCAAAAAGCACCAGCAGGAATCTGACAGAGCACAGCTGATAATGAGCCTCTGCTCTATTTTATTCCTGTTTATAGATGGCTAAATATAACCTCGTGCTTATTTTTAATTCTTACGGAAAGCTGCGAGCCACAATCCATCAAGTCAGTTTTGTGTTTTTCTTATTGGCTGGCTTGCATCAGATCCAAGAGAGGAAACATCCAGGCTCAGCACGAGGCCTGTAGCCAAGTTAGGTACTGGCAGCGTGTCCCACACAGGAGAGCTGCTGACCATGGAGCAAAGCAGAGAAGGCACTGCAGGACTTGTGAGCAGCAGCTTTCTCTGTGCCAAAACAACCCCAGTCCATGCAGAGCTGCTGTTCCTGAGCACTGCAGCTGTGGGCACTGCCAGGACAGCCCACATTTGGTGGCAGGTTTTGCTTGTCACCAGGCAGAGCCAAAGTATTTGATTTGTTTTCCTATCACAAAGCCAGAAGCTGGATTGTACAATATCTCCCTCTGCAGCAGGAACGGGAGCCAGCACCAATCTGCAAACCAAGTGTGCAGCACAACGTAACTGCAAGCAAGCGTGCCAGGGGTTGTATCAGCTGGGTGTGCCCCCAGAGATAGACTTCCACCGCTCTTCTGGGAGGCAGGGATAATGTTTGGGAAGATGTTTGATGGACCACTGAAAAATTTATCACTGTGGTATTTCCCTGACAACTGAATTGAAAGACCGTGAGGTAATTGCAGCACTACCTGTAAAGCACCTCAATCCTCAGCTCCTGGCAGCCTAACAAACATCCCAATCATACATTTTGGGGTTCAAGCCGAAAGCTGGCAGGGGAACCAGCCTTGTCTTGCTCACACCTCAAGGGCAGCTGAAAACCTCTCACACCACAGCAAAAGCTGGTTCAATTTCAGTTCCAAGGTCCTGCTCCTCCATTCATTGCTCAGAAGGCTTTGACAGAAACACTGGCATTGCACGCACACAAATGCACATGGCTCTAGAAAATCACATTTATAACAAAGCAGATCCAACTAGATCACTGTCATATTTTACTAGGGTTGCATGAGAGATTGTTTTAAGTCTCAACATTGCATGGTAAACCCATCATCCAACAAAAACTGAACATATTCTTCAAATGCTGGACTAAGGGCTTGACCTAAACAAGGCAGGCAGTATGCAGTTGTCCTGTGGCTCCTCCCTTCTGCACCTTCTCCTCAGCCTTAAAAATTCACTCTTGCTGACTCCCAGCATTACATATAAAAAGTTACTTATATGCTCATTTTTACATCTTTTTAGTCCCTCCAGAAAGCCAGCTCTTGAAAACAACTCAGCAATTCAGAATACTGCCATGCTGGCATTCACTTGGATGAGTTTCCCCTCTCACAAGCACACCAGCTCCCCATGCCCAGTTGCAACATCACACATCATACTGTTTTTTTCTGGTATGATTTTGGGAGCTCAGGTTTGCCAAGGTTCCACCTAGCTAACTTTGAGCTGCCCCAGAGCAGCTGCAGAGGAAAGCGTCTGCTAGCTAAGGTTCAGCCTCTGCTTTGGAAGGGGACTGATACAGGGAGAAAGAGACTTTGTTTTGACCTAAAGCCAAAAAGCTCGATAGGTGGAAAGCCATCCTAGGGCAGAAATTACTCCAGTCATTTACAATACTGCTGGCACATGCTTGGGTGCCTTAAAAAGGAACTCTCCCCCAGTGCTGCCCTCCCCATCAGGCAGCTTTGCCCTTCTTTGGTGTGGCAGCAGCCTCCAGGCAGGAATGGTTCTTGCAGTTAAAAGGAGAAGCCCAAACTTATTCCACAATAATTCACTTACTAACACACTGAAAGCCCCATGTGTGTGCATTAGTGCAAGCTGGACACACTTTCTCCACCAGCCACTAACAACATTTCCCAATTTGCAGAGAGCAGCAGCTGGTGCTGGGCAGCACAGCCCTGGCTAAACAGGCTCTCCAGCAAACCACTGCTCTTCCAGTTCCTGTCCAATTCCCAAACCCATCTTTTCCCTGTAAGGCCATCTTCACAAGCTATCCCAGTGGATTATATATGTGTTCCAAAACTTAAGTTATGTCCAGGAAAAATTAATGGGAAAACCCAACTTTTAGGTCAGCATGCGCAATAGCAAATGGAAACAGCAGTGTCTGAGCTGACAGCTCCCTGTGCCCTTAGGGATAGCGATGCGATAGCCAGACCTCATTCTCTAAACAGACTGCAGCAAGCCAACCAGGACTCAAAGCAGCTGGTAAGCAAGACTTTTTTTTCCCCCTCCTTACTAAGTTCAGGAGTTTCTCTTCTTTTGGGCTGAATTGGACAGACTTTTCTGTTTGCAAGAAGTTATCTTTCTCAGTTATTCTCGTAATAGCCAAAGAGTATTTTCAACCAAGAATAGCTGATCTCCTTTAGATTCATACTCCCCTTTTTGGAAACACTATTTAGAGAACAGAACTCCTAAATCAAAAAGTAGTCAGGAACAACAGTGAAAAACGGCATGGCTGTAACAGTAAATACTTCACTGGCACCTTTCAATTCACCTCTTTCCTCAAAGACTCCAGGAAAGATTGGGTTTGCCCCAAATCTCCCTGAGTCGCATCAGCTCCTCACCAGAAACCTGCATCACTCACATTTAAGGTGTGAGCCCTCTGGAACAAGTCACTGCTGGAACATCAGCAAAAACTACGCCAGGAGAATTACAAAAAGAAAAATGTTTGACATAAGCCAAAGCCCTGGCTAATACCCTTTGAGGGAAATTCTGTAGTGGGAAAACAGATGTATTTTTTGGTCTGTTTTGCACAGAAAGGTGTGGGGGCTATATATAATTTTTATGTAGTGCTATCTGAAATTTAAATTATGAATCACTACGTAGCCCTTAGGAATGGCATTGTTCTCACAGATGCTACACTGGTTTCTGCTGATAAATGAATAAGCTTCATATAATGCATATGCAGTTTTAATATAGCAGCTGCCAAGGCAATAACTGAAAGCCACCAGCAGTACAGAGTTAATCTATTTCTTGTCCGAAAGGTTTGACTGACAGTCAAATATAGCAGATTATTTCATGTTAAGCTGATGCTAAGCATCAGATGGAAAACCAAAACAAAACAGGAAAGACCAAGTAAAGGGATGTCACTTCTAAACCAGAGTTTAAGCTCAGATCTGTCTAGATCTAGACACAGCTTAATACTTCCCCTTTGTAAGACATGCTTGTGCCAGAGAACTGCTTGGCTTCTCAAGCACAGAAATCACCTGTGCTTGAGTTAAACTTGTAGGGATAGAAGTAGTTCTCTCCTTGCATATTACAGCACTTTTCTCATGAGAAAGGAGAGCACTGAGTGTGTGATGTGTGTGCACTGATGCTGGGGAGGGCATGGCTCTGAGTCCTCCAGAGCAAACTGGCCAGGCAGCTGCCAGAAAAGCTCCCTGCAGCCCTGCTTTGGGCTCCTTACACCTGCACTGCTTGTGACCTTTTAGGAGGGGGTTATTTTGCCCCAATAGAAGACCTGGCTGTGGGGCACACCACTAAAATGGAAATGATATTTTGAGTTCTAGGCAGCACGCCAGAAAGCAGAACTAACCAACCCCAACAAAATCACCAAAACATGGCTCAAGAAACATAATTTTGAGCCAGATTTTTCTGGAGCACCACCATGTTTTAACACAGGTGTCCCCAGACAGCCTGTGCTGATTTTGGAGGGGTACATGTATGTGTCCCCAGGCAGGGGGGACAAAGATCCTCTGCTTGGTGCCGACCACTGGGACATGGCGAGGGGGCCATGTGGCAGTGTGATCGCTATGCACACCCTTGCTTAGCAAACCAAGCCACTTTCAGGATTTATAGACATCAGTGTCACTGGTCCACGCTGGTTCATGGACAATCACTACTACATCCCTTGCTGCAAAGGGGCATTTTGCTTTCCAAAGTGCAGGGACACAGGAACACTGCCTAAGGCTCAGGCTCACTGGACCCCACAGCACCCTCAGCCCCAAAACTGCCCCCAGGCCAGGGCTCTGACCCCATCTCAGAGTGCTGTGTGGCTGCTGGATTGCTAGAGCCTGGCTGGGTGGGCATGGATTTGGGAGTTTTCTGATTTTACGTGTTAGGCACTGCCCACCAAAGCCATTAAACAGAGCTTTTAAGTTTTTTTTTTCAATGCCCCTTCAATATCCTGCAAAAACTGGAATCATGGCAACCTCTTTGTTACTGCTGTGGTTTAACCCCAGCTTGCAACTGAGCCCCACAGAGCCACTCACTCACCCCTGCTACTGCAGGATGGGAGAGAGAGAATTGCACTGGTAAAAGTGAGAACGCTCATGGGTGGAGATAAGATAACACAATAAATGAAATAAAATAGTAATAATAACAATAAGAAATTGTTGTGGAAAGGAAAATAAGAAAGAGAGAGAAATAAACCCCAAGAAAGACAAGTGATGCAAATGAAGACAGTTGCTCAGCACCAACTGACCAATGTCCTGAGCTGGCCAGTCCCTGAGCAGCAGCCTGGGGCCAGCCTTACCCCTGCTTTATAGCTGAGCATGATGCCACGGTATGGAATATCCCTCAGGTCAGTTGGGGTCAGCTGTCCTGGAGGTGTCCCCTCCCAGGTCCCTGTGCACCCCCAGCCTCCTCACCGGTGGGGCGAGGAGCAGAAAAAGCCTTGACGCTGTGCAAGCGCTGCTCAGCAATAAGAAAAACCCCTCTGTGTTATCAACCCTGTGTTCAGCACAAACCCAAAACACAACCCATGCTACCCACGACAAAGAAAATTAACTCTGCCCGAGCTAAAACCAACACATTTCTTTAGCTTCCTTTGAAGCAATTACACCAGAGCTAGTAAGACATTATTTAAAATACGACATTTGAATAGCTTGCCTAGGAAAATCAACCCTGCAAAGAAATTGCTCCAAAATATTATTTTTCTTGAAAATTACAGAGCTAAGGGACTCTACTTGCCATGCTGTTGCTCACTTTTTATTGCCTATTGTGCCACTTACAATGCTCCTAACAGGATACTTTTACTGTTCCATAGTATAAACCCTGCCCGGGGAGCAGTATCACACAACAGTAGTCATTTTAAAATTCCTTGTGTTCTAAATACCTGACCCAAAGCCCAGCAAGGACTGGGAGCACAGGACAAAGCCAGGCTGGCTGCAGGATGCCACCACCAGCCTGATTTTGGGCAGCTGCACTAATTGCTCTGACCAGGAAAACAGCCAGATTAAAGAGAAATACAGTCCTACAGTGCCTAAACACTGCGGAATTTGTCTTCCTGTAATAAAAAACCAATTCAGATGGAAAAAACTCCAGTATCATCATTTCATGTGGTGGCTCAGAGGAGCTGGGAAGCCTGGCTGTGGTTTCTTTTTGTGTTAGGTAAACCCAGGTGAGCAGGCTGTTCGTGCAGTGACAAACCACCCCTGCCTGGCTTCAAGGCTGTAGAGGGTTTGAGACAGGCTCTGCCAGACCCGTACCTTCCGTCGGCTGCTCACTCACCCGGGCAGGAGTCAGGGCTTATTGTGGCTTATTGAGCAGAGCTTTGCAAGGAGATCAGCCACAGATACCATGGCATCTGCCGTGCTCAGTCCTAAAACATCAGTGCCTGTGCACAGAGCCCTGGAGAAGTAGCTGGTGTTTGCTCCTCTCTGCACTGGATGTGCCCCCAGGGGTCCAGCTTGGCTCATGGAGCTCACACCAGCAGCACGCTGGGTGCAGAGAGGCCCTTGGGGCCAGCAGAACTGCTTTCCTTCAGATGTACTGACTCAAACTTCAGTCTTCTGTGCATGTCTGTTATTTGGGAGGGGAGGAGGGGGAGAGTGTTCACCTTTTTTTTTCCCTGTTAACATTCAAAGTTAACAAAGCAATTTTCCACATCAGGAACCAACAATGAGGGGCCCAGCAGGCTTCCTGCTGTTCTCGTTGCTGCTGATGGCCCCCCACTCCACAGGGGTGGCTGCCCAGGATACCCAGCCTGACCCCAAAATGCCATGTGCCAATTGGATGGGAGGAGCACCCGGCTACCCAGGCCACAATGGGGTCCCTGGCCGGGATGGGAAAGATGGAAGAGATGGACTAAAGGGAGATAAAGGAGATGAAGGTTGGTGAGGAACAGGTGGTATGTCAGTGCTTGAGCCCACAGGCAGCCCCAGTCCCAGTCCCAGTCCCAACAGCTCTCATGTCTGGTGGGTTCATGCCTGATCTTTATCCAGATGGCTTTTGATTATCTCCTGGGGTGGAGGTTCCATAACCTAAGTCAAACGGTTTGGTGTGGGGTTTGTTTCCCCAGTTAATGATGCATTTTCTGACATGCTGCTCCCAGCAGCTCTGCACACAGCCGGGGTGGGGGGTGAGCAGGGTTTCCACTCGCTGCCTCAGTGGAACCTCCTGGGGGCTCTTGAAGTCCCTGAGCCTTTCCTCAGCTCTGTGCTGCCAAGCAGGGCTCACGCCACAGCCCCCTCTGCATTTCAGTAGCAGCTGCCAACACAGTGCAAACACAACTCCTGTTCCCACTCTGTCCTGCAGGTCCAGCAGGTCCCAAAGGTGAACCAGGCCCAGTAGGAAGCCGAGGTTTTCCCGGACCTCCCGGATCCCCTGGAATTCCTGGAACCCCAGGGCAGAACGGCAAAGATGCTTTTGTCCACCGCTCTGCCTTCAGCGTAGGGCTGACAGAGAGAAACCCTGCCCCCAACGTCCCCATCCGCTTCAGCAAGATCTTCTACAACGAGCAGGGCCACTACGACCCCAGCACGGGCAAGTTCCTCTGCAATGTCCCTGGCACCTACTACTTCGCCTACCACCTCACGGTCTACCTGTCAGATGTCAAGGTCAGCCTCTACAGGAAGGACAAGGCTGTGATCTTCACCTATGACCAGTTCCAGAACAACAACGTTGACCAAGCAAGCGGCTCTGTCCTGCTGCACCTCAGCTCTGGGGACGAGGTCTGGCTTCAGGTGTATGGGAATGGGGACAAAAATGGTGTCTATGCTGACAACCTCAACGATTCCACTTTCATGGGCTTCCTCCTGTACCCTGACCCAGATAACTAATGAGGTGGCATAACCCCAGACGTGTCCTGGGGCACTGGCGCTATAGCTACAATGTATTTACCAGAAAACTGCCTTCTGCAAGGGCAACGATTGCCAAGGGGGGAGGGACCCTTTCTCCTGTGAAATCAGTGAGATCGTACCAGTACTTCCATGGAACCAAGAGTTCACTCCTACCTCTGCTCTTGCTTTCCTGTGGAAACCTCAGCCCAAAGTCAAATTCCACTCCTGCCATGTCATGAAAAAGTAACTCTCAACATGGCTTAACCTTCTTTTAAATTTAAAAGCGAGAAGAGAAAAATTGGTTGCATTTAAATATGACATTCTAAATCTCCCCTTTTTAGCCACCTAAATCAATTTAAACCAATTGTAGAAATTTTAGCCAGCATTTTAAAGTTTGAGTAGAAGAGGGAAAATACTACTCACAAAAGTAGAGTGCTTTTGTTTTCAGCTGGAACAGATGGCTCAATTTTTTGTAACTCTCTCTTGTTAGGGCCTTTGACTTCTACTCCTGGTTTGTTGTCTCCCTTTTAGCCCAGATCTTTGAATATATTCAGGTTATTAACTTCCACTGATTTTAATCCTTTGATTTTCCTTTTATGTTTATCCCGTATTGTTATCTCTAATGCAGACAGCAGGCTGATTTAGGGCAGGGATCTTCTCTTGTGATTTATCTGAGAAGCCTTATGAGCACCGGTGAGGCCACACAACAAAAGCAGCCCATTGACTGTGTGGTTTGGGGGGGTCCTGAGGTGACCACAAAGATCCTGTCCCATCTCCGCTCTAAACAGCTCCCAAGTGCACCCAGAAGTTGAGATCTATCAGCTCTGTTTCTACTTTTCCAGCCCCTAAGTGTGCCATAAGCCATGGTTTGTCCACCAGCTGGGCAGAGCTTCAGGTGGTGTTGAAGCCTCCCATGTGGAGTGGGCTCCTGGGATGAACACCCCCAGGCCCTGCCCCAGCTCTGGACAAGGTTACCTGAATGCAGAAGAGTGTTAAGGCTGGAATTAGTGTCAATCCCACCAAAAACAAGCTTGCTTGACTTTTAGCTGAAAGAGGATTTGATGGTTTCTCAGATACATTCAAAGAAGACTCCTGCTACTAAGCTTCAGAACGAGCTAACACAGATCAGAGCTAATGCAGTATTACAAGCACAAAACAGCATAAAGAGCTTCAGCTGAAATTACTTGCAACATCATGTTCCACACTCCAGTGAATTACCACACTGCAAATAAAAAACAATAAAAAACTCTCTCAATGAGAATGTTTCCACATTTTTGTGTGTGTTGTTGGGAAGGACTTGAAGAAAGGGATATACTCCTAGCCTCACCAGGCAGCCCAGGAAATTTTATTTTTTTTCCCAGCAAGGTGGGGACACCATAGGCTGGCAAACACACGGGTACCCCCCTTTTGCTTTCTCAAGAAACACTCCACACTCTAACTTTCATCAAGACTTCAGCATCTCACCGCCTTACACTGTATTGTATCCTTTTTGGATAAAATGAGCTCTGGTTTTCTATTTCCCCAACCAAATATCCTGAATCCAGCCTGAATGACCATCCAGAGCGAGGGCCTCTGCTGGCCCTGAAGGCTTCAAGCACACTGGATTTAGCGAGGGTGAAACTGATGCTCAGTCTGGTCATGCTAAATTCAGAAAGCTGGTAAAAACCCTGCTCTTCTCGTGGGAATTAATAGGAAAGGAACAGGGCAAAGGTGAAAAAAAAACCCAACAAAAACAAACCATAAATCCATAAACAAAAGGAGATTTTAAAATGCAGCATTTGCTGGATCAAATGGCGTAAGAGGCTTAAATTGAAAGGAGCAAGTCAGAGCTTTTGCACTGTTTTTTTTCAAATGTTTTCAAATGGATCTTCAGAAGGCAGGGAAAATTGAAACAGCCACAGTACTAAGAGGCATTTGGGATGAACATTAGGAGGCTATACAAGTTTAAAGACTAGTTCAAGAGGGAGCCAAACCAAATTATTGCTTTCTTTGCTGCCATGCAGTAGGAACAAACATGCTTACAGCTCTACCCAGTACAGTACATTTACAACCATACAGTACACCAGCACTTAGAGGCTTAGACCTTGGGAAAAATTTTAAAGAAAGCCATTAAGGCACTGCTGTTCTGTGTACTGACTCTTCCCCCTTCTCACAGACACAAATACTGAACTGCAGCTTCACCATGATACTCCAGGAGAGCACCTGCATTGCTCATGCATGTCCCAGCCAGGCACCTCAAAACCCAGCAAACACAGCAGCCCAGGCAGCAGGCTGAGAACAAGGCAAACACCCACTGCATGGAAATAGGGGTCAAAGCCCTCCCTTCAGGGATTGGGACTGTTCTAAGAAGTCTTCCACCTCAAATCTCTGTAAGATTCTTGCTCAGCTGAGACATGCACTTTCCCAGCAGGCACCAGATTCCAGTTTAAGCTGCCTTCCATCTCTCCTATAAGGCAAATGCTCCCAGCAGAGATTCACTCCATCAACAAAGCAAGCACAGACACAGGGCAGGCAGAGAAGCATCCCCACATCTGCCCCACTGCAGCCCTTTCACCTCTGTTGCTGCCTCCTGAGGCTGCCCAGCCCCTGAAGGGGTCTGCATGGGGGTCTCAGCCAGCCAAAACATGCTGGAAAGCTTCGGGAGCAGCAGCTGAGCATGGCCATCAGTCACCCTGGGGACTCCTTATAGCCCAGCGTCTCCAAATTCCTGCATGTGGGATGGATATCAAACCTCCACCTCACCAGCTCTGCCACATCGGGGCCACATGGCCATGCTGACCTTGGTAGCCCAGGGACAGGGAGCTTCAGGGCACCATGCTGGCCTCGGGCTGCTCTCAAGATAGAGATGCAAATAGGGTTTGGGGGGATAACGATATCCTGGGGGATGAGTTCAGGGACATTCCTAAGGAATCTGGCCTTTTTCCATTATGGAGTTGCTGTGGTTTTACTATCCCCCCATGCTTCATAAACCCATGGGAGGGGAAAACCTGGCCAACATAGGCACATCTCCAAGGCCTGGGCTGGCTCCTGAGGATCACACTGCATCGAACACACAATTATCTTGTAACAAAAGACCAAGAACAACACTGACATGCTGAGAGGGCACAGAATCACCTGCTCTCCTAACAAATTTAAGTGTTTTAGTCTGTGGTTTTTAATCAATCCTGACAGTAGATGCCTTGTACAAAGTTATGTCTCACTATTTACTGCTTCTCTGGCTGTGGCAGGTTTAAATGGATGCTTTTCCCTTTAGAGGCTAATGTACTCTTAGAGGCAGAAAGCAGGGACACTCCTCAGTGAAAGATTGAAGTCACTGCACTGACAATTAGGGAGAACTAACACGGAAAGCTGGAGACAGCTGGAGAGACTGGCCAGTCTCATCCAGCAGGGAAACCATCTGTAAAAGCATCCATAGGCTATTCAAACACAATTAATAGGCTGGTCCTAATTGTACTTCAACCCCATGTAATCACTTGTGCCAGTAATTAATTGGAATACAAATAGCAGCTGCACTAAACCATGAAGAGCCACAAGAAAAAGACAAATTGCTTGCAAGACTTGCATTTCTGAAGTATAAACTCACTAGAGGGTTTTCATCACAGAAACAGGCAGAGGGATTAGGATCAAATCTGACATTTAGCTAATCAGCCACTCTTCCATACAAGAAATGCCAGCAGATTTAAAGTCTTTGAAATACTGTGGATGAAACCAGAGCATGCCCAGGCTGCCACATGTTTCTATGACTGTAGTTGTGCTGGGTGTAGGTACTTGATGAAGACTCAGTCTGCCATGGGACTGTAAGTCAGCAAACCCACCCTCAGCTCATCCTAGGATGATCAGCCCAGCCCAGCCCACTGCTCTTTGAGAACACTGTGAGACTTCCTTACATGGAGGTGCAGCTCATTACCCTCCAGCCAATCCAGGGGGAAGGAAAGGTTTATTCCCAATAAAATGGAAGCATTTAATGTCAATATCTATTTCTTCCTCCAGGGATTCCCACCCTCAAGGGAATCTGTGGGATCCCTCCCATAAAGCAGGACAGATTTATGGAGAGGCATCAGGGAGGGAAGCAGAGAGATCACACTTGAAGACAAATCTCTAATTCCCTTCTAGAGTCAGGCAGGGAAGGACAGGGCATATGAACCAACACACCCAGCTCCCTCTGAAAATCTGGGCATCTGTGGAAGTGGAGCTCTGCCGAAAAGAGAGGACAGCACAGCTTCTCTGCTCCTTGACAGGGAATTCCAGAGAAGCCATTCTAGTTCTGTACCATGTTTTGGCAAGTGTTGCAAGGCCGGGGTGGATCTGTCATCCTGGATGAGGTACAACACAGAGAAGGTGATTCCCACACCACTGCACCTGTAGCCCAGGCATGCAAAGGCAGCTTCAAAGCAGTAGGAGACTGAAAGGCCACAGCAGGACACGGCTCACAAGCTGCACTGGGAGTTGAGGCACACCCTGAGTGGGAAGCTCTCTGACAGGACAGAGCCACTGTCCCGTGACAGGAGTCGCCTCTGAAGTATCCTTGCCAAAGCATCCCCAGCTAGGACTCCCTTGGTGGGGCAGCTCCTGTCAGCACCAGGGATGCTTTGTCACATTCCCTTGGCAATACGGATCCCCCCTTGCCACATCACCCACCTCATACACAACATTCTCAGCTGTGCATCTGTTTATTCACAATATTCAAAATACAGTCCTTTCTTCCAGGAGGTTTTAAGTTTACATGAGTTTGTACAAGATTACCTAAGACTTTTTTCATAAATAAGCAAGCAGCATTCACAAAATAGTCCTACTTGTGAATTTAAAAAACTTTAGAAGACACTGCTCCTGTCTCCCTCTGCTCTGAACTCCTTATAGCAGCTTGACTAAAAGGTTTGTAATATGGGTCAGGATTCTAACCCTGCTGCTTGGCAAAGGCCAACGAGCAAATACAAAAGGCAAATTAAAAAAAGAAATAAACCTGAAAGCAAAAACATGGAAGCAAATCTTCATGTTCAAAGCCACCCCTGCTGCCAAGAACTGACATGCATTGTGCTTTTCCAGACTATCCCTGATGTGACACTGGCGTTCCAGCCCCATCACCAACAGGGACTCACAGAGAACACGGCTGCACTGTCATCTGCCCAGCATATTCTCATGTGCTGAAAAACTGAAGATGCCTGCCAGCTTCTCAACACCCCAGGGAAGCAGGAAGAAGTCCATTTATACATCTAAATGAATTCCTTATCAAGAAAAATACCTTCCCCTTCAATTATTGAAATAAAATATTAAAAGGAAAACTTTTAATTCCCTGGAAGTTAACTAAGCAAAAAGCCACCAAGGAAAACCCACTTCTGCCACACTAGGTCTGAGCTTGCCTGTTCCTGCTCATATGAAGAGCAGTGGAGCACTGGATAACCTGGAAACCAGCCCAGAAGCAGCACTGCAGAAATATTATACACAGATGACAGCCAGCTTCCTTTAGCATGGCAACTTTCCCTCACAATGACTGGATTCTTTTCAGCTCAAAACAGATTGCACATTCTTATTTCCAAAGAATGTACTGGGACATTCTGCAGTTCCCTGCAAACAGAGCCCTGGCCTGTTGAGAGTCTTGAAGGGAACAGGCTGACATTTAAGTGTTTTGAAGTAATTATTTTTCATCTGTGCTGCACCACTGGCTACACCCTTCTAAACCATTTCAGCCCTTGGGACCTCATCCTGCCAAGTCTCAGGCAGGTCAGCTTTATAGATTGCCAGCTGTGCCACTGCAGTCACTGGGACAAATCACAAATCTATTCAGACTAGAGCCTTTATTTGGACATTGAAACACTGAGCAGACCCAGCAGCTTATAACCTAATACACATCAGTCTAAATGTGTGTTTATTGCTGTTAGAACAGCCTTGTTCCCTAAGAAACACTTATTATGAGATGTGTCAGTCTCCACAAAAGGGACAGGAATCAAAGCTCAATAAATGAATTGGCCAAGGCAGTCAAATGCCCTGTACATCAATTTTTATTGGAGATTTTGACATCTTGTGATTATTTACTGACATCAGGCTGATCGCCACAGACTAATTAGACCGAAAGCCTTGACAAATGGTAACACAGAAACAATGTGAAGCTGAAGGGCATTTTGTTCTTCATCTAACACTGTTCCAGAAGGGACCCAAACAAATTACAGCTCCTGATGGAAGTTCAACACAGTGACAGCCCTTTTTAGAGAGATGATGTGATACACACCCTCAGCCTCACTGTGCAGGAGGGAACTTCATACTCCAGACAGCTACAAGATGCATGTTTGGCAATATCCCATCCCAACTCTGCATGTTCCTTTCATTTCATTCCACCCCAGGAGACCCACACAGCTATCAGATTGAAGGGCAAGCTCAGTTAGCAGGACAGCAGCTGAGAATACCCAAGAACCCCCAGTACCTACAGTAGCTGCAGCCAGAGCAGCACTAGCTGCACATCAGGCAGTTCATGAGATTCTACAGCTTTCTGCATTAGGACTTTGATTAACTTAAACATATTTAAACACTGCACAACTAGGTTCCCTCCCCACAGACACACATACCATACCCTCCCAGGTGCCAGCAGTACTATTTATGCTGCTTTTCTACATGAAACCCTGAGTTTCTGGAAATCTTCACAAAAAGGTGTGTTAGCTGTACCTACCTTGAATGCATAGTTATATCCTACCAGGATGAAAACTCCTGCTGGACCCAGGAGCATTATTTGCCCTCTACCCAGTTCCACAGATAGAGTTCCATGTTTTGATCAGGTGAGATGTTACAGAACTAGAACCACTCACCGTTAGCATCTTCAAACCAATGTTCACTGAGGTTTTAGACATCTTTAAAGGAGAGAAGACCATCCATACTGAAGAGTAACTGTTCAAGGTGAGTTTGTATCACAGAATATACCCTGCTGCTGTAATCAAACTTAATGCTCAAGTTTCTTACAACTTAAGGAAGCAAATGAAAAACAAAGAAGTATATACAAAACATGGACAAGGATGTTTTCCAAAACCAAGATGACCATACTGAGGAATCAGCAAAAGTAGATAAAAGAGCAGAGGAGGAGTTGCTTCTTGAATCTTATTTCTTCTTCTGCACCTACCCAAAATGCTGCCTCCATTTCCTGGCAGCAACTCATTTCTCAAAACCTAGTATGGCGAAGGCACAGCACCAAAGCCAGAGACAGTCCAAGCACAGTTGCCACCACTCAAATTGCTTTACCTCAGTCTCAATGAGGAAAACTGGAAACCCCAGGCTCCCAGCAAAGCAAGCACTGAGAGAAAGGACAGTGCCTGAGCAAGGCTGTTCCTTCAGGCACACAGCACAATGTCAGGCACCAAGCAGAGTAAATGTCAGAATGCTGATTTAGAGTACACTGCATGATGAAACACAGGCTGTTCAGAAATCCACAGCAAACAATCAAAAGACACCTAAACCCTACTGGGTTTATTGTGCTTACATTTTTAAGTTCACTGGTCAGAACAGTTACTGTTAGATTTAAGATTTCCTTTTTTAAGGCAAACTAAAGAAATAAAAATGCGACAGAAGTATGAAAGGGTTTCACTGCAGGTAAAATTTTAGCGTGAAGTGTTTAAAGAAAAATCAGTCATAGTATTAAGTTTATGATCAATTTATGAAATACAGATTGCATTTGAGATTAGACAGGATTACACTCTTGACTCTGAAAAAATATACTAAAAACTCACCTGTTCCTTTCATTCTGAGATTCAGCTTGGTCACTGAAGGGTAAAAATGAAACATTTCTATGTTCTGAAAAACTTATGTCAAAATCTGAACTAGTATTTCAACAGCCTGGTTCATATACACTATACCTCTAAGCACAAATAAGTGCATTAGCTTCTGCAGGACAAGAAAATAATTTTAGGTTTCTTTTTCTATAAAGTACAATTTCAAGAATTAAATTCTATTTTTAAATCTAAGCATTCCCATCGTCTGGGGTCAGAACATTTCTCTGCTTAACATATCAAGATGAAATTACTTTTTGTTTCTGTGTTCCTTAAATTAAAAGTGAAGTACTGATGGTAGTTCTCTGTCTTGAAACAAAAGACAACCCACACTCTTCTCAGTGCAACCAACAAATAAGTTGGACTACTCAGAACAAGCAACCATCTTATCCCAAGACAATCTTTTACTGTGGGATGAACAAAACTTTTCTAGGCAGCAATGTGCCCTACTGCATCTCTTTTATGTAATATCCAAAAGCTCAATGAATTATTTAATACCAAAATACTCAGTCTAAGAGAGCTCAGAAGACAGCAATATCTACTTTCAAACTATAAGCCAGAGAGAGGGGGTTTTCTTCAGTATTTTATTCAATAAGCACGTCAGCAAATAAAATTTCCAGGAAAATCTACACACAGCTTCCTAGAAATAACAGTGCACAGTTCCCTCCGTAGTTATCTTTAACCATCTGGTTTTCATATTCCCCAAGCAGCTTATACAGGCTTTTTTTTCCCCCTCTGTGATTTTCCCATTTTGATTAATTTAATAAATAATGGACTGCACAGGCGATCCTAGAGAAAAATCCACATCTCAGCACTGCATAGGGTAGTTCACTGGGCAACTGAGTTCACTGGATGTCATCGTCATCAAAGAGATCTTCAAAATCTAGCAGAAAAATAAGACAAAAATTAACCTCAAGTTTCCAGGTTACAAATGCACATACAAGTACAGTACTTCATTACTTGGATTAAGGACAGAAATAAAGGTGAATTCAGTGAATGAGAGTTACTGCACTATCAGTTATTAGAAATGTAGCATCAGGGTGAGGAGAGACAGCAAAGGCAGGCAGATCCATGCACATGGTCCCCGTCATGGAGAAATTAAACTGCTTCACCTGCACAATACAAGCTTTGCAGGTAAATGCACAAAAGCAAAGCTTCAAAGGAAGGGCTTTTATAAAGTTATTAAGTATCCATCACAGCAGGGCTCAAGCATGAATCCCAGAGTTCAGAACTGAGCAAGTACAAGCTTTATGCATGCAGCAAGTCTCACTGTAGACATTCCTGCAGAATTCTGGCTTTTGGTCACAGCATCCAAGCACACCCCCTCAAAAGTGGCAGATTAATGAATTGGGATTTGCGTTAAAAACCCCTTCCTTAAAAACATTTAATTGCTTTAAAGGTGCCATAACATTTCTGTCTCAGAACACATCTCCCACTAGTGAAATGGTTGTAGTCACCTTTAGCAGTACTCTTAACTACTCAGCTTTGCATCTTCTTTGTATACTGAACATAAACTAATAACCTGAGTACAAGTCTTTGTCCTTACAGAAGGCAGTTTACAAGTACCATGCAAGGAACTGAGGATGAATCCTCATTTAGAAGAGTCCCAAAACTACCAGTGGAACACAATACCACAGTGTGATGGTAAAAATATATGGAAATAGCTACTCCTGAATATGCTGGCTCCAGCAGACAGCTGGGTGTGGCCCACAACTGCTGAGAGTAGAACTGTCTTTTACTCCTGTGTTCTAAGTCTTGAGCAAAATGAGAAATGTACTTTATTTTGGAATTAACACCAGTTTGTGATATTAACAGTACCACAGCAACCAGATTTAGTAACACCTAAAACTCACTGTTGAAATGTCTAAATGTATTTCTTCAAAAGTATAAAAACTCCTTTAGCAACTAAGTGCAAAGTGTTGTATATTCTATCCCTAAGTGGCCTGATATGTAGCTCTTCTCTCTCAAAGCAGCTGTAAATACTTAAATATAGATTGAGAGAATTGGGATTGTTCAGCCTGGAAAAGAGAAGCTTCAGGGTGGCCTAAGTGTAGCCTTTTAGTACGTGAGGGAGCCTACAAGAAAGACTAAGAGACCATTTACAAGGGCCTGGAGTGACAGTGTAAGGGGGAATGGCCTCAAACTGACAGAATGGAGGTTTAGGTATTTGAAACAAAGCTGTTCCCCATGGCGGCGGTGAGGCACTGGAACAGACTGCCCACAGAAGCTGTGGCTCCCTCATCCCTGGAAGCGTTCAAGAACTTGTGGGATGGGGCTTGGAGCAACCTGGGATGGTGCAAGGTGTCCCTGCCCATGGCAGGGGGTGGAACGAGATGATCTTTAAGCTCCCTTCCACCCCAGGCCAGTCTATAACTCCGTGATTCCATATTCATACAGCTGACTTTCAAATGCAGAAAGTACTAAAAACAATGTTTTACTTCCGTTTGGATACATATGCACGTATACTTTGAGAGCTAATTAACTACCTGTAAACTACTACCACTTAGAGACAAATTTTTAAAGTCGTCCCCACATTTTTACATGTATTTGCACTGTTTAACATAAGCTATTTGTTACGTGAACAGACCAAGGTTTTTTCCTTGTACCGATTATTACGCTAAACCTTCCAGGAGAGGAAAGCCCCGCATTTTACCGCTCCCACCTGCATCATTTGGCACTAAAGCGCTCTCACACCGCTCCCCAGAGATGTGATGTGGTGAGCGACAAGTTTAGCGACCAGCAGGCACCACAGCCACGAGAGAGAAGCCGGGCGAGGTTTGCTGAGATAACCTCCAGCCCCCCGGAGCACGGCGGTCCTTACCGTTGAAGAAGTCAGCGTGCACCGCTTTCTCGTTGGCGGCCAGATCCATCAGCAGCCCCGTGCTTCCCCCTGCCTGCGAAAGCAGCCGCTGAGCGCCTCCGCGCCGTGGCAGCCCAGCCCCGCCAGCGGCACCGG